>NQII01002461.1:169475-278246 GCA_002778355.1 Clitarchus hookeri | reverse complement strand
CCCCAACCAATGTTTGTGCTCTGTAAGTTTGCCGTAACGTCTCTGAAAATTAACTGAAGTTGTGTAACTCGATATGTGTGGTTGAATCAGACCGACATGTGACATATGACTCCTGACTAGTAATACAATTGAAGTAAATAATGCCTCGTTAGATCGGGCATTTGATTGCGATGTGAGCATGACTTATGCACAAGGCGGTGGTGGGGGCCCGCGGCAACATTATATATCTGGTGACTCATATGCATAACCGCGTACTATATCTGGTGACTCATATACATTACCGCGCTGTATATCTGGTTACTCCTATGCATAACCGCGCTGTACATCTGGTGACTCTTATGCATAACCGCGTAGTATATCTGGTGACTCAAATTCATTACCGCGCTGTATGTCTGGTTACTCCTATGCATAACCGCGCTGTATATCTGGTGACTCATATGCATAACCGCGTTGTATATCTGGTGACTCCTTTGCATAACCACGCTATATATCTGGCGACACCTATGCATAACAGCGTTGTATATCTAGTGACTCCTATGCATAACCGCACAGTATATTTGGTGACTCCTATTCATAACCGCGCTTTATATCTGGTGACTCATATGCATAACCGCGCTGTATATCTGGTGACTCCTATGCATAACCGCGCAGTAAATCTGGTGACTCCTATGCATAACCGCACAGTATATTTGGTGACTCCTATGCATAACCGCGCTTTATATCTGGTGACTCATATGCATAACCGCGCTGTATATCTGGTGACTCCTATGCATAACCGCGCTGTATATCTGGTGACTCCTATGCATAACCACGCAGTAAATCTGGTGACTCCTTTGCATAACCGCGCTGTATATATGGTGACTCATATGCATAACCGCGTTTTATATCAGGTGACTCCTTTGCATAACCGTGCTATATATCTGGCGACACCTATGCATAACCGCGTTGTATATCTGGTGACTCCTATGCACAACCGCACAGTATATTTGGTGACTTCTATGCATAACCGCGCTATATATCTGGTGACTCATATGCATAACCACGCTGTATATCTGATGACTCCTATGCATAACCACGCTGTATATCTGGTTACTCCTATGCATAACCGCGCTTTATATCTGGTGACTCATATGCGTAACCGAGTTGTATATCTGGTGACTCCTATGCATAACCACGCAGTAAATCTGGTGACTCCTTTGCATAACCGCGCTGTATATATGGTGACTCATATGCATAACCGCGTTTTATATCAGGTGACTCCTTTGCATAACCGTGCTATATATCTGGCGACACCTATGCATAACCGCGTTGTATATCTGGTGACTCCTATGCACAACCGCACAGTATATTTGGTGACTTCTATGCATAACCGCGCTATATATCTGGTGACTCATATGCATAACCACGCTGTATATCTGATGACTCATATGCATAACCGCGCTGTATATCTGGTTACTCCTATGCATAACCGCGCTTTATATCTGGTGACTCATATGCATAACAGCGCTGTATATCTGGTGACTCCTATGCATAACCACGCAGTAAATCTGGTGACTCCTTTGCATAACCGCGCTGTATATATGGTGACTCATATGCATAACCGCGTTTTATATCAGGTGACTCCTTTGCATAACCGTGCTATATATCTGGCGACACCTATGCATAACCGCGTTGTATATCTGGTGACTCCTATGCACAACCGCACAGTATATTTGGTGACTTCTATGCATAACCGCGCTATATATCTGGTGACTCATATGCATAACCACGCTGTATATCTGATGACTCATATGCATAACCGCGCTGTATATCTGGTTACTCCTATGCATAACCGCGCTTTATATCTGGTGACTCATATGCATAACAGCGCGATTATATCTGGTGACTCCTATGCATAACCACGCTGTATATAAGGTGACTCCTATGCATAACCGTGTAGTATATCTGGTGACTCGTATGCATTACCGCGCTCTATATCTGTTGACTCCTATGCATAACCACGCTGTATATCTGGTGACTCCTATGCATAACCGCGTTTTATATCTGGTGACTCCTTTGCATAACCGCGCTTTATATCTGGCGATACCTATGCACAACCGCGTTGTATATCTGGTGACTCCTATGCATAACCGCACAGTATATTTGGTGACTCTTATGCATAACCGCGCTTTATATCTTGTTACTCCTATGCATACCCGCGCTGTATATCTGGTGACTCATATGCATAACCGCGTTGTATATCTGGTGACTCCTTTGCATAACCGCGCTATATATCTGGCGACACCTATGCATAACCGCGTTGTATATCTGGTGACTCCTATGCATAACCGCACAGTATATTTGGTGACTCATATGCATTACCGCGCTTTATATCTGGTGACTCCTATGCATAACCACGCTGTATATCTGATGACTCCTATGCATAACCGCGCTGTAATTCTGGTGACTCCTATGCATAACCGCGCTGTATATCTGGTGAATCCTACGCATAACCGCGTAGTATATCTGGTGACTCGTATCCATTACCGCGCTGTATATCTGGTGACTCGTATGCATTACCGCACTGTATATCTGGTGACTCATATGCATAACCGCGCTGTATATATGGTGACTCATATGCATAACCGCGTTGTATATCTGGTGACTCCTATGCATAATCGAGCTGCATATCTGGTGACCCCTATGCATAACCGCACAGTATATTTGGTGACTCCTATGCATAACCGCTCTTTATATCTGGTGACTCATATGCATAACCGCACTGTATATCTGGTGACTCCTATGCATAACCGCGCTTTATATCTGGTGACTCATATGCATAACCGCGCTGCATATCTGGTGACTCGTATGCATAACCGTGCAGTATATCTGGTGACTCGTATGCATAACCGCGCTGTATATCTGGTGATTCGTATGCATAACTGCGCTGTAGATCTGGTGACTCATATGCATAACCGCGCTGTATATCAGGTGACACTTATGCATAACCGCGCTGATTATTGCTTTAAAAAAAGAAAAAAAGGATATCGTCTAGATCTGTCAATTTAACGCATAAAAGCCAATTACCTATTTCATCACTTTCATTTCATTTCCTTGGCAAAAAGAAAATATTACCCGCTAACGTATTCATGTCATCTTACGTATATATTCACGTAAAACCCCCGGCGATATTCTTGAAGCAGCCATGCGCAATTTTTGTATTTCGCATGAGAACAGTAGTTGCACAGGGACTGCCATAATGAATGTCAAAATGCAATGTTCAAACAGTTTGTTAAAGTTTCATTTTATAATAGACCGATGCTTACAAAAAAACTATATCTCTGCGTAAAACTTTATTTTGTCGTGTGTGTATTACATCTCTAGCAGAATAACTGTACTTATATGTTGGAGCATATATTCGTGTAAACATTTTGCTTAACCTAAGTCTGAATCACCGCGCTTGTGATTGTTCAGATTGAGAAAATCGGAGCGTGGCAGTGGTAAGGCAAGGTCGTGGATCTAGCGCGAACACGCCTGCGTTAGAGGGTTGTGTGTTCATTTCCAAGAAGAAATGTGTTGTACCGGAATTCGAATAATTTTACGATAAGCGTCAGAATTTACGTCCTGGCGACTTGGGGAGAATATCGTGGTTATATATGTGATATGCAAAAGTGTGTGCAACATCATTACTGGGTGGACCATAAGCAATATTCATTTCGTAGTTTTAGCTTTTCCACCACGGCGACCACAAGCCATTCAGTAGCGGTGACTGATTTGCACAGCCTATAGATTCCTGTTTGAATTATTTGAGGGAAAAATATATCCACATTTCACGGTCTGCTAGCTTCTTTACTTTAGAGGAAGACATTTTCCTCATTCAAAGGCCGCTATTTAAAGTGCGTGATTTACACGGGCGTTTCAGAAGGGAATAAGATAAGCCCACATTTTTTTTTTCCAAACGTATCTGCAGATACGAAGACTTGTCGCAAAAAAAACGAATTTACTGATCCTATCTAGTTTGCCCCTGATACAACTTAGACACGCTTAGCTTTGGCGGTATAGACCCGAAAATTTCACGACGTTACTTGGCAGTAACGCCAGACTTAATATTTATCTATTGACACCAAGTTCTGCAATTTGTTCATTAGCTGCAACTAACATGATAGGTGTCCTGCACTATGGGCTGGGGTGTATTTCATTCGCTCACTAAGTTTAGAGTCTTGCAAAACGTCTCGGAAAACGTGTGGCCCGATCGCCAAATAAAGAATAAACTAAAAATGCTTCAATTATATTTTACCACCTCTCGAATACGAGTAAAAACGGTGTCTCTATCCATTGCTTTATCTTCGTAAAGTCGAAATACTTATCTTCCAAAAATTAGCTGTACAGTAATATTGTTTTTCATTGTTAACTATTACTACTTCAATGAATGTTTCTGAATACTCTATATAATTGCACATGATAATATTGCAGATTTATGCTTTCGTGCAACTGAGAAAGAGAGGAATAAATCTCCTACCTGTAACCAAGTGCCAACAAAAGGGAACTGTACTAACAGTTTATTTTATCTGGCCATTCTTCCAAATAAAATTCTGATCATATTTTTATGGTTCAATTTTTAAACCCTTCAAAAGAAGTAATTACACTTTTAATGAAATTTGGGGAGAAATTCCCATGAACATATACATATATATTTTTATTTCCTGAGCATGCAGAGTTCCAATATTTGCAGGTCCCTATACCAACTCGCTGTTGACAGGGAGATAAGGCCAACTTATCCAATCATTTATCTGTATTTTTTATTCCACATCACAAAATAAAGTACTCAAAGAAAACCTTTTGAAACAGCACGTTAGCTTAACTCGCCTCCAAAGGTTGAGTGCTGCATTTTATCGTAGTTACTCATCAGTATGGTATACGGTAACCGCGACCACTGAGACACAATAGCTTGTGGTAAGAGGAAAGGTAAAAAGTGTTCTCGAAACAATGCTTCGAAAAAAAAAAAATGGGGGAGACATTGGTACATACCTACCAAACTATTCAGAATGTACAGTCAACAAGGAAAATCCCATTCATGTTCTGCATCACCAGATGACGATACAGTGCTTAGTAACAAAAATTTGGGAGATATTGGTACATACGTACAGAACTATTCAGAATGTACAGTAAACAACGAAAAACCCATCCAAACTCATCCATGTTCTGCATTACCAGATGACGATACAGTGCTTAGTAACAAAAATGTGGGAGATATTGGTACATACGTACAGAACTATTCAGAATGTACAGTAAACAACGAAAAACCCATCCAAGTTCTGCATTACCAGATCACGATACAGTGCTTAGTAACAAAAATGGCAGAGACATTGGGACATACCTACCAAACTACTCAGAATGTAGTCAAAAACTAAAAACCCATCCAAGTTCTGCATTACCAGATCACGATACAGAGCTTGGTAACAAAAATGGGGGAGACATTGGTACATACGTACCGAATTATTCAGAATGTTCATTCGATATCGAAAAACCCATCCGAGTTCTGCATTACCAGATGACAATACAGTGCTTAGTAACAAAAATGGGGCAGAAATTGGTACATACCTACCGAGCTATTCAGAATGTACAGTAACAACAAAAAACCCAACCAAGTTGTGCATTACCAGATGATGATACAGTGCTTGGTAAAAAAATTGGGGGAGATGTCTGTACATACCTACCTATCCAGAATGTTCATTTAAAGAGAAAAAAATCCATGCAAGTTCTGCATTAACAGAAGACGTTTTTTTGATTTTCTGCTGAAATTTTACTCAATAATGGCACTATACCCAGTTCTGAAAGGGGCATATTTAGTGTATTTAGACATGAAAACTCAGGCTTTTATCCATAGTTAAACTTTACAACTTACATTTCAAACACTTTTGAAAAGGCGTTGCATTTTCAGCGCATAATAAAATATTTATCATAGTTTAAAAAGCAACATTCAATAAATGAAATCTAACTACGTCACATGAATGTAACAAAATTAACAAGATACACAGTTGTGTTATCACAAAATAACAGTAGCATTATCTTAATAAAAAAATTACTATTTTTCTTTTCAAAGAAAGTGAGGAGTGGGTTTCATGACTTAAAGACTATAGTGTGTTTGTCGCGTACAAACGAACAAAAATAATTTAGGGAATTTTGGCAAACATTGAGAGTATAATGGGAAAGACAGTACAGGGCCAAGGACACAGGGCACCGAAGCTGAACAATCACTATGTTGTGACGGAACCCGGCCGCCATCTTGGATCTCGGTGACCTTGACCCTTTGCCCGTGACATTGACTCCTTGCACTGTACTTGAAATGCCCATAAACACAAAAATTACAAAATAAATTACAAAAAAATGTTAAATCTTTTTTTGACCATATTGTTTTTAATTATAGACTCCAACCATACTGTTTAATTTCGGTGACCTTAACCTGTTATAGCCTTGGGATGGCCTTGAAATCGAATAAACGAAAAAATCCCAAAAATTCATAAATTAAATAGTAAAACTTAAGTAATAAATTACATTGAACACCCCAATCACCATATTGAATATCCGTTACCTTAATAACCTGTTAACATGAAATTCCAGAAAAATTCAAATGTTTTGGGAAAATATAGTAAAAACAGAAGAAAATTACATTTTTGAACCCTACCTCTGTGTTGGATTTCCGTGAACTTGACCTTAACCCTAGGTGACCTTAAACCAAACAAAACAAGAAAAATTACACAAGTAAATAAAATAAAAAGTCGGGAAAAATATACATTTTTACCACGACCGCCATCTTAGAAATCTGTAGCCTTAATCCTGACCCCAAGCAAATATAAACAAAAATATCAAAAAATTCAAAATAAAATTACAAAAAAAAATCTAAAAACTTATTTAACATTTTAAATTCCAAAAAATTAACATTAATTTATAAATACTTGCATGTAGAAGGTCCAGGACTTGGATTCCCGTTAACGTGGCAGAGTACACATCCTCCCAGCACGACCGAAAAGCAGATTACCAACTCCCACCACTCTCGCTTCTAATGTTTCCAGTATTCAGTCTAGTACGTTATTTTTTATGTTCGTCTCTTACACTAAATTTCGCTGGGTATTACAATCAGTGCTTATAATTAGACATAAAGTTTCACAACAAATTAAAAAATCTGATCAAATTTTGAAAACCAGTTCTGACCAGTGAGCTTTTGGAGTGTAAATATAAAGATGACGTGTTTGTTTAATGGTGTGCCTACGACAAGCATCCTTACTTCGTCTGTGGTGGTACCATCGTTGACTCCAGTTAGACTGCCTACATTTCCATCGATACTATTCGCAGATCATTAGGGTTAGGCACTAGAAACTTGGTTTGTATGGTGCTAACATGAGTGATAGTCTTAACTTCCTTGTTTTTCTTAGCCATCAATCCACCATATTGTCAATATTTTTGATCAACCTTTCGATCAAGTTCCTAATCTTTGTATCAATATATTCAATGAATCTTTCAATCCTTCTATTAATCTTATGATCAATGTCTCAATCGTTCAACCCATTATCTCAAAATATTCCTCAATAACATTCCTTAAAATATATTTGTGATAAACATTCCTCAAAAATAGTCCTCAAATAACAATCCTTTAATAGATTCCCCAAAGATGTTCCTCAAAAACCTTTCTCAAAATACATTCCTTAGAAACATTCCTCACAAACATTCATTCCTGAAAACATCCATCGCTCAAACAATTCCTCACTTCATTTGTTCAGCAAATAGTACTCAGCCGACTTAAAACGACCCCAAAGAGACAGAACACTTCAGGTTGAACCATAAACACCCTTGCACACTTGTTCGCACAAATTTTTACTAAAAACAGACCCTTGATATTGAATGTGTAAAAAACACATTAATAGAAGTCTTGCAGAAAAGCAGGAAGGAATGCATGCAAAATTAAACACAGTAATATGTGTACATATATTTATTGTCTTCCCTATTTCATATGCTCATTTGCAAAAAAATTGATCACCCTGGATGTGCCATCTCAGGGAAATGTAAGTGGGTACAGGCGCAGGACATGGTGGTATGGACACAGAAAACATCAAAATTTGTACAAAAGCAAGCATTTATTACAGAGGACAACACTTGCAAGATACACTTAGTATGGTACTGAATCATCCGTAGCGCGGACACAGGCGGTAGTTATCGCAAATAAAAAAAAAACAAAACCATATGTTATTCAAACATTCACTTTTCTCATGTCGCAGCACAACTTTGTCGCGGCATAGACACCGTCGGCGATTCAACAATCAAGGCGTTGGACCCAACTTCATTTTCATCAAGGTCAGTTGTAAGTCTTCGTATGCACGGATAATCTTCAGTACAAGGAGGGTGATCACCTCCAGATGGATGTTCGCACTATGGTGTCAGAATTACAACTGAGATACTGATGACGTTTATTAGCCTACTTCCGAAGGAAAGAAAGGCATACAATATCGCTTTCCTGTCTGTGTATATGTGTGTGTATATGTGTGTGTCTGCGAATGTGTGTCCTCCTTTTTCAATTTTTTCTCTCATCAACCGAATCTCACCAAACTTGGTAAACATATAATACTTAGTAAGGACACATGACCTTCATAATTTTCGACCACGTCGGGTACTTACTTTCAAAATTGCTGCAATTTTAAAATGTTGGGCGACATGTCATCTCGGGAACCGTGCAACGGGTTTAAACCAAATTGTATATTCTGGCATATCATTCTATAAGCATTAAATATTAAGGTGGATATTGTTGTTGATAAACCATTTGGTAAGATAGCGCCAATTGAAAAAATAATTATTTCACATTATATCTCGAGAACTATGAAAACCAATTCCTACGTAATTTGGCATGTAAGTAATACTACGGTAGGCTATTTAAACGTAAGTGGTTGAACTTGATTAGTTACTCTTTTTCAAATTGGTGGCCATACAATTGTTTTAAGTTTATTTAATATATCTACCATACCATTTAACCAATTTCAACCAGATTTTGAATAATAAAAATATATATTAGAGCATCACATTTACCAACAAATAACCACTTCTGATGGCCATTTTGGAAGTCAGCGCCATGAAATAAATAAAGTAATTATGTCATAACTCAGTAAATAATTAGCCTATTCGTACCAAATTTGGCAAACAAGTAGTGCTGATAGAGATGATGTTAAGTGGTATATTTAGGGCATCTCAGACACTTATTTTAAAAATGGCGGCCATATTTCCATTTTAGCTTAGAATGCTATATCGTTGAAACTATGTTATATATTTCAACATAACTTTGTATGCTAGCAGTAGACATTACAATTATCAACTTTATATACAGGGAGCATATTTTATTCACCATATTGTACGATATGGCCATGCAAATAAAATTAAGTTTTTATGTCACATCACAGGAAATAATTTACCAATTCCTATCAAATTTGGCAAACAAATAGTACTGAGGCAGATGATGTCAAGTGGTATGTTTTAAGCATTCCAGACACTTATTTACAAAATGGCGGCCATATAGTATTTTAGCTTAGAATGCTATATTATCAAAACCATGAAATCCATCTCAACTAAACTGTGTATGCTGGCAGTAAATATTACAAAGATCAACTGCATGTACTTAGAGCATCGTTGTCTACCATTTTATAAGCTAGCGCCATGCAACTAAATAAAGTTTTTTTTTATCGTATCTTGGGAAATAATTGACAGATTCCTTCAAAATTTGCCAAACAAAATGTACTACAGCGGGTGGTGTAAACTGGCATGTTTTAGGCATTTATTTTCAAAATAGCGGCTATATCTGCAACACTCTTATTTCCTTCTTCACACACTGTTATAGAACCCATTGCAGGCCCAGGTAATGTTATAGGCGCTCGAGTCATCGTTAGTTTACACGATGGCTCAGCAGGAAGGCTAGCCATAGCATTTTCTTGCGACAATAAGATCAATGCATGTTGTCTCGTGCCAAGAAAAGGTACATTACCATTACATGTAGCAGTGTGTCTCTTTAGATTATCACTTCTACCAAATGCTTCACCACACATATCACATGTTAGTATTCTGGAGGTCGAATTTTTTGAACAATCGCTCTGTTCATGACAACGTTCATTGCAACTTTTACTGAAGGCCATGACACAGTAACTGCATTGTTTTACACGTAATTTTTGAACACTCGGTGAAGTTTTGCATGTTGTCGTACAGTTAATACTTTATTGCACACCCTCAGTGGTGTTCGTCAACTTCAAGCATATGTGAACTCAAACACTTGTACCACTATGCAGTGCTGACTCCTCACTGCTGCCTTCACACAGTACCGGTGCCACACATGGCAGTTTAACAACTGTGTTAATTTCTGTGGTTGCAGTAATTTATATCTTCATTCTGCTGGTCGAACACGTAGCTATGTTGTAACTATCTCTCTGTAGTGGGGTAGAGGTATGCACCTACTTGCTAAGTCGCCTAAGTAATTTTGTTCTCAACTGTAGCTGATCTACCATATATAATGTCAAACTGGAACCATTTTCCATGTATTCTTCTTCTTCGTGGCAACTATTCTGTGTACTAGCTTCAACAATGTCTTAGATTTCGTACATGTTATACAGAGGCACATTCCAGATGTTGAAGGCTCTCTCACTATATTCATCTTCATGTGGTTCTGTTTTGGTACATTAACATTCCAACCATATATTATATTTTACAGTGCCTCCTTTTTCGATCTCACATGAAAGTTGATCAATTATATGCCGTTTCATGTGCTTAAGATATGTACAAATGTATCTTGCCATGCCTGACCAATTAGATGCAACATACATCTTCGTAAGACTGTGGAAAGCAGATTCTTTCAGTATAAATCGATTCTCGTTTGGTAAACTTGCAATACATACAGGTGTAAGAGCTTTATATGTACACATTTTGACATGGTTGTCATACGACTCACAAGCAAGTTTTACCTGATGGTTATTTTATTTTGCCTTGCACGTTGTCTCAAACGCCTGTTACTTCATAACATGAAAACTCACGACCACACGTATAGCAAGAACTAGTGAAGTAAGCCCATCTTGTCTTCTTCAAACATTTCCCAGTTTTCAAATGTTGATGAGACACTGCAACTTTTACTAAAGTTCTTGCTGCAGTAGCAACACGAACAGCTTGATACCTGTGAAAAATTGCTTGCAATGTTAATGCCCAGGTCTGATGATGTCGATGGTAACAGTGAACCAGCATCCAATGCAGCAGGTGCCTGGCCTTCACGTGTTTTCTGGACGCCGACAATACACTAGATCGCTTAACTGGCATGGGAGAGAGTCCACCACACAGTGCAAGATGTATTTTTAAGTTATCAGGTCGTCCAAATTGAGACTTTCACTGTTCACATGTTAAGGTAGATTGCTTCATGTGGATAGAACAACCAGTTTCATGACGGGCATTGTAGCTATTAGAAAATGACTTCTTGCAGAAACACCACGAAATGATTTCTTGTGTATTTTCCATCTTCGCTCGAGATTATGTTCACTCTTCGAAATTCTAATAAATATAACAATTTCACATTATGCAGATTTATTCATATTTCGTCAGTGGGATTTAAGCTTTTGTATTCATTCTGTAAACATAAATTCAGCTAGGTATTGTACTACACGACCATGCAGCTGCAAGTTTTTTTTCCCCCAGTCCCTTTAAAAGTTTATAACAGGGCTTTCACTCTCCACCACGCAGAGTTTTACATATCTTATGCCGTGTGTTGCTAATTTTACTAAAGATCTTACCACAATAGCAACATTGTATCCTACACCTTGGTGAAGGATTGTGTACATTGTTCACATGAAGGTCGGTAGTTGGTCATGTAGGTGTACCAATACTCGATACAGCAGGCACTTGATCGTCACACGTTTGTAACGATGCCAGTAAACTTTGTTGCTTAGTATGTAGAGGAAAGAGGTCTTTGCACATTTTCATGTGTATGTTTAAACTGTCTGTTTGAGTTAACAAACCTTGACACATATTACATCGATAGCTTGTGCGACACAAATTCAGCTCGCACTTCTGCTTTATATATCTATTCGCATTGCAGGCAAATGCAAATGTACTGTTACAGAAGTGGCATGGTTGTCTAGATGTGACTGATCGAGCCAATGTTTTCATGGTTGAGTACGATGCCTTTAATGGCGTTGGTAGTTCAAATTTTTCTTTCGCAGTTATCTTCCCATCAAAAGCACGCTTTAATATCAGCAAATACTTACTTACACGTGCAGGAAGAAGAGTTTGGCGTGTTGCAATATGTTTTTTTAAGCTATCACGTCTTCGAAAATATGATTTACACTTTTCACATGATAAGATAACACACTTCATATTTTGTGGGCAACCAGTTTCGTGTCGACGAGCATTGCAGCTTGTAGGAAATGTTTTCTTGCAGTAGCAACACAAATAACTTTCACGAATATTTTCCATCGGCGAAGAAGAGCATGTTCTCCATAGCCACTGTTTACTTTTATAAGTCTCAATAGCAACTGAGTCGGCCAGCCTATACTAAAACCATTATATATATATGCAACCATGACATATTTCCACCAGCATTTACCGCTGCAGCCATCAACCGAAAAACGGCGGAAGCAAATTTGTTTCCCTGATAATTATTATATTTATTAGTTTTTTTATAATTCACTTGTGCTTTGGATGGAAACACAAATATTTTGTGAATAATAAATTACACTAAAAGTATTTTTGTCAATACCAAAACAAATGGATTAATTTAATAATTCGTACATAATTGTGAAAACTAGTGGCATCGTACCACTGGCAAAAACCTATAGTATATGACGTTACCACCTAGGCCACCACTCAAACATTACTCTGTGCGCCCACTTATGTTTTGCATAAGAATACAAAACCAAACGAACAACAATCGTTTTGCCATGTAGCAGTATTTCATGCTTCTGAAATAAATGCGTTTTTGAGGAAAGTGCGTATATTAGCAATCACAGCAACTGTTCGGCAACATAAAAAAAATTTCCCCATTCAGCAACAAATGTGTAGTGTGCATGTAATCTGCTCTTAAAGTGTAAAATATGAACAGTTCACAGGGATCCGCCATTTTAAAACGTCACAACGCTAACTTTAATTTATTGAACTCAAGCTACTATAATAATCATTAAGTTGACACTATTTTCACGTGGAGTCGTTTTCAATGGTTGTCCCTAATTTGGCCCAATTTTCATTATTTAAGGTTTGTGGTGTAGGGGCTAGAAAAATACAAGCTTACTGAGCAGTTAAACATACCCCAGTTAACTGAAAGCAACGTCATTGTCAATTAGAAACATCTCAGAATAAGATGGCACACTTTGCCTAAGTCACTTGGCCTAAGTCACTTGGCCTAAAATTTCAGAGCAAGTTTCATGTTACCAAAAGTAATTTGGCTTAACTCATTTGGCCTAAAAGTCACTTGACCTAAAGGCACTTGGCCTAAGTCAGTTGGCCTAAGTCACCTAGCCTGAAATTCACATGGCCTAAAATTAAGTCATTTTACCTAAAGGTCACTTCGACTAAAATTCACTTGGCCTAAGTTATTTGGGCTAAAATCATTTTACGACAAATGTGTACCTGCTTTCCTTCGCCTGACCAGTGCTAAAATAGCACCTTCTTTACTCTATGGTGCTATGCTTGTGCCCTTAACTCCGGTACTGAGCCACAGTTGTGCTGTTGCCGGGATGACACTGATCTCTCGAACCAATGCCAGATGCAGTTTGGAGTGGTGCACCTTTCTAATTCAGTGAATATGAAAACAATTTTTTAAGTTTGCATTTTCACACTTATTAATTCTATATTTTTTGTTCGGCAAATTCTTGGTATTCTTACACCAATCCTTGCCCGAGAAATTATTTGAGCTCTGGTGAATTCTCGTGAAGTGAACGCACACACGACACCCACGAGAAAACTGAGTCCATTACTTAGTGCGCCTACTCTTGTATACTGTGTTGGTTTCGATGTTTGCCATGGCTTACTTGTTATAATAATAATTATTATTAACAGATTTTACCAATACCGTTATAGTCGCAATTTACAACACCGCACACTAATAAAAACACTCGACTGAAATTTTGAAAGGAGGAAAAAAAATATCTTTCTGAGATACGCCTGTGAACAAATATATGAATAAGTAGTTCACATTGAAGAATATTTTATGTAAAGTTGAAGTTAGGCAGCAACATAATTTTCAGTATTACAGAGGAACCGTTATGTGGAGGAGTATGTTCTTTTTTAAACCTTTTTTCTGATATTGCAATAGCAGGAAAACCAAATTGCTAGCTTGGTGAGCCAAAAGATGCCGCTAAACGTCTTCTTAGAAAAGAAAATTCTATATCAAAACAATTTGCATGATAGTGTAATGACTATGGTACGGAAAATGAGGATTGTTTTCTTGCATATGAAATGATGCGGAGTAAATTGATTGTAAAGAATCGAGAAGAACATCGTGGCCCGATGTAACAGATACCAGGGCCCGATAGAGTCCGCGCATCAGCTCTTTGTCTATGCAGGACATGATAACATGGTGAACAGAGACAAAGAGCAGGTGAGCAGACTATAACAGGTGCTGTTGGTAAAGACTGTCCTAAATGATGACTGGTATTTCTCACAACATGGTCGTTGTTAGCGGAGGTGGAGGTGGAACGGAAGATGCTTCCACCAAATAATTTACCTTTCCTGGTATTTTGTTATAAGTAATTTTCTTTGGTTAGGTGGTAGTTGCGCTATCTTGCATATCAGTGGGCACGCCAATGTTTACATACTTATAGAAAAACATATAAAAGTGTATATTTTGCTTTTAAGTGCTGATAATGGTCGCCAGGGGAGTATCAGAATTCGTGATGGATCTACTATTAACACTTAAGTGTTCTCAGAGACCACAATATTTAATGCCCATCTCAATACTAATTAAAGTCCTTATCACTATATTTATGCTTGCTATAGTCACTTAATGCACACTTATTATTTACACATACTCAATCAAATGTCTTTTACTATCATTTTAAATGTCTGTCACTCACGCATCGAGTCTCGCACTCCTGTCAGTCAGCCTCTCTCTCTCTCTCTCTCCACTGTGTTAGAATTGTTACCTTTAATTATTTCTCATGTCTGTATAATTTAAACTATTGTAACATAAAAAAACAATGAATTACTGTCACTTTAAGCTACGTGGGATTTGTTGCAATTGGCATTTATTTCAATCTTCTTGTGTAAATATTTCTCATGTCTGCAGAATTTAAACTATGGTAACATAAAAAAAAAACATATATTAGACATTTTTGTGCAGAATCTGCAAGACTTAAATCTACTACATATAAATTAATCATCCAACATAGAATGAACTATGTTTTATTTTTAGTGTGTAAACATCTGGGAGTTGTAAATAATGTACACATATAATAGGTACCTACAAATCGGAACGACTTCACAGTAACCTGTTGTCCCCTACCATGAGGGCATGGACAAACTCAGTCATTCTCAAATGTGGAGACACAATTCTGGCCTTATCACCACTTACACAAAACTTTTTCTCCAAACCACCCAGATTGATCTTCAAACAACCCCCCCTACCTTCGAAACCAACTCGTACACCCCAAATTGCCACCCAATTCCAAACAGTAATATCACCACCTCGAAGGGATCTCATCCTCGCAATAGCCCACATTGTAGTTTTTGTGCTATACACCGATCTTACACCTCCTTCAACAGCAAGCTCATCAGTCAGGCTTATCATATCCAAGGCACCTTCAACTGAACAACAGAAAATTTTTTCTACAAGCTACAGTACGTTCACTGCAATGCAGTGAACATCTGTCTTATTACAAACACTTTCAGACAGAGAACGAATGGCCATAGAACGGACACCAAACAAGATGTACCAGACGCAAATGTAAATTTGCAGAACCCAGCTGCAGCGCATGCAGCATCTCACAACCAGAACTTTGACTCATGCTGCACAACCAGAGTGGTGAGGGCCCTATCTCCATCTAATACCTAGTAGTGTAGAACTGCGACAGTGGGAAACGGCCCACCAACACAGCACCAAATTCAGAGAAACATAGCTTAAACATAAGATAACCCCTCTGCTGCATTCCAAATTTCCCACCATACCCTAGTTCGCCTCCTGGCCGCTAGGTTCACTGTTTGCCAACCACTACTCACCAGACTTCAGTGTGCCACCACTCGACACCTGTTGAAGCTGGACTAGCGAGCGAAACATTACACAACAGTGTATCCGCGTGGAAAATGTGCTTGTCCGGCATTTGTGTGTATCCATCTAGGAGTGTGAGTATCTATGTACCCTGTGAGTACTTGTGCATTCCATCTCCTTTTTATTACGTGTTCAAATAATTAACATATTGCTATTGCTGGCCGGTGTTATATACTAGCCACTAATTTTTGAACTTGAGGTGGTAACTATAGAAGCAAAGTGTATTACCTCCACCAATGTTTACAGGCAAAGTGTGTAGTTCTTGCTCCAAGCATTAGTGAAAGTCATATGTGCAGCAGTAAAGGATGGCCATCCCATTACATAAGTTTGTTGGCTGGAGGATGAGTGGTCATAAAACTACACGCTGGAAAATTTTTGCTTATCAGTAGTTTAAATCTAGTTGGAGGACAGTCTGTCCCATACCTGACCATGTTATTGAGTCGAGTCGAGAGATTTCGGCGGCTCTGAACAGCGAGGTCTTGAGAGCAAATAAAGGTGGGAGAAACAGGAGATCCCCAAGAAAACCATCCGACCAGAGACATCACCCAAAACCATTCCCACTTGCGAAAATCTGGGAGTGGCCCAGCCGGGAATTGAATTTGGTGCGCCTTGGGGGGCAAGCAGTCTAACCACACAGCCATCGCAGCCCCCTGACCATGTTACATTACTTATTAGTCTTCTTCTAAATATATATTTTTATCTTCAAGACTTAGGAGGAAACAACTTTTATCACCACATCACTGACTATCTTCCAAATACACACATTTTAAAAAGGTGACAGAAAAGTACTTAAAGACAGAATGCACACACAAAAAAGTCAGACCAACACATTTTCCATGCAGAGAGAGAGAGAGAGAGAGAGAGAGAGAGAGAAAGAGAGAGAAAGAGAAAGAGAAAGAGAAAGAGAGAGAAAGAGAGAGAAAGAGAGAGAAAGAGAGAGAGGTGTGTGTGTGTGTGTGTGCACCCACAGGCACATGCAAGCACTCGCATGTGTTCCCGAGTATTTCCCCGTGGGTAATTGTGTTCCCTGTCTACTTTGTAAAATTTTATTAGTAGCCTAGTGGCCTATTCTCACCATATAATATATCCTAATTAAGTTTATTGAAAGTGTGGTCACATTGAAACATTTTAATATGCCTACAAATATGAGGGATATAGGAACTGACATTTATAGAAGGATGTACAAAGGAGTGTGGCTATTATATTCAATAACTGGTAGACTGGTGTTAAATACACTGTATTTGGCAGAGTGTAAGTCGTGACAATACTGATATTACAAGCACATTACCTAAAAAATGTGGCGAAAAGGGAGGGGGTAACAAGCTCCTAGACGAGGGGAGGGCGAAGTCACACACCACAGTAAAGGTAAATTCGAATTGCGAGAAAAAAATGTGTAGTCGGCACTTCCAGTCTTAACCATTGCTTTCTACAGCAACCGTGGCTAGGCCTGTACCCGATATTGTGGTTTTGTACTGCTCTGGGATTGGCCGTTCCATCTGAAACACAAAAGGAAAAATAACTTTAAGGTACTTGTATACTTCAAAACACCTGAAACAATACATTGGTACCACCAACCTGCAAAATAACACTCAAAATAACATAAAAATGCTTTCTTCTGGACAGAAAATAATTTATTACAGAATATTATTTTAGAAATTTGTTTCAATAGCAAGTTCTCAAATTGCTAAATTTTAAATCACAATGATTTCACAATAAAACTTGACTTGGGCATAAAAAAAATAAAAAGGACATCATTACATTATCATGCACACAAACGTATCAATTTTGCTTTTCAGCACCTCAAAGCTGCTTCAAGCAGGTAGATGCTTACAACTGCGGGAAGAGAAACACAATGTTACTTCTGCGAAAGATTATAGAACACGTTTCCTAAAGGCATTTAGCTGCATTCCCCGTTATATTCTACAGATCTAAGCGCAAACGTTTGGCTCATCACTATCACCTGACCTTGGCAGCGGATAAGAAATGCACACAAGCAATCACCAATCACTTCTCAATGAGTGATGTTCAACTTGCAGATTGTAGTGCAAAACATGGATCACATGACTAAGTTTGAATACATTGTGTGTTAAGGAATGTCTCCCACACCTACAGCCATGGTAGTTTAAATGAACAATGAATGTTAAAGAAATCCCTTCTTCTTATTGCAAAAATTACAATGATACCTGTTTCAAACAAAAAAAATATTCACAACTTTATCAAAGAATACTGCCATGTGCCATGTTCAGAAATTTTCAGAAAATTATATTCATCTATAATTTTTTTTAAAGTGTTAATTTTAATGCAAAACTTTAGAAATAGAAATTTTAAACATAAATATTAGCAACATTTTTAATGTGTCAGTATTCCTTAAGAAATGACACATACAGTAAATACTTTTTGTTTGGAACGGTTATCTTTAATAATTGTTGCATTGAGAAGAAATTTCATTAAAACTGATTCTCCATTTAAACACTGTAGATGCACACTAGGAAGGTAAACATATAATATATTTCGTCCATATAATTTACTTGAAAATATTTCCAAACCCCACTTGCCACGAAAAATGTTCACCCACACATGAAACTATTAAAAAATTTGCAAGAATAGCACAGTGAAAACACATTATGTTTTACAACAAAAGGAATATTTTCATTACACGCAACTGATAAGACATCCCTAGTTGTAACATTGCTCTATTGTAGAACAATTTACATTAACAAACCTCTGTTTGGGCTGTTCACAGTTACTTCCAACTATTCTGAAGCCCTGCTGCTTAAGTTCTACTTCAACGATATTCCTCTGCCTCATGCAAAAAAAAAAGCGTAACCAAGTCTAGAAAATTACACCAAAGGACAAAGTACTGCATTCATACACAGTGTAATGTTATTTTGCATATGAACTATTTCTTACTAGATATTACCATCACCTATTTTCTACCCGTTTTGTTCTTATTAATTATAAATAATTTATTATAATTTACAGATAGAACATAAGTAAAGTTCATTTTAGCTAAAAATAACATACTCTTATGTCAATACGAGTATGAAAAGCTTGTAATATGCGACATTCAAGAAACAACCCAGCATATCATACATAGGACAGTTTTTCAAAAGATTTATCCAAAAAGTGTGAACAAACCAGGAATAGACCAAATGCACAAGTTTATCATAATTACCGATGACCTATAAAAACATAAAACGGTCAAAATTTAAACTA
Source organism: Clitarchus hookeri (assembly GCA_002778355.1). Lineage (NCBI taxonomy): Eukaryota > Metazoa > Arthropoda > Insecta > Phasmatodea > Phasmatidae > Clitarchus > Clitarchus hookeri. Next base: position 258,784 of record NQII01002461.1, on the reverse strand, counting down.
TTTTTTAATGGCCATAATTTTGCCAAGTGAAGTCTAACAAAGATCTTGTAAGAAACTGCCTCCCCAATCTGCAGTGGTACGGTACTCACATAGTCCCCGTTGCCCTTGGGCACCATGACGTTCATCTCCGACGACTTGGAGCTGACAATCTCGACATCCAAGGAGTCTTGACTCAGGTACATTTGGCAGCCATCTGTCTTGTCTACCGTGATGGTCGGCACCTTCCCTAGTACCTGCAAACATAAAACTACTAGTTATCCCCACAAGCCTAGTCAACGATAACCACAGACCAGATTACATATATGGTGAATATCAATAAAATAATATCAAAATGGACATTAATAAATTACATAACACCAAGGGAATGCAAACAGTCTAGCAACTTCAACATATGTACACAAAAATAAAGTTTGATGCCAAAAATGTAATTACAGGTATTATTTTGTATAAAATAAAATGCTTACTCCTTATATATTTCTTTACATGCTGAGTATAACTATTTTGACATGAATATTTGTTAAAATATACATTTCTGTTAACTGGAGTATCTCCAAAAATACGTCTGTACAGTAACACCAAAATCTTGTCCCTACTGATAAACAAATTCAGAGCTTGTGTGTATACTAAACACTACTATTACAATAAAAGTAGGTCAACTTTTACAAGCTGCGGAAAACATGGCTATTTGAAACCACAGACAGGATACTTCTACCGAGTATGGTGGGACTACGGCAGCTTGGGTACAGCGACTATTCCGCAACTCGTCGCGTACCGAGGTGGCGGATAGAGGATCCAGAGGCTCCGGGGTAGCTGGGAATATCCCAATACCAGACAGTGGACCAACGGCCGATGCGAAAGAGCCGTCGTCGTGGACATAGCTGGGTAGCTCAGTATGAGATGGTGAAGCACATCCAATGGGAAGCAGTCCAACGATCACGGCTGGGAGGTGGAACTCGTGGTGCCACAAGGGCGAAGTGTAGCGAACCTTACTGCCGGATTCTGCAGACTGCCGACTGCGGATGCGTGAGGAATGTACTGGAATGCATTGGACCTTGGTAGCATCCCTGACATTAGCCTTCACTCCTGGGCTAGCAACTAGCCACCATCACTGGTAAGTCCTGAATGTCCCGCCGAGCTCTTATTAGAGCTCATCCAAGACTGACTGACTATTTGAGCATGGGGAGAGGGTGACTCCTCAGAGTTAACTCACTGCCTTCACCCACGGCGTGAAGATCCTGCTGTCAGCACGGAAGAATGAAGATGGACTAGGTGCCATGACTGAGCTGCCCAGTTTTCCAACACTCGAGAAGTACGGGGTCCCTGCATTCAATTTGCTGCTGTCAATATTAAATAATATTTTGCTGGTTCGCCTGCGAAGAAAAATTTACTACAGTTCAACCTCAAGTGCGCCTGCGCCTGCGCCCACAATACGGAGGCAGTCGTGGCCCAAAACGGCGGCCATGGCTTCCCAATCCCTCTCTGCCACGATGCATGCCTCCTTTGCATGAATTCCATTCCCTTATGTCAGACGTCACGTCACACCCTACGTGTAATTAAGGCTAGCCAAGTTAAGCGCCAACAAAGGCAGCCCAGTATTAGAGGCGCGCAAAGTTCGGCCATGGGCCGAGGTCACGCGTTAGAGAGCAAAGCTCCACCCAGGAGAAGGCCATCCACCCAACATCACACAATACAATAATATGACAACCATTAAATTTCTGAAAGTGAAGTGAGAACAGAACAATATTTTGTGTCCAGATAAATGTGTTAAAAACTAACCATGAGATATTGTGGTATTAAAATTTCTTAACATGAAACTCCTTCACAGCATTTAACTGCTATTCATGTTAATGTTAGACCATGATAGAATTATTTTCGAAAAGTCTCAACATTCATTGCCTTCTATTTTACAGGTTTGGGATAGTTATATATCCAGCAGTCGCATCCTGCGTCACTGTATTACTCATACTCATGTATATCATAAGGTAAATGTGAATGCAATACACTCCCAAGCTACTTATGATTACCTTGACGTGCAAGACCATGGATTGGAGACAAAAAAACGAAATTACATCCATGAGACAGAAAGGAACACAGGACACAGGAAAGTGTAAAAACTGAAGTGCCCACCAAAAGGGTTAATTATTGTACATATTACAAGCACTATATTCCACTGACATTTAGGGGAGTGTTTACCTGCATCTGCACAGACTGGCAGTTGATGAACTCTATGGAAGCAACGACACTATCCACGACAACGGATGCCTTGCGGCAGGAATCTAGCACCACCGAGTTGAGCTTGCCCTTGACAGCCAAGGTTGAGTCCTCGCATTTGTACATATAGACCACATTGTTCATTTCTACTCCATCGATCACCAGGTCGTGCTTCCCCTTCTGGTACTCCTGTAAACCACCACAAACAAACTGCTCAACAAAACATTTCACATTTCAGCCATCAGTCAAACTTCGGAGCTATAGGAACAAAGTTTGAAAGGAGCGTGTTGTGTATGATATGGCAAGACAGGATCAGAAATAATGTGGTACATGCAAGAGTGAGAGTGCAAAACCTGAATGGGGTAAAAGGAAAAGCAAGGATGATGTTGCATGGACATGTATAGAAAATGTCGCTGCACACAAGAGTGAAGGAAATTAAATATTGTGAAAGGAGGCAACAAGGAAGACCAATGAGGAGGCGGGAAAAACAGATAACAGCAGAGTGGGGAAGGGTGAAAGAACAGAAAAGTAGAGTCCACAATTCATGTTACAGAAATCACGTTACAACTTACCACTATACACTTTTAACCAAAACATAAAAAGCTAGATATGTAATAACTAAGATCATTAACAATATTAGTTACCCGTACACAGTACTACTGACAAATGTTCAAAATTAATAGGGGTGTGCGAAACTTCGCATTTTCGAAGACAAACTGAAAACTTTTGTACCTTCAACTTCATCTTCAAATAAAAAAATCTTTTGAGTGAAAAGTCAAAGATTTTCGACAAGTGTTTTTTCCACAGAAACTAGTATGAAAACCAGCAGCAAGTATCATTAATAAGGGTGTGCGAATATTCGAAAGGTTCCAAATGGTAATTTACGAATTATTTGCATTCAAACTTTAAATGTCTTACGCGAAAATTGTGAATAATTTACATTCCTGTAGGAATGGTTGTACAGCTGTGCCAGCCTTTTAAAAGTTTTTCCGTGGAAGGAAGCATAACCTAAATGGAAAAGATGCTCAACTTACACTGTTTTTCAAACAAAGTTTGTAGTAATCTACCAGCTTGACATTGACCAGGGTCGGTCAGTACAACAAGGGAAGGGAGTGAATGTTTTTACAGCCACACGTTTCCTTTGTCTCTTTCTCTCTCTCTCTCTCTTTCTCCCCATCTTTCATTATTTTGTTAGACAAACAAGACATCATACCTGACACACACTAGTGGAAGGCTGAAAGATGCCCGAACCCGAAGGAAACCAAAGAAAGGCTACATTCAGTACTTAAGGCAGAACTCGCCCCAAGAATGCCAGTTGACATGAAGTTCTCGTCACATTGGCTTCCTCTGCTTTGGCAACCCAGCAGCTCAACCCACCACTGCCATGCTAGGGCTCTCTGCCTCAACCAGATCATCTATAAGCGAAGCTTACTTCACCCCCGAGACACACACTCCACTTGGGAGTGTGTATCACAACAACACTAGGCGACAGTAGGGTTTGAGTAATTTTCACGACTGCTTTATTAGTTTTTCAAGACTTTCTATTTGCTTTAACAGGTCCCCTTCACCTGTCAGTAACGTAACTTCCACCGGTTGCTTGGTAACTACAAAAACCTAGGAGTTAGAATGGGTCACCATACTTATTCTCCCGAGAATAAATACATTCAAGTAGACGCACTGCGTTCCAACTCCAAGGGTGATTTGTACCTCTCAACCCCCCTGTAAACGCAATCCCCCAAGGGAGTAGCAGGTGACAGGGTCTTGCCAAACCATTCCCGATATTAGAGTAGGACTGCGGGCTCCCTTAACTGGGTAGTTTGTATGTCGCAAAACACCACACGATTCGCCGGCCACCCATACTGTGGGCCCAGTGCGCAAAGGCACTTTGCGCACACATACGGTAGAGTCTCCTACTAGGTACACTCCACGCGGAAGCAACTGGACGATCCGAGCCAGCTAACCCACTCCATCCACCATGCGAGATTCGCTGGTCGGGCAACTAGGACTGATGCAGCGTGACATTGCATGTGGGTACTCTAGCTACGGAATTTCAGTCACCTGCCCCTTACTTGCTGCAATGACCTTTAGTACCTAACCCCATGCCATTTACTTGACAAGGAGGGAGTAAGTGGGCCGATAATAAGACATCTAAGGCTCCTACAGCCAACCAATTGCCAGGTAACCCATCCCATTCGGCCTTCAGCCTTTCATCCGCTCGGGATCAGGCATAAGCCGCCCGCCGCCTGCAGGGGCCTCACTCCTCAGTCCTCCCTAGCCATTTATTTGTACAACCTCAGAAGACCGACTGGACACCGCATCCAGTCGTCGTTTGCTTCCAGCTCGGACTGCCCATGGGACTAGGCCTCACCTACACCCACTACCGAGCGAAGCCACCTGCCACCGCCACCCGGAACCCAACAGCCCCAGAACAAGTCAGATCCAGCCACTCGCCAGCCACCCCCGGACGGGGCCCGGAGAGTCACCTACCGCAACATGTTTTCATGTGTAGGTAGGTAGGCTTAAAGTCTCATCGACGCCAGTCATTACAGACGAAACTCGTTTTGACGGTCAAATGGAAATCACGCGGCAACAGAATGATGCGTAGCCTGTTTGTTTACTGGTCACTACTTTTATACAATATATTTTTAAAAATTCTTATATGAAATATACATTACCATGCAGAGTCCAAACAATTATACACCTTGCTCGTAATTAATTCCATACTTGTGAAGAACTTCAATTACAGATTTGGAACATAAAGTGGCATTTGCACTGTTCAACACCCAAAATGCAGCAAGAAATACAACCTGTGATGTGAATGGTTCAAGAGTTTTAAACATGATGTTGAAAATACAATGTCCTCTGTCTGTTGTTTCATTGCAAAACACAGCTATAGCTTTGTACATTACAGCAGATTTTATTTCCTCAGTTTCTTTTCACCTACTAATGAAATTTTTCTTCGGACCCTGTTTGCTGTTGGAAGATCACAGCCATTAACGTACTCCTTAAACCACTCTATGGTTTTATCATGAATTCTTCTTCGTCATCCAGCAATTTTTTCGATAGCAATTAACATTCCCCAATAGAAACTTCTAGTTTACGTGACAATTTCCGACTCGCAAATGTGTGTTTCTTGCTTGAAACATGCTTAACCAGTAAGCCGCATCTTCCGTAGTCATGTCTGCAATTGCAGGACATGCCCATTAAAAGTTTATCACGGACAGAAACCATGGGTGGCAAATTCTTTTGCCCTGCCACTTACAGATACTTTCATTTTAGGCACGACATGATATAAATTGTAAAATCTAATTCATAACCTGTCGCATGCCTGGTGCTAACAAAACAATGGAAACGAAAAATGCTCGCAATCGTGTAGCTAGGAATAATATGCTGGCAAAACACGCTCGACAAATTCATACCCAACAGAGATCAACAACATGACAGCCGTTCCCTTACATTTTAATTGTGACCCCGCGTGCTGGCGCTGTTTGGAGTACTCCCCAATACTTAAGCATCACTGGCACTCAGAGCTCTCTGTGATCTCACACTACGCACTATATCCAAATGCTGAATGTAGCACGTGTGTTGCATCTTTCCTAATACTGTATCTTTGATGTTTCCAAATGGCCACTACCATTGTTTACATTTTGAAGTGGCAAGTTATATGTAGCCACCAGCTCTGATTATTAAAACTTTTCAATAAAAATAAATTTTAAAGCCACATATGGTGGTTATAGTTAACTCCATGTATACAATTTTTCAGGGGACTGCAAAAAAAATTTCCATGCATCCGGGATTTCAGTAGACGAGGATTCTGTCATGTACATCAATAAAATACTACTTCTGGCCTTATTAGACTTAATGTTGAGTGTGAGAGCTCTACATTATCTGTGAATTAAGTATAACTAATAAAAACAATAAAACTGGGAATTTTGGAAAAAATTGTTAACTGTATTAGTATTAGAGTTAGTGAAGGCCCGATAGCCGATATCCGGTATCGGATATCGGTATTATCGGTACATTTATCATTATCGGAGATCTGCACTAAAATATCGGCACATCTGTAATGGCCATTCTAACCTCAAGTATTTTCTCTCCTCTGTTGCACACTTAATTTTCTCAACTCTTAACATCAGGCTGCAGCAGTTCCACTAAAAAGAACATTATTAATTTGAAATGTCAATATGCAATAATTTAAAAAATATATATATATTTTTTACTTAACGGATTACATTTTTATTTTTGGTAAAGCAGTCTTATGTTTGACGTACGTTTCTCAAAGTAAACAAAATGATCGTGGCTTGTTAGCTTAGATTTAATTCCTGTCCTTTTACATATTTTTTGTAGACTAGCAACCTACTTGCAACCTTAACTTAAGTTTTGTAATATGTTGTAGTGAGCTATAATTTTTGTATAATGATAAACTATTTTTTTTTTGCTGCTTTGATGTACCGGGCATAAAGTAAGTCTCACTTAACAGCAAGTCTTTTTAGCTTATTGCAAACAAAACATTTCCAGGCAGCAGTTTTCTCTCATCCACTTTAGTGACAAATGTCTGCTTACAGTATGATGAATGAAAATATCGGTTTACAGGTATCGGATCGGTGAAATCCTAAATATCGGAACCTTCCTCGGTATTGGGTTTTTTCAGTATCGGGCCATCACTAATTAGAGTAAGTAATACAACGAGTTGAGGTGAAATAACATCACAAAATAATATATGTAATCAATTGTAATCAGACACAGAATGCAAACCAACCCAAAACTTTAACACCCACCCCCTTTTTAACACTATCTCAATGTCTGAAAATTAACTGTGGATACAATTTATTGGTACATTAATTTTTGATAAATCGAGAATCCACTGTCAATTCCATTCATAAAACCGGCAATAAGAATTCATGTCCCGTGCACTACCTAAAAATTTGTGAAACTTTGTGTTTTGGTGTCATTTTTGGTTTTACTGTATTTAATTTTATTGTGAGTTACCACAAAATTGGGGCTCTAGTATAACCACAATATTCTCTTATTTAGTTAACTTTACAATTTGTTACTTCATAAGTTTGTATTTAAAAAAAAAAATACCCTACTCATAATACATACAGCAGAACAGCACCATAAAGAGTATGGATATAACTACCCATTCGCCATAGCAAAAATTTTTGAATGCGCTGCGTATTCTGTAAAAAATACACTTTTAATATACTCATTTAAAACCAATACCTTTTAGCATACTCTCTTGCTCTAAAGACAGAATCACATTTTTCTAGAGTTGAAATATGTGTAAATGTTTTCATCTTTTGTCTGCAAACACAGTGGTGCAGACATCAAAAGAAAGAAATGAATGTCATCACTTTCTTCCCCTTCAAAACAGTACTGCCTGTTTACTCCCCCTCGCTGACAGGTGGAGCTGCACTTTACAGGAAACAAAGAACTGTGAGGGGTGGAGAAAGGCAACTCGAGGATATGCACAGTAAAGTGAGCACTTTGAAAGGCCTCTCAATTTAAATAATAGTCAATAAATGTATTTAATTTTAGCCTTAGATGATAACTTCCGGGTGCAATGGAATATACACACTGTGTATTACTTACAATGCAACATTTAATAAAAAAAGGTGCTTAAAAGATAAAAAAATTGTTGAAAGGTTAAAGTAACTAAGGCCTCAAAAGTGCTCACTTTACCGTGAACAATCTATGACAGAGGGGAGGCAGCAAACAAGAAAAAGAAACAGAGATGGGCAACGGGAAAAAGAGAGAGGATTTTACGCCCAGCTGAGCAGACATTGTGTACCTTTCAAAAGACGACAAAGGCGGTTGCTGTTCTCTGAAATACAAGTGCCTGCAAATAAACAGCAATATCTGATTTAGAAACAGAATCCATATAATAGAAATGTTTCAGGCAGATACAATATGTGTATTTCCATTTTTGGTTGGTGCATTTACTGATGTTTATCTCAGTTGTGTCTGTGATTGTCAGCTGTTTTAATTTAAATAATTTATACGTAAGTGTAAGTGATGGATGGTCTCGTGTGGAAAATGTCGCTGTCAGACATGATATATTGTCTTTTGATGTAACTTGTCAGCTTCCATACACATAAGGGCATTCAAAAATACCGGATGCCCAGGAAAATCGTGTGTAGCAATAAGTGAAGTAATTTTCAGTTGTAACAATAATTTGCTATAACGATCATTTATCTCGCCATTGTCAGTTGTCATTATAGTGAGGTTTCACTGTATACAAAAATATTGAAAATACAGCACTCATCGTAATTTGGTTCATACGGATAAACTGATACGAGACTTTTGGCTCAGTTATTAAATACTGTTAGAGCATACAATAACCGTATGGTAGTTATAAAAAATCCACAATTTCAAAATGAGAGTACAAATAACCACCATAATATTAAATCCACAACAGCACAGATTTAATGCATAAAGAAAATGTCTTTACAGCAAATTAAGATCCGGCGAATCCTGAACTCACCACCATCCACTTCTTGCCTTCCTTGACGAGCTGGGGAGGCTTGTCGACCACGGGCTTGCCTGTAGGGCTCGTCAGCACGGACGACTGGGGGGGAGCCTTGAAGGGGGCCGGGCCCGACCGCAGTCCTGGGTTCTTGTGTGTCTGCATGTCCGGTGTCACTCGCTTCAGAACTGCCCAACACAAACACTACTTTAACCAAAAGATGACTACAAACTACACCTCTAATGGGCATCCCAAAAAAATTTAACCAACACCTGCTCCATCACCCTGTGGTAGTGCAGTACGTAGCCTCCAACAAGCAGCATTAAGAAAATGGCCGACAGGTGCAGTGCGAAAGAACATACTGCGTCACAACAGATGAACAACCAATCCATGATAACCAGTAAATAAACACAGTCAGCAAAATAACAAATTCTGTAGCCACCAAACAAAGAACTATACAGTTGACAAAAAAATATTTAAGCAGACAGCACAACAGCTCAAGCCGGAAGGACGCGTGCCATGTGACCTGCAGGGACCTCATCTTAGCAATCGCAGATCTTAATTCGGCATGTTGTTAATTCATTTTATAACCTTTACTCTTTACCCCTTCAGACGATCTTGGTCCTTCCTTTGATTCGGAGGACCCTTAACAAATCATTTTTGCCTACTGGCTTTTTGTCGTCAATAAAACTTTGTGTAATTTAATGCTGGTTCGGGCAAGGTCTCGTTTTATGCTGATGTGTTAAATAATGTATTGGTTAGTTTTCTTAAGGTCGTGTAGCACCATATGCAGTTTAATGTTGTTTTATTTTAGTGATGGCCCGATACTGAAAAAACCCAATACCAACGAAGGTTCCGATATTTAGGATTTTACCGATCCGATACCTGTAAACCGATATTTTCATTCATCATACTCTAAGCAGACATTTGTCACCAAAGTGGATGAGAGAAAACTGCTGCCTGGAAAAGTTTTGTTTGCAATAAGCTAAAAAGACTTGCTGTTAAGTGAAATTTACTTTATGCCCAGTACATTAAAGCAGCAAAAAAAAAAAATTGCTTAACATTATACAAAAATTATAGCTCACTACAATATATTACAAAACTTAAGTTAAGGTTGCAAGTAGGTCGCTAGTCAACAAAAAATATGTAAAAGGACAGGAATTAAATCTAAGCTAACAAGCCACAATCATTTTGTTTACTTTGAGAAACGTACGTCGAACATAAGGCTGCTTTACCAAAAATAAAAACGTAATCCGTAAAGTAAAAAACAGTATTTTTTTTATTATTGCATATCGACATTTCAAATTACTAACGTTCTTTTTAGCCGCATTGCTGCAGCCTGATGTTAAGAGTTGAGAAAATTAAGTGTGCAGCAGAGGAGAGAAAATACTTGAGGTTAGAATGGCCATTACAGATGTGCCGATATTTTAGTGCAGATCTCCGATAATGGTAAATGTACCGATAATACAGATATCCGATACCGGATATCGGCTATCAGGCCATCACTATTTTATTTTGCAATAGACGCTAGATGGCTCTGAATCTACTGTGCACTTGGTCAAGATTATTCCTTAAACATAAGTCACCACCCTCTCCTGTGCTTACGTTTGGCATAGCAGAAGAGATATGCGTCAGTGCTAGATTAGAGCCACGTGGCTATGTCACGACCATAGACAAGTGTCTTGTGCTCACCGCATGGCTGTGTGCAAAAACACCGCATTACTACTGTTATCATCCATTGCCTTGTCAGCTAACACAGATAACAAGCACTTACAACAATCGCCCTAGCCAGTTAACAATGACCTCCCTCTTCCCATGCCTGTTGAACAATCCCCCCCATCCCCTTCCCCACACAAAGGCGCACCCACTAATTAAACAACATCCACACCCTTAAAACAAGGAGACACTTGCCAACTAAATTAAGACAACACCAAACCACAAATCCACTGCCAATTAAACATGCCCCACCCCACAAAACAAAAGATCACCATCAATATAGAAGTTCCAGCATTATAAAAAGTTACCACCACCTGGAAATAGACAAATACTACAGGGTGGCTAGCTGTATCCGTATAGCAAATTCCCTGACATTTCCAGGTTATCCTGTTACATTTCCCAGACCAACTTATGCTGCAAATATTAAAAACATTTTCATGTTTTCCGTTAAATTAATTACAAATTTTTTTATCGGCAACAATTAACTATAACATAGCCTTCGTTTAAGGATGATTTCCTATCCAGAAACACATTATTTATAAGAACTAAAAAGAAAAGTACATAGGTAAAAAGATGGAAAATGGAAAAAGGTGACACAGAGGTTAAATACTGGCATTCTCAGAACCAGAAAATAGTCAAAATACAAAGACACGAGACAATACAATGTATTAATGAGAATCTTAAAATTGTTCAAATAATCATTTTTTGTATTAAAAAAAGTGTGTAATAATAGTTTAATTAAAGATATGACAACAAAATTGTCCCCAGGCTCATAAATCTTCCTATGAAGGTGGAATAAACTAAGTGACAGTACATTTCATAACTAGACATGTGGCAGAAGTGTCAGAATTCAATATTTATCTTCTTATTAAATACATTTAAAATTATTTTACCTAAATTCCCTGACTTTTCCAGGTTTTCCCTGAGAAATACTCATCAAGTTGATGTAAAATACTAATTCCCTCCTACAAAACAAAATTACACAAATCCCACCTAAAAATACAGATAGAGCCATCCCTACTCTGAGTTACATCACTTTTGAAGCTGTGGTACAAAACAATTTGCTGTCTGTTATTACAGTGTGCAGTAGGATATCTATAAATTGTTTTTTGAGTGACCAAGTAAAAAGAATTATGCATGTGAGCTTGAACCTAGACAATGTTCCTAACGTAAAAGTTGATCCCAGATTACAACGGTGTGGCTTCACATGACATGACTTGGGAAAATAAAACAAGACAAATGAGTGATGCACCCTTTCTTCAAGAAGCCACCGAGATTACCAGAAGGGCGAGGATGGTGAGGATGGTGAGAGATGTCTGTGATTAAATTAAAAATATAAATAAAGTTGTAGTAAAAGATATATGATTTTTCACACAGATAAAACTTGGGTTTTTTGTTTGTGTTTCTACATTCAGACTATCTCTCCACCACCTCCTCCCTCCCATATTCTAGATAAAAACAATTACAGTAAGTCTTGCAGCTAAAAGGATTGTCGCGTCAGAGAAAGAGTAGATCAACTTCCCCATGTTTACAGGCAATCGGTTGGTACTTCCTGTTCCCAGAATGTGTAACGACCAGATCATTGGTGATGACATTTGTTACAGCTTGGCAAAGGCAAGCTATGAACAGTTTTAAAAAAAATTATGGGTGGAGAAAAAAAAACCACACTTCAAAAAAAGAACAATGCGGACACTTTTGAAATACGAACTGTGGGTGCAGGAATACTACAGAACTGGAAACGATGTGTTGAGGTTCCACTGTACATGAAATAACACATCCAATTTTTAAGTGATAAATTCTGCCCAACTACCATTACTATTAAGAACATAGTAGTTCTCTAAATGTACTGAGGATGATTTTGGAAAAAATTTGTATGATGGTAGTTAGATTCAACGTGATTACTTAATACGTATTACCATAACACAACCCAAAAGCAATTTTTTAAGTACACTTTTAGATATTAAGTATAATATTCCTGCTCCCTAGTATTTACAATTGGGATTTCACCCAGGATGAGTTGGATGGAATGTATAATGAAAATGGGAAGTAAGAAGAACACGTTCACTGTGAGAATGTGGCACCCACCCGAGGTGATGCGCTCGCCCTTGTTGATCTGTGCGAAGAGCGCGGATCGGTCTTGGCTGGGGTCGTTGGAGAGGCTCAGGTCGCCGATGGGCGGCGGGGGAGGCAGCCCACCAGGGGGAGGGGGCGGAGGCACCCCGGGACCTGCCTTCAGCCCCCACACCAACCCCGTCGTGTGGTGCTGCTTCACAAACTGCTGCAGCTCGGTGAGGGTCTGTATCCACGCCTTCACCCACTCCACATGCACCTTGTTCCTGGCCAACACATGCATCAGACGCTATACGCTTCCACCACCACCAACACGTCGCAACCGAGCTACCATGAAAGTACAGTGTTGCACACTGGACAATTAACAGGACATGGTACATAAATTAACTCCAAACCTGTCAATTGAATTGTTCAAATTTTTGGAAGGCAACATAGAAAATATCAAAAAGTGCAATCCTACACCGAATTTAGCCAACTCCGTGAGCAACTGCAATTTTGCAACATTATTGCATTTATATCACATAACTTATGCTACAATAACTTATAAAAATTTATGGTGTCTGAAATACCTCAGCAGAATTACAGTGCAGTTGTAAAATATTTTGCTCTCACAGTAAAACCAACTCTAAAGGATTACACTTTCTTCGCTTTTCTCAAATTGCTTTCATAAAACAGTAAATTACAATCACACTCTAGAGAATTAATTTATGTCCCACGCCCGTATAACTAAATATAGGTATGTAATTTATAGTTTTGACTGTTGCAAATAATATATTTCATGATGCATGTACTTTAATCAGACACAGCACTTGTTTCATTATCACAACCAATAAACTGCAGGCTTTGTGTTTGCCCATTGAAATACGAACCATTCATAATATTGAACAGTAACATGGTTTAAAAAAACCAGTTACCCACAGGTAAAATTATTGAGCACAAACTAGCATTGAAGTACTAGAAAAAAATAACCTTTGTATGATCTGTTATGTACAAGATTGTGTACGCTGGGTCTGAAAGAGTTACGCTGGCATGTCTGTGAAAGATAAAAATAGTTACAGTATTTACTATATTCTAAGCCACACATTTTTTCCGAAAATATTTTTGATTAACAAGGGTGCGGCTTGCAATAGAGTACCACCAATTTTGTGCATTATTTTGTCTCTTTATAATGTGATTATTTTTGCTGAATATAATGGAAACACAGCAACTGAGAAGCTATTTAAAATTGATTAATCTAACTTGGACCACTGGAAAGAAGAACACAATGCAATATAGTTTGCTGACAAAAGCAAAATATTCATTTAAACAGTGTTTGGAACTGTAAAAATGTGAATACTCCATTTTCATGTGTTAGTGACCGTCTGTGCGTATAATGGACAAATTTGATATTTTAATTTCCCCTGCTGCCACCTCTTGTGGTTATTGCAGTTGGCAGACCTGCATCCAGAGCTGGATCACAGAGTTGGCCACCCTGGACCGCCGAGAGGAGGCAGTCAGTTGTTCGTGAAGCATCATGGTGGTGAGTGAGTTGTGTAAATCGGGCAGCCTCACTTCTAATCACTGTTTTTATTTCACATCCCAAGTAATTTGAGTTTACAATCCATTTTGTCTTCGTGGCAGTAACAGACAGAGAGAAATATATTTCTTTTGATGGGAAACCATTCTACTGAAGATGAAATTAATCTTCTTAAAGAAATTAAAAGTCCTACTGAAGTGGTGTTTCAACCTGTGGCCTCATGAACAACAATTATTTTTTTCCAGGATTTTCCCCAGAAATCTAAGTGCTGCTTAGAATCGAGTAAATATGGTAATCTCAAAACTAGGGACACTTTTTTTCACAAGGTGCTAAATTTGTAAAATTTTCACTAAATTTCTTTTCATTCTTTAAAATTACAAAATAAGTAAATCCTATGTGAAATTGCCAAATAATTCTGCAAGATCAACATGTGAAGACATAATAATGCAGTTCGTTCAAGCAATTAATTGGAATAGTTTGTGCCGCAACGTTTCTTAGAATGTTTGATTGCGTAAGTGATCACTCGTTACAGCAAGGTTTGAGAGTATTGAAGATGTTGAAAAAATGGTGTTTGTTTAGGTTATCGGAATACGTGTTGATTTAAACTAAATGTAAAAGATTTTCATACAGCACTGCAAGTTATAAAGAATTTTACATTTTTCATAACGGTAACACTGCAATGTGCAATTATTACAATAATATAAATATAAAGAAAATACCTTAAACACGGCACAGAACAAACAAGAACTGGTTCGGTGCAACAAAACATTTTTTAAACTCACCAGCAACATCGAAAAAACTAAGAAAATAAAGGATGAATTGGTTTATTTCAACAAATCTGGATTTTACAGGGCAAATGTGAATAAATACACTTAAGTTATTTAATGAAATCTTTCTAATGTTTTTATAACCTACAAATAATATCTACCTGTAAAGTTTTTAAACAGAGAAGCTACATAAATAAATTTCCAGTTTTTATAAATTACAGAGTTTCTAAGTTTTTTACACTCAAATTGTTTGGCTGATAAAAAATATGGCAGTCTTCTCTAAAATGTAATTTTATTTTTAAACATGTACATATCTTTTGCAGAAGAGTTCTTTTTATGGTTGCATTTGTACTATTGCGTTTGTCTCTTTTTTTTTTTATAAACATTTCAATGTGTAGTTAACTCAGTGTTGCTGAAAAAATATCAGATGTACTTAACAGTGCGTGTATTTTGTTGACACATGCCCATCAGTTATAGACCATCAGGCTGCTGGCAAGCACAGCAAAGATAAAACAAATTTAAATATCAAGAATCATGTTGACATCCCAGCCAACGATACAAAAAATTCTTCAAAATTATTAAATACTTCAGAAATTCCAGCCTTATCGGAATGCTTGTGAGAATTGTGAGCATTAGTCACTGATAATGTGTAATCTATCTGCTCCCGACACAAGAATGCTTCTCTTCGCAGCAAATTAATGGAAAGAGTGACAGTTCACATCAACTGACGGGAGGCTTATGTCCGTAGTTCCGATAAAATGAGCTTTAGCCGGAAAAGGTTGCCACACTTCCTACAAAGACGTTTCCAAAGTTGTGGCAAGTGACGATGCCAAGCTGAGAGATAAGTATGTTTGCAGTTCTGACTCAACAGTGTTATTGCTCCTCGTGGAAGAAGACTGAGGCTTTATCAAGGAAGTGGGGACGAACTGATAACGTCTGCATGCACGAACCTCCCAGCAACTCAGCAGTTAGCTGTACAAGATGTCATTATCAGAAACATATGTGAACTGCACTTCGAAACTAAACCTAAATACAAATTGATGCTTAGGAATGCACATAGTTTAATGTAAACAGCACATTTATAGCGTCATGTTAGTAGTAAGGAGAAGGTGTAGGTAATTTTGTTTTAACATGTACTTAAGATTGCAATGTTCAAAACTGGACGACACTGGAACAATTTTATAAACATTAAAGCAAGACTTGCCATTGTAACATAAATATTACCATTTATAACAATTTCGCAGTATTATGTAACTTAACATGGATTCTAATTATTATGTCAACAACAGTTACATTTAAGTTGGATAAACAAACTGGAAATAGCAATTAATCTGTGAAATACAGCCCTGTAATGATGGTTAGCTAAAATGATACAATGGATGAACTAAACAGAAGTAAGGGTGGTGGTAAAATTAAGGGAGAGGATATAAACACGAGAAGACTTGCTCCACAAAGAAGAGTCAAATGCTGCAAACACAGTAATATCAAAATGTAATTCCAGTTGACACAACGCGATCTCCACCAGTGAATATTAACTTTATCACTTGCTTTGCACAAAATGTGCAAAGGCCAATGTGGCCTGCGACATACACTTGGTCAGAGAGACTCTATTCGTAAATTTCAAGTACTACACACGAATTGGACACTAAACTATCGTTCCCTCCACTAAATACCATTTCTCAAACATTAATCAATTCATAAATTATGAGAATCTGGAAAAAATTTCTGCACTCTTTTTTATTAAACATGTTGCTAGCAATGGGCGACCCACAACATTACATAGTAGTTAGACAATGCTTTATCTAGTGGGAATGCCAACATATAATGCACCTGCATTAAAAACTATAAAAACCAATGCATGAAACAAAAAACATTTTATTAGCATCAATTTATTTTCAACCTTCCTATACTTCTGCAAATTTTCTATGCCCCAAACAAATATCCTTTTACAGCACAAATCTTCAATTCGAAAACTTTTCTTACTTTTATAACTTCTGATATCTATGAAAACAAAAAAAAAATTCACTGCCTAGAAATTAAGTACTATTTTTTGGTCTCATGTGAAAAAATTTACACACATACTGTATATCTCTTGTGTACCACCTACATGAATAATAAAACAATTCATACATGAATCATAAAACAATTCAATCACAAATGCAAAACAAAGAGCAAATTTCTAATTTGAAAATTTTTACATTTATCTACAGCCAAATACAAATGTGCCCTGTCTATTTAAGAATTCTTGTTTTGAAGTTCACATGCTTGAACCTACTGCAGTTTTGCCTGTAAGGCATATGTTTTGAAGCGCGATGCTCTGTGATATGTAAATATAAACACAAGTTCGCCTCATCTGCACACAGAATCACGTAACCCAGGTGGGGTGTGAACCTTAAACAACTTGCATCCAGTCTCTACCAACATGTCCCTAGATGCAGGAGCACTCACGGACAAAGGCAGCCAAGTTAGTTAGCGTTATTATCAGGCGTCACGCCTACCCCTCTCATCGTCATCACCCTCCGCCAAGGACTCAACGTACCACTGGGTCTCGCAAACCCGTGGTTCCACCTCAGCTGAACCAGCAGCCCTCCTCAGGCCTCTACCTGCATCACCCGCCGCAGCACCACATTCGACCCGAGCCTGAACACAAACTCCAGCAGGAGCCAACCCCAGCTGAAGCAGAGCCAGGAGCTACCCCGGGCGTCGCCCGTCAAAGGTACACCATTTGCGGTGTGCAGACCGGTAATACGCAAGGTCATTTAGCACGCTCCAGACTTTGTACCAAGCCGCCAAACCATGTGCCCCATGTTGTATATTGGCCAGGCTCCAGTGAACAAACCATAAGTCAGTCTTCCCAGTGTCTCCAACCGACACACCTAAAACTAGCCATACCGTGACGTCCCAGTCAATCACAGATATCACGCGTCAGTTTTTATTTAAACATGGAAGTACGTCATTTCTTTTCTAATTTTTTATACACTACACAATTTGGTTTCCATGAAAATTAGTAACGTACAATATTTTGAAAACACTTTCAATGTGGAATGAATGCCAACCCCTCAAAAGATGATAGCCTAACTTCATTCTGTAAATTGTAATAAAGGATTACCCTGAACTGAAGTGATATCAACTGTCACACATGATGACGAGTGTTGTCAACTAAGCAGATTTTGCGTTTAATTAGGCAAAAAATTTAAAAAACATTTAGCGAGCAACAGAATTTTTAGTGGAGTAAAATATAATTTTAAAAAATCGGATTTCTAAAAGTCAAACTAAAAAAACTGTTAAATTTGCTTCCACAGAAGAGTAAAAATATAAAATGCAGCATTACTATGATGAAACTACGTACTTTATTACTGTACTTAAATTTTAACCGTTTTTAGCACATTTCTATTTTATATCATTGTTTTTAATCAATTTTGTATGATTTTTGCCACTTTTTTTTACATTTGGCAGAAATTTAGTGAATTTTATATAAACATTCTGCAGATTTTCGAAATTAAGTGCATTTCAATATTTTATGATAAAATACTTATATTGAATGATTGAAAATTGTTTTTTTCATCCAGTATTTAAGATATGCCCACTGTTCATTACAGGCAATAAACTCATTATACCCAAGAATGAAAACAATTTTTTTTTTGAGGTTAGATTTTGATTTTTGAGGAGAGTGGTCCACATGTTGAGTTTTCCAGCATGCTGAGTTTTTTTCAGTAGGTCCCATGAAAAACGAATAATAGAGGATTCACTGTAATTCAATCCTACAATGTGGCCACGGTAATAACTGCACTAACCGACTAAGTGAACGGAAAAGTTTGGGTGGCTTTTAAGCCCATCACACTGTCAAATTCTTGGCTTCAAAAATATGTTACAGTATACTGTAATTTGAAGACAAAATATGGCCATCAGTTTACCTTTCAACAAATTTTATCAAATACCCTTGAATAATATGGAAAATGTGTCACACTGTCAAATTTTTTTACTGGGAAGATCTACATTAAATTTTTATTTAAAAATAATTTTCAAAGCGAGATGCTGCTAATGTTTTTCCATGCAGTCCACCACAGGAAGATATGTAATGAATATTATGATTTATTTTAACTTTTTAAAAAAATTTAAATTTTATCAGCAATATTTCCTGTACAACTAAATGCAATGCCTCTTGAGTTCTTAATATATTGTTGTACAATGTTCACTTCAAACAGTATTGATACTCTGAGAGCTTCTACATAAATTAATTAACTTCATAACATTATTTAGTTTCCAGCAATTGTTTGCCAATTTAAAGTTTCATGATATATGTAAACTTCCATTTTTGTCTTACACAATAGCAATTTAAGAACATGTCCAATATTCAAATTTTTAATAGAAACTGGAGCCATCCACCTTTTTCAGACAAATACAGCAGTGTATAGAACGTTTCGGTGACATCACAAACATCCAACTTTATTTGAAGCAGTTAGATGCAAAAATTTGAGTGTGAAAAGGGCTTTAACGAGGTTCTGAGGGTCAATGAAAGTAAAATGAAATGGACATAGAGCAGATCCAGAATACATTGATGGGGGGGGGGGAGCAATCAGAAGATCCTTGAGAAAACACGCCAACCAGCAGCCTCGTCAGACATAATTCCCACATGTCAAAATCTGGGACTGATACCACTGGGAATCGAACCTGATTGGCAATGGTGGCAGGTGAGCACTCTAACCACTACGCCAACTGCAACCTTACCAACCAACAATAAATAATATACGTATACAATAAACAATGGATAAAAGATGGTTTCTGACGCCTCCCATTAGTTAAGGTCCGACTGGGCCACGGTCTCTCTTAAAGCAAAAATCCCTAATTGGAGCAATTAAGCCAACAGAGTCCTTGGTCAGCCAATTAGCAGTCCCTCCACTACAGCTTCATGAGTGCGGGCACCGGAACGCACGGTTATGCTCTAGTGCAGCCGGACTGACCGTTCCTCATCGGTGGCCACTTTAACATACGCCACTCATATAGCCTCCGCCACAATAGAGAAAGAGATGAACACTGAAATAGTGCCTGTCGCTCCAGCAACAGAAACAGCACAATTTTTTTTTTTTTTTTACTAACTACTCTAAAACTAAGTGTTGTATGAGCCCGCGGTAGGGACGGGAGTTAAGTGCGTCTCAGGGCTAAGCCCCATACGCCTACAAGGATGGCCAGGTTGTGGCCATGACAACCTCCTTAAGTGTACTTGTAGCTAAACTATAGTTAGAAGAGAAAGGGAAAAACCGGCATAGTCACCGTAAAAACCCTTTCGACAGGAAAGAATTAAAAAATTGCTTCATGCATTATCATATTTAACAGAAAATGCTACAGGAGACAGAGGATAGGAATCATGTTCTTTATTATGATGGGATAAAAGTGCTAGTAGAGAGGGGGCGGGAACTGTCTTTCAATGGGCGCTGGGTTTAACCAGAGTAACACTTGCGCATTACTCTGGTGGGGGGAGAGCGCAATTGGGCAGGTCCCCCCCGAATCCGGATCCCCAGTGGACCCTGAGAAACAGCACGCTTGTCTACAGGAACGTTTTATCTCACTATCAGCAAAACTTAACAACAGAAAAAAAGAGATGTCACTAGGCAAAGAGAAGGCTTTGCTTAAATTTATGAAAATGATAATACTATATTTTCAACTGCTATAGCTACAGATTTCAATCAACTAGAATGCTAACAAATGTTAAGCAATATGAAGTTTTATATTTTTGTTTTAAGTTCAAGTAGCTTGGAAACCAATTTTTCCAATAGCTTCCTAGTTGCATTCAAGATGCTGCAACTTGCTTGGACAGACTTTTAATTGCCATTTTCTGAGAATTTTGCATCTTTGGTCAACTGATTAATGTTCACTCATGTGAAAAAGTTAAAATAAATTTTGCCATTTAAAAAAAGGAACAATTAATTTGACACCATAAATGCACAAAATGTTACTACAAAAATTGTAACAGCTCTATCTCACACAAAAAAGAAGGGAAGGGGAACTACGAAACCAAGTATGCAATTGCCAAATATAAACTGAAACCTTAAATTCCTCACAATATTTCTTTATAGGTTCTCCCAACTGAGGCGAGTATCATTATAACTGACATCTCAAGTCAAAAAACTTTCAGAAAGCTATAGAGATTACTGAACAGTCCAAAGGGAAAGATCTCCATACAGTTGAGAACCATTACTCAATTTTCTGCAAGACAGTTTGTTCACAGGTAATACAATTTATACCACATGGCAATTAAAGTACAACAGCCACAGCCAAAATGGTTTTCAACAAAGAAACTGAAGACCACAAATGTTACAAGAAAAATTCAATTAAATTTTTATGACTTAGGCTTCCAAAAATATTTCCTGTACTTTTAAACCCCTGACCACTCACCCACGTTACATACTACTTCATTAACAATTAGATTTAACTGCTATAATTAGGCAGTTTGTAGTCATCATGGCCAGCCACAACAAGGAAATACTATCATTTTTTTTAAATATCCATACAAATGATCAAAATTTGTACAACAAAAATAATTTTTTTTATGTTTAAAAAGAAACTAGTGTTAAGAACGACATACTCAAGAAATAAGCATGTGCATAAATTAAACCATTCTAAATTTATAAAGGACATTAATTTAGAACTAAGTCTATCTGAATAGAAACTAATGGATGTACTCACTTCTCCTTCCAGTCTTTAAGCACCCTGTTGGTATAGAACTGACTGGCATCATTCATCTCCTTTACGTAGGGTGCTGGTACTGGCCTCTGCAAATCACGGTAGCATTTTAAAATATGCTCCAAAATAAATCGCAATTATACATACATACTACTTACAGAGATCATGAAGAACTGAAGCTTAGAAACAAAAGCTAAGCTTTTTAAAAAAAGCAGCCCCAATGAAAAACTAGTCAAAGCAAACACACTGGGTATATTGGTGGATGCAAAATATGAAATAAAGATAACATACAAACAGCCCGCATTGAAACCTGACAACCTTATAATAAAAGTAAAACTGATAAGTAACTAAATTCAGCAGCAACAACCAAGTGACTGTACTAATCAAATACATTAGGGTGTAATAGGAAAAATCCAGTGAATATAGATTAAATAGGCTAGCAGAATGTTTAATTTGGCACTATTTGCCAAATACAGCAAACAAGTTAGTTCAAATAATTTTTTCAGAACAAAAATTACCAGTGAAGAGAGCATGGAACTTTCAGAAACCAGATGACTTATATTGGACATAGCACTCTAAGTAAATGTCTTCCTAAAAAATTCTGATACATGCACCCCTGCCAACCTTAAGATAGGGATTACGGCAATCAAACTAGTTTTTTGCAATACCATCACACTGCCTCCATCAGGGTGTGTGGAGATTTGGGCGGTTCTTAACATCAAGGGCTTGAGAGCCGAAGAGGGTGAAGTGAGGCGAGTATGGAGCAGCACCAGAATGCAACGGTGGAGAAAACGGGAGATCCCTGAGAAAAACCGCCCACCAGTGGTATCGTCCGGCAAGATTCCTACATGCGGAAATCCGGGAGCGACCTCACCGGGAATCGAACCTGGTTTGCCTAGGTGGGAGGCAAGTGGTCAAACCACTACAACACAGTGGCTCCTCCATCAGAGTGATAGGATACAAGGCCAAAGTGTACATACGCACTCAATTTCTCCCCAAACACCCACCCACAGTGGAAACTCCTCAATACACTTTTCACATGATCAGGAACGAAAGAAGTATACTGCATGAAGCACAGAATGAATTGTTTTATTTTATACAAGCACTGCACTGGAAGACACGTAAAATAGGTGTTCTACTGAACCGTCAACTGTGGAATGGGAACAGATTTCCATCAACCATTTCTGAACTTTTTTCTTTCGTATAGAAGCAAATTTTGTATCCATCTGAGTTTGTCAGTTTCACTAATGTAGTCAACCACCTAATCCTTTCTTAGGTGTCATTTAAAGTTATTAATCCCGGTAACAGGCAACAGAGTTCTTGTGTACAATTTTGATCAAGCTCAAGGAAACTACTAAATAAACTTGAGGTGTACCCTAGCAGTTTCAGTAATCAATCAACATGATGCTGGCCAAATAAAGCTTTTATCAACTGAATTTCTGTTGTAACTTCCCAAATTTTATAACATTGCCACAAATTTTTTTTCTTTCGTTCTTTTTTTAATTAAAATATTTTTAGAAATAAAAAAATTTAAGATAGATTTTAGCTCGCATTGTAATTCACAATGACGTCAACTCTACATAAAGTGTGAATGTTACGCAGGCAGCGACATCTCACAACCATTTTCCCCCAACTATACTCTCTTTTCAAAGTTTTTACCCTTGTGACATAATGTAAAGCGGTGCTTAACACACTGGACTTGAAACTGGGATAAACAGGGTCTGATCCCTGGTCCATCCATTCTAGTTTTGGTTTTCCATGGTTTCTGTAGAGAAACACAGAGATCTTCCTCACTACTGACTGAACAAGTGGTTCCAACCCTAAGGACCCTACTGTCTGTGAAATGTTAAACCCCACATAAAACATTTTTTCTTAACGTCTGCTCACTCCAGGCTACATGAAATGCTCCTCCCACATTCTCAGGAGGCTGGCAGAGAATTCTTGGGTTGTTAGTTTATGCAATCGTCTCGCTATTCCCGGCTCAGAGCAACTGGCAACATTCCAACGCCCCCCAACTTTAAAAATCACGGTTGACCAGACTAAAATTACAACTGCAATAAGGATGAACGAAACCGAGCATCTGTCCACAGTTTCGACCAAAGAATTTGCTGCAGCCCCACCCACGAAAGCTTCTGGCCAGAAACACATCAGCTGCATATAAACATTTCTGGTCTGTTGAACGCTCTTCATGACAGCTGCACTCACTCGCGAAGATCAGTTCCAATAACACATACTCCAGGTACTCGTCTCGTGACAAATTTCAATAAACACTGCTGTCAAGGTCATGAGCCAGGAGCAGTTTTTTTACAAAACAGAGAGAGATCTTCCTAGAATTAAAATTCCAAGGCATGAAAACCTACTCAATACACAGATAAGAAAATGTTGTCAATATTTTTAACAAAACTATTTACAAATAAATATGAGCCTTACACTATTGTAAATTAATTTCTCACTAAAAAATTTTTTTCTGTGCTGTTTATAAGGTCCAAAAATTGCTTTTACATTAAAAAATTCTAATATAAACAGCTGTTAACACAAAATCATTCAGCAACTACACTTGTGCACTTCACTGATCAGAGTGATAATCATACTGAAATATGGCATTTGTGACATTATCCCAGGGATAAATAATTTCAAGTTAGATGGAATGCAGAAACAGTAAAACCAGTCTGGTTACATATTTACAAATCATACATCAAATTATATTAAAAGGTTTGTTGCATTTTTAACAACTATTCAAAGGAAGAAAATGTACTACTTTAAATGCACCACCAAAACTTAAATCAATTAAAAAAATTAATTTATCAGAGATGGATTGCATAAATAATTGCAAAAATCAACTTTACAAAAAAACATACTTAAATACAAAAAATTGTTGTATTTGGCATCGTAATACTTGTATACAATGAAGCAAACAAAAAGAGGACATTATTCTATAACGATTAACGTAAAAATGAACTAGAAGTGACCACTGAGCTGTAGATCGCAGTAACTATTTTTGAACTNATATATATATATATATATATATATATATATATATATAAAATTAATAAAATCATATTTACCTGAATACCTATATGACGACCTTGAAAACAAGAATCAACCCCCACATTTTTAGTTTGGTGCATAGGAAAGGTATATATCTTTACAAACTACTGGGGCATTTAATCTTGTCATTCAGATAAAGCTTAATCATAAACAAATTCTTTCCAGTTGGTTAAGATACAGTAGATATGTACTACAAATGCATTAAAACCTACGGAAGTCGCACATTATTGTCCATATCTAAATTTTTTTAACTATACAGCACAGTCTATTAATGTTTACAAGATTTTGTTACATAGTTTATACTCTGTGATGAAACATACGTTTGTTAAAAAAACTATCACTTGCTATTATTCAACACTGACCTCAAAACTTAGTATACAAAAATTGACTTTTTTTTTTTTCAGTAAAAACTAGAATAAAACGGTTATATTCAAGTAAATACAATACATGTATTACTGGACAAAATAATGAGCTGCAGCACTTTTCTTAATGTGGGCTAGACTTAAGTCGTGGGCGAAATGTTTTCCTCAATTTTAATGACACACGACAAAACAAACTTGCTATCTTTAGAGACAACAAATAATTTATGTTTGAAGTTTCTCATGCAAAATGTAGATAAAAGTTACCACGGACACGCTCATCGCCATGGCACTGTATAATATGAAAGGATGCTGCTTTGTCAGATTGCAAAATACTGACTTGTGTAGCACCATAAATATTTGCAACTTTGCAAGTTTGATCCCACATGATCATTGTCGTGCTGAACTTTTTTTCCCCACTGCTTTCCATAGGCACTTGCTGCTTATAGCTCATAAAAGCTCTAGATCTGCGACATGGAAATGGCAAAACAGAATGAAAAAGATGGTGCCCAGATGAAAGCTGGACTTGAAACACGCCTCACAACAGACCAAGAAAGAGATTGGAAGAGCATATTAGAGAGGGGAAAGCAGAGGGAAAGAACAAGACATAGTGCGGACAGGAGAGTGATTGAAAAGGAGAGGAAGAGGAGAGCTGAGGATGATGATCTGTGACAAATGGAGATTGCAACCACCAAGCCCGCAAGCATCATGTCGGTAATCAGCAGAATCTTAACAGCTCTAGGCCTTTTTTTTTAATCTCCTTCACGCAAAATGTAATCAAGGGTCCATGATTCAGTACGGAGATGTAGAAAAGCACACTTTACATAACTGCACACACATTTCCTGGAATGAGGAAGGAAAACTACTTGCGGGAAAGGAATCAGCAAGGCCATCAGCCATGACCGACTCCTCAAGGTCCTGATTGTGAGCCAGAGAAGCTACTGCACGACCAAAACACTTTGCAACAACTCTGAGCTGTCAGATTTATAAACCACAACCAATAACACTTAAGGTCATAAGTAATGTGAGCAATATTTAAAATAAACTTCTATAAATTCATGCCCTGAGGAGCTAACCTATATGTTAATTTATCTCTAACCGAGGTAGCAGCAAATTATGAAAAGAAATCTTTAACTTGGCAGTCAATAAACTTCATTTATAATTACCTTTAATTAAAAAAATTTTGTGTAGAGTAAACATATTTATTTATATCCATAACAACTTATCCAGAGAAGATCAACATTTAATTTCCCTAACTTTCCCAGGCTTTTTTCAGACGAAAATGGTAAAAGGATTCATTAAAAAGAATTAACAAATAAAATACTGCTTTATAAAAAGTGATTAAAATGAAACCAGCAGAAGTTACCATTCCTGAAAATAATCTACAATACGAGTAGTACAATTTTTTACTTGCTAAGTAGTCTCTCTCCATTGCAACAAATTTTTTGGTAACAAATAATTTATTGGGTTGCTTATGTTTTGGTTGTACAGAAAATCAAGCATATTGCAGGTTTACTTTTCGTGACTTTTCCAGGTTTTCCCTAACCATTTTAATATTCCCTGAATTTTACAGGTTATTATGGTTTTCCAGCAGTGTATCAATCCTGAATGATAATGTGTACATGGAGTCATGAAATGTTACAAAACACTCTGCATAAAGAAAAAAACCATGCCGGGTTTTCATAAGAGCTCAGTTAAACTGTCGTCACGGCAGGAAGAGTAAACTCACAATGGCCACCCAGCCCAAGGCCGGGATGCTCTCGCTGACGGCGCTCAGGTGGTTGAAGTACTTAGACGCACGGCACTTCTCGCGCAACTCCTGGATGGCCGAGATCAGCTGCGACGTCGGCTGCAGCAGGGCCGTCAGCTCCGACTGGCCCGGCGGCTGACTGCGAGCCGCGTACGTCAGGAACTGGAGCTGGGTCCTGAGGTGAGTTCAGAGATTTTCAGTGTGGAGAGGTCTGGGTTGCTCTTAACGAGAGGTTTTGAGAGCAGATGAAGTGAAACGAGGTGGATACGGAGCAGCAACTGAATGCAAGGGTGGAGGGAAACTTGAGATTCCCAAGAAAACCCACCAACAGCTGTGTCATCTGATACAATTCTTACACGTGAAAATTTGGGAGTCGCTATGTTGGGAATTGACAACTGTTCACCTTTGTGGGAGGCAATCACTCTAGCCACTAAGCCAACTACGATCCCCNCGCCTCCTACAGATTAATAGAAATTCTTTTGGGAGGCCCATTTTGTAAGTTACTATAAGGTGGTATGTACTATGTTGTAACAGTTGAAATGAAAAATTAACGGGAACATTAAGGAGTTAATTAGTGAGCCAATCACTGGTTCTTTCTATACATAGGTTATGGAAAGAAACGAGACAAATTCCTTTACACCATAATTGCCTACTCTCTCTGCAAAGCAGTTTTGAAAGACCATTTTAAGGCATGACTGTTGATGTCTCTTTTGAAAGCAAATGTACCCCTGAACACATTTAACTACATTATTGGCTAATTTTTCATGACCAGGGATGCCAGTACAACTTGGGAGTTCAAACCCGAGGTCACCAGGTCACAAGACGAGTTAAGACATTTACAAGACTAGGTTTTAGAATTCTTAAGTTAAAGTGAGATGGAGATGAAACAGTGATGGAGTGCTAGAGCAGGGTCAATACGAACACTTGCCACGTTTCCCAAGCCAGTGCATCTACAGATACTGGATATTTGTACATACTAGAAATATCGGTAATGTTTGATACTTCAATACTGGAATTTACTTGTTTGTCTTCATTAAAACCACCAAACTACCTTGTCAAAAGGCATCTATGTGCATCTGTTGTATTCGTAACTTTTTTTTTTTTTTCAATACATGGATATATAATGCAGTGGCATTTAAGTACAGCTTTGGTAATAGAATTGTGGTACAGGGGAATGAACTGTGTGTTTCACACCACAACGGTTGCAAGTCAAATTTTAAAAGTCAGACTGCACAAATAAGCTATTGAAAATATGCTGTACTTATTGGAATATACAGGAATTACAAATTTCCCAGTCAATAGACACCTTGCACGTGCAAAAACTAGGAGTGATCCCACTGGATGGGTAGGTAGGGCTTGACATCTCATCGATAGCAAGATCACTAGAGACAGAGCAAGCTGTCTCCGAGAATCAGGAATGGGGAAGTAATCTGCCACTGCCAAGGAACCATCCCAGAAATTGCCTGGAATGAATTTGGAAAACCAAGAAAAACAAACCAGGATATGGCCAGAATGGTAATTGTACCCAGGTCCTCCAAAACATGAGTCCAATGCATTGCCACTGCACCACCTGGCTCGTGATCGCACTGGGAATTGAACCCAGATGTACTGGTAAGAGAAGGACATGCTAGCCAGACGGCAACAGGTTACGCCCTGGCAAGAGTTAAGGATGCACTTACTGGAACACCTTCTCCACGTGCTGGGCCTGTGTCACGACCTCTGCGCCGATGGTCTTCGAGTGCTGCAGGAACGAAGCCAGCGGCCCCTGGACGATATCGCTGTACGCCGCCACGCTCATTCTTCCGTCAAGCACTTAGCCTTACCCGCTAAATATATTTACGCTTACGTACGACGCAAGGAAACTTGTACTTTGTTTTTTACTTCAGACCAGTGACTTTGTCGAGTCACATGGAATTGATCAGCTTTTGAAGGGTTCCTGCAATGAAATAAAGGAAAATCTGACAGGTACTATAAGCTGAAATGATTATGGGGAGAGCATAGTAAATATTGTCGTAATCAGTGCCAGGTCCCTGTGGACAGCAACAGTCATTGAAAGCATTTAGAATATCTTAAAACCGAGGTTAAAAATACACTCTTAATAATGAATGTTATCCAATTAACTTAAATGAAAATCTTAAATTTTTCAACTTTCCTTTAAAGCAAACATACACAATAGTTGTGATAGAAGTTGGTTTCAAGTACAAACCCATTAGTGTTTTTTTTTTTCTTACAAGACACTAGAACACTTCTGACGGTTTATGATGCTCCTCCAAAAAAATTGTGTTCAGAAAATATCTTCAGATTTTTAAAAGTGAACATCAATTGTGTAATTACACATTATTTGGTATAAAGGTCCATTAAGACACCTAACAATGTAAAACAAAATTTTATAAAGAAATCAAATAAAAATCAATTATTGCTAACAAAAGTAGTACGGGAAAAAAATTTTTTTTTGCTTACACAAAAAATTTAACCATTAGTCAATAACCATCTAACTTCAAAACTTTACACTGTCTAACTAATGAGTCACGCAATTTGGTTAGCCACCAACAAACTGAGTCAGTCTCCCTACAATGGATGATACTACACATTAGTCAGTCAAGCACACACGGCTGTAAACCTCTCTATAATTCAGAGGCAAAACACTTGCGGAAATAGTATTAAAGACAAATACACAATATACTTTTAAATATTTCATTATTATTTACTAAAAGTCACACAGCTTAAAGAAATTCCAAACTTACATAAAGAAAAAAATCAGGATGCAGTGAAGCATGTGATTTTTGTAGTATTTTTACACAGGTTCTAAAAATAGAACAGAAAATGGAAGATTGGAAAAACAGTTATAATTTCACATAAAATAAAACGTGTCTTTTTACTGTTGACTGACAATGTGTGAATGTATACATGCAATGGTATATGGCACACTGGTTTCAGAATGAATTCGATAAAAAAACTTCCAAATCTAAGATATTTTCAATCAAAAATGAAAGAGAATAACAGATGTATAAAAGTAAAACAAAGCACTCCACAGTGTATAATTATCAACAAGATTCTCCTATAAGACATAAGGTATGTTATTATTGGGTACTTTTTTTAGAAAAATTACCAAAAATTAAAAAAAAAAAAAAAAAGCATTACATTAAAAATTGAAACAAAGAAAAAAAATTGTATTCAAATGGCGTGAACCTCTTATTCCAGATGGAGGAAATTAATTTTGTACAGTTAGAAAGATTAATTTTATTTGTATGCCAAGTATACAGTCAAAACACATTATTATGACCACCCGCTAGACGTTCCACCTACAGCGCATAGCCCATGAAGTATGGCCCGTGACGTGTGCTGGTGAAGCGGGTATATACTGCGACAGACAGGCTGGCTGTACACAGTGCACTTCCTGTCATGGGTAAGAAAAGCAATTTAGCAGATTTGCAAAACGGGATGATCATCAGCTTTCGGGCCAAGGGGGGCAGCCTTTCGGAAACAGCTACGTTTGTGAACTGTTCACGTGCCTCTGTGGTAAAGGTGTATCGTGAGTGGACGAATGGCACCATTGGGAATAACCGTCGAGGAAACTGCGGAAATCCACGCGCCAACGATGTCGGAGGTGAACGTCGATCCTGATGGTACGTGAAGGCCAACTGACAAGGCTACAGTGGAACAGCTAACAGTCCAAATGAACCAGGGGGCATCCAGACACTTGTGTACCGCAAAAGTTCAGCGACCACCTCGATCGTCGTATTTGCTGTTTGTCTACGCCACGCACCCTTCAACAGTTGTGGGACGTAGTGCAGACAGCATGACTCCCAGATACCCGTGGAGACCTATCAGCACCTGACTGAGTCACTGCCAGCTCGTCTTATCTGCTGTCCGTGCTGCGAAGGCCAGTTACTCTGGATACTAGCGGGTGGTCATAATAATGTGATTCGACTGTGTATGACTTGCAGTAACTAGCAGCAGTGCAGTTGTATAATTCATCTAACAACTATAGGCACTACTCAACTACAATTACTTTAAGATCGTCAAAACCGTTTATAAATACAATAAAGCCAAGATTAAAAAGAGACATTGCATAAATCCTACAAGAGTTTGAAATATTGTAAAAAAAATGTGTTATGACACCCAAGACTAACACTAAGAGGCACCATACAAATTTAGTAAATAAACCCGGAAATAAAATTACTCTAAAATACCTAAAAATTTTTAATAGAATGCATACACAACAATGTTTAATTTTATATGCAAACCCACATATATCTGAAAATATGTAGTGATAAAATAACGCTTTCATACACAAACCGACATTAACAATTGCCAAGGCTTGAGAACCATCGGGAACTCCCCACAATTTGCCATTATATGCTCTGATTTTAAAAACAGTTCACATGTAGGGACCTACAGGCTTTGGTTTAGCTATTAAAGAATGAAACCAAATTGACTGTTAAATATAACATTAAACTTTTAATCATTCAGATGATTGTCTAGTGAATAATACTAATTTTTGCTCATTTTATGCTTGCCTGGAAGCCAAGCATGGCATGTAAGGTACCCAGGCCGGCATACTTCCTTTACAAGTAATTTAACACATGATCATTCACACTGGCACTACATATCCGCATGACACAACACTACATACCATTACATACAGATGTACAGTGGCGCAATCTGCAAGCAGCGCTCTGAGACGCAGAGAGTCATCAGTCAGTCAAATGCAAATAGCTGGGTGATGCCACTGTCTTGATTGGCATAACCACTTGGTACACATATAATGCTACTACCTTATTTAGACATTTCTTTGTCCTCAACTGTATTGCCTTTTTAAGAAGTTCAACTGTCTTATCTTATCTCATCGCAAGTTATATTCAACAGTTTGTTTGCTCTTGCGTAAGACATTTATTATTTTAAATTTTAATCAAGTAGTCAAAGTTTGCATCCTTTTTGAAAAAACAGAACATTATGGGGAACTTGAACAATGCCAAAATGTAAATGCATGAAAACTGTTCCTCATTATATTTAACAAGTACTTCAACAGGTTCTTTTATTAGAATATCTATGGTACAGTATTTGTATTCATTAAAATTTAACAAAATTGAATTGGAAGTTTTTTTTTTTATGTTTTCAATAAAGCATACATAAATAACCTTTGCAAGTCTTAATTTTTATTGAAATTAGACCTATTAAATTGTTCAATTTTTAATTTAACACAAATAATTTAATTTTAACTTAAACTTTAATAAGTTAATTTTGTAAAACCTACCTTTTAAATTTAATCTGTTATTTTTTTTAGCGATTTCTAACTTAAAGCTTTCATCAGTTAATAATTTTTGTAAACTCAGCCAACTATGCAACTGCACCACTACCAACTCTAAAATTATTATCCAATTTAACATAAACTTCTGAATAAGAAATATTTATAAACACTCCCATCCCTCCCCAAAATGATTTGCATCCATCATGGATAAAGTAGACACTCTTTTGGGAAAATAACTTAGGTCCAAGGCTATAAGCTTGCGACGTTAGCGCCCGTCGCACAAGACATTTTCTTTTGTTTCAACTTCATGCGGTGGTATACTCTTTGCTTGGCTCGGATCCCCTCATTTTTTATTATACGATTCAGATAGTTTATGTAAGTCGTTGCACGGCTGGCACTCCTATCTATGCCCTGCCGTCGACTGACAGTGTCACCTGAAGAATTCTACTATGATTTTAACTGCCGCACTTGTTTTCCTGCAGGACATCAAGGCGTGGTGGAGCTGCTTTTAATTTAGCTTTTGATTAAGTATGTTGCCTGAGCCGCAGAGCATTAGGGCAAATTAAACGGTGAGTCGTGGACAAAAGTTTTGTGTGTTAGTTGGGCAGGTTTTAAATGTTTTAATGTTTTGTGTGGCATAGTTGTGTTTGTCTTGGGTAAGCAGTAATGTTAGAGTTTTTCAAAATTGTGGTTTTGGTTGCCTGTCTAAATTATGTTTCGGTTTAACTAAAACCTCGTGTTTCTGTGTTTGGCTGTTTTAAAATGCTGTGTATTGTCTTGTTCGCTGCACAAGAGTAAATTATTTTTAAAGTGAATTTGGTGTCCACAACTCTCACGTTGGGATTTCATGTCTAATTTTTTAAATCTGTATAATATGTGCATTTTTATTCAGTCGGAGCTTTGACGGGTCATTTAACTGCCTCCGCCGAAATTTCAATAATTTGAAAAAGTTTTTTTTATGGTAATTGTTAATGTGTTCCTTTTATGAAATGGAGGCTTTACTGGGCTCAGAGAGCTGCCCTCCTTTCTAATTACTCAAGTAATTCATTCTAGTCAAATAATTGTTTTAATAGTTTTGACATTTATTAATATTTTAATTAAACTTTATGCAAGTTGTATTATTCCAGTTTGTGGGCAATTTTACTACACTTATATGAATTTAATTACCATTATATGTGGATCTAGAAGGAATTAATTATAATGTAACGTTTTTGCATATTTTAATGTAAAGTATGTCAAGGGTGTCATATTTGGTTTGATGTATAATTTATTTGCAAAATATACAAATTGTTAATTAATTTTGTAAACATTATTTGTGTCACGGCACAAGCTTCTGATCATTGGATGTGGCTAAAATCATTACCTTTTTTGTTATGAGCCCGCCTGACTAGTTCACCTTGGTTCCATTCCCAACCACTTCAAGACTCAGTTGCACACTTCCCAATAACTTCAGCTTTATGAATCACTCCTAGCAGGACTGATTCAACTCTCAAATGATTACCATGTGCCAAAAAATCTCAAAAATACAAAACACAGGGGGGAAATTTTTAATGCATATCAATGAACCTATAAAATTGAGACAATTTTACATATGCAGCTGAGTTGATTACTAATTATTAATTTAAGTTATGTTTTTGTATACGCTATTACAAATTTTTAAATCATAAAATGGAATTTTATTTTAAATAGGATAAACAAAAAGGCACCATACGTTATTTAAATAAATTGGAAAAAAAAATGAGAATAGTAGAGTTTTGTGCATGTGGAAGAGCTGCCAATGATGTGTGCAAGTAAAATTCAATTTTTAAAAAAATTCCCATACTTCCCAAGATTTTTGAGGCTAATTAGCCACCCTGTGCAAAGCAAAAAAATTAAAAAGGCAATATATTATGAAAAGTGCTCTCAATTTGATGAAGCACTGGAATTATTTCTGAAATGTTTTGCTGTGACAAGCACCCACACATTATGGTCAGAGGAACTGTGACTGTGACCAGTCACCCAGATTAGCCCATATGGGGTTTGGTCAGGTTCATTAGTATTGCCAAGTGCACCTCACAATACCCAGCTCTTTCAAGTGTGAAATGTGTTAGCAAAGTCTATTGTTTTTCACATAAATGTAAATCAGTGTGTAACAACTGCCGTAGTTTTTACTCATTAAGGTGACTGAAACCAGTGTTACGAATATCTGGTTGCCTTTGCATGTTAAAGTGATGAACTGGCATGCAATAAAAAATTAACCAATACAGGGTTAAATGCGCTATGAATAAGATATAAATGGCCAAACAGGACTGTAAAACTCTGATAGAAGTGCTTTGTCACGATTTGATTTTACAGAGTGTTTCTTTCTTTGAAGAAAATTATGGTACTTAAGAAACCAATTTTGTTTTATGGTATGAAAAATATTCTGCCAAGAAATAGGCACTGTCCTAATATTAAATTATGTGACCAAACACTTCTTTCAGAGTTTTATAGCTCTGTCTGGGCATTAATGAACTAGAGTAATAGTAATCAAAGTGAACATGTTCAACGAACACATAAATATGGCATGTCTGCTGCTATATTATCAAAAACACATTAAACCACCACTCTCGCAGGCAGTAGTCTAAAGTGCAGGTGAAAAACATGTGATAAAATTCCTAATGATGTCTTCTTGTAGCAAAGTAGTTACTGATAAGATAAGCGTCCATAATACCATTAATCTGAACAGAACACAGTTTCTCAGCCTAGAGTAATCTGCTTTTGCTCAAACTCAATGTACAATCTGAAGTTCCAAAAAATAAACTTCATCCTATGTCAAAATTTCAATTAAATATGTGCTGTACACTTATTAAAATTGAAGTGAAGGAAATGGTATAAATTTAAGGGCACTGCCTACAGGCTAGCAGCTGCAAAAATTTGAATAGGGAATCACATTTTAAGGAAATTCCGCCCTAGTGCATTAATTTTGAAAATATTAAAACAAAATGCATTATTAACAAATTTTTTAGGAGAAGATCCCTGCGAGCGTAAATTTCCAATACGGATAGGTAATAAGTACTTTTTTGTAAAACATAAATTTTAAAAATTCCTTGCGAGCATGTTATGGTAACATCTTCGCTGTAGGGAACTACTTCTAAAAAATTTGTGAAGAATAAATTTTGTTTGGGGAACACCTATCTTTTAAAGTAATGCACTGAGGCAAAATTTCCTTAACATGGAATTTCCTATTTATATTTTGCAGCTGCCAGCCGGTAAGAAGTGGCCTTAACGGTGTCCCAGCGTATCATTAACAAATAGAAGAAATAAGACTGAAAAAAATAAATAATAATTTCATGAGACACAGCACAGTTTTCGCAAGGAAAAAAAAACAATAACTACAGTGAAATCTTTACTGTTTAGAAATTCTAATATTACAACTGCTATAATTTTTTTTAATTAATTTAATATGTCGAAAGAGACCAAGTTCCTCAACTTAGAAGGGAGCTGCAGGCTAAATTGAAACCCGGAAAGAGTGATGGTACCGATGATCAGCCTCCTGCAAAACTCTTATGTCTTTAATTATAACAAAAATTACATTTCAAGTTACTGTCGATTAATTTATCATAGTTAGTACCTCTTATTTTTTGTGTTAAATAATGTTTGTCAAAGTATTGTGAAATGACATGTTTTTCATTCATGAAAATAGTGTTTTGTAATGTTTAATGCTTGTATTCACATTAAATCTAAATATTTGGCTGTAAAAGGGATCACTAAATCTAACATAACAAACCTTAATAATGGGTTTTAAATTATAAAATTTTAAAAAAATATTGTACAAAATAGTTTTTGGGGTCCCTTAGACCCCACCTTAGTCCTGCAGGGTTAAAAATCATGTAATTGTTTAACTAATAGCATCTTCCAATTACTGAACTGGACTGCACTCAGTGTGCACTCGCAGAGTGCAATGTCCTCCAATTACCACTACTTGCACACAGTGCAGTCAGTTTTCATCTTACAATTACTACTTTGCACTGAACGGGTGCTCGCTAATATTTTCTACACTGGCTCTGATGTCAGTGCAATATGGTGGTGTTCAAGGTAGTAAACAAGACAAAATTACTCGCGATTTCTGAAAGTTTAGAATTGCCAGATGACACTTCAGAAGAAGAAACGATGGTGTGTCTTGCGAAAGAAATGTTATTAAAAAAGGGTAATTATTAAGTTTAGAGCATTATTGGATTCTGCACAGCTTACCTCGTTAATATTCAGCAGGGCGTAATGTTAAAATAAGTAGAACGTATGAAATAAAATAGTTAAAAGTACGAGTTGTTCGCCGCTTTGTTTACCTCGGATGTTGCGATTTTTGGTGAAGTCATGATTCGTGCCGTCACCTTATTGGCTTCTAGGTATTGTTACGTCACGGCGACCGGTCACGTGTGATTTAACGGATAATTTTTGAAACAGCTTAGTAGCCATTGTGTTTTTGCCAAGGTGGGTTGTGGCATCTCAATCCTGCGGATTTAACATGGAAAAAGCAAGAACGAGTGCTTGTGTGCGTTATATTCGCTTATGTGGCGTTTTAGTGGAACATGGTGTTTTGACGAGTGAGGTAAGGTTGAATTGGCCGTTGACAGAGGAATTGTACCAGCCGCCTACCTAGGTGAGTTAATTGATATTCTTTTGGTGTGTTTTACGGTTCCTTTAAATCCCTAAAATTCTAAATTCATAGTTTAGTGTAAAACCCTAAAACACTAGGTTAGTATAAAACCTTACAATTGCAGGTTAGTTTAAAACTCTACAATCCTAGGTTAGTGTAAAACCCTACAATCCTAGGTTAGTTTAAAACATTAAAATCCTAGGTTAGTGGGGTAATTATGCAGTTATGGGGATTTTCTGTAAAAAAAAAAAACCCCGAAAAGTGGTACATTTCCACTCTACTAACTACGCAGAACACAAATATACTAGGATCATTAACGTATGACTAATTTGGTAACATGTGCCTACATAACCTAACAGAACCTAACCCCACAATGAGTGAAACACTATTTTACATTTATAAACTAACCTAGCATTGTAGGGTATTAATCTAACCTGGGATTGTGGGGTTATAACCTAATCTAGGTTTATAAGGTTTTAAAGTAACCTCGGATTTTAGGGAATTAAAGGAACCGTAGAAAACACCAAAGAATATCAATTAACTCACCTAGAAGGCAGCTGGTAAAATTCCTCTGTCAAGGGCTAATTCAACCTTACCTCACTCTGCGAAACACCATGTTCCACTAAAACTCCACATATGCAAATATTACGCACTGAAGTCCTCGTTTATAGCCGAATATTACGCAATAACATCCGTTCATAGGCAAATATAATGCACATAAACACTCATTCTTGCTTTCTCCGTTTTAAATCAGCCGGATTAGGACAACAAGAATCATGCCGGCAAAGGCGTAATACCTACTGATCTGCTTAAAAATTGACCGTTAAAATGCCCGTAACGACATCCTTGGCCGCCAGGTAGCATCGGATCAGCAACGCGGGGCCATTAATAATGGTGATCGACGTAAACAGACCAGCCAAACTGCTCGTACATTTCACAATTTTGTTAAATTTTTTTTATATGTTCTACTTATTTTAACATGACCCCCTCCTAAATATGAACAAGGTAAGCTGTGCAGAACCCATTAATGCTACTTTTGTTGATCTAGGACGTTTTGTTCAGAAAAGCCCCTAAACTGCATAATTACCCCCTAGGTTAGTTTAAAAATGTAAAATAGTGATTCACCCATCATGGGGTTAGATTCTGTTAGGTTAGGTGGGCACATATTACGAAATCAGTCTTACGTTAATGCCCCTTTTATATTCGTGTTCTGCATGATTAGTAGAGTGGAAATATACAATTAGTAGAGTGGAAATATACAATTTTCCGTGAATTTTTTTTTTCTGCAGAAAAGCCACTAAATTTAATAACTACCTAAAAAAGAACCAAAATAGTGAGACATATTGATGACGGAAGATTAGGTTGATTACCCGGAAGATTAGGTTAGTTTCATTGCACACATTTACTGCGTCAACGACACTGTTTTCCAATCAAAATGCTCTGACTTCCAATTGCCAGCGCAACAAAAAACCACACCTGCTTCGGGCAGTCGCGTGATAATTGCACTTTTCTAGTTTTTTTGGGCACACTCAGAGAAGTCAATTGGAAGCAATTGCAAGATGCTATAAGTAAATTTAAGAATATGCCCATGAGTCTTTAACCTGACTAATCTACAATTAAGTACATTTGCAAACAACCTAAAGCAAATAGGCATTCCCTGCCAATCAGTGGTACATTACTAGGACTCTGCTAGGATTTTAATTAAAATTACACTTCTTTACAGTTCATGTTACAAGTAAATAATATTTCTCAAACCTAAGTTTACTGTGTACTTATTTAAACCTCTTGCTCACAATGTCAATTATTCAAGTATAGCATAAACATCACAATTACGAATTTGTTCCTTATTCATACAGAATTTCTTTCATATTAGTTTTGGTACAATTCTAAATAGTAGAAAAATTTTCTCCTGCAACCCATACAAATGTGCTTCAACGATGAGGTTAATCCCGTTAACCTCACGGACTCAATATACAGCCCGCTGTCGAACTTAAAAAATAACATAAAATACACTAATAGTCTCGAAATAAATTTGAAAAGGAGGAAAATACACGTAGGCTATATCACATGTAAAAACACCACTACAACCTCTAAGAGCTTAGACAATTGGCATTAAGGTTTCCAATATTTCACAGCAAAATTAGAGAGAATAGATCAATACTGCTGTAATTTACTCCAGAAAATATTCTGCTATTTTCGTCACTTTCGGTGGCACATAACGGTACTCTAACAACTGTCCGCCGTTACACTTGACAGAAATGCAAAAACACCCACTTGCGTGGAGATGACTGCAAAGCGCAAGGTAAAGGATTATGGACCTCCTCCTTCAATTTGTGTATTTTTAACAATTCCGTTGCTGTACTACGGGAAGTGAAAATGGAACAAAATATATATAACACATACCTCTTTGCAGGTAAAATGATCAACTCTCACGGACTTATCTCCTTAGGTATAAAAACAAACAAACAGACGAGTAAATTTTCACAGACTTATATTCTTCTACGTAAAAACTTCAACATATGCACCAATTCATCCAACCGACCGACACACCTTCTGCAGTCCTAAATTCGAAGCTGATATGACAGATGATACATCGACACATGAGTCACATCTCAGAATCGTAATTGTGAAGATTGTGTATTATTGGCTAACATATGTTCGAAGTGTGCGTTAAAAGTGTTCGTTCCACATTGAAACTAAACAACATTAAAGTTTCGATTAGAAATAATGGTAACTATCCTTCTTAGGGGCTTTTCTGTAGAAAAATAACCGAAAAGTGGTGTATTTCCACTCTACTAATTACGCAGAAAATGAATATACTAGGATCATTAACGTATGACCAATTTTGTTATATGTGCCCACCTACCATAACAGAACCTAACCCTTGGTGAGTGAATCACTATTTTACATTTTTAAACTAACCTAGGATTGTAGGGTATTAACCCTACTTAGAATTGTAGGGTTTTCAACTAACCTAGGATTTGAAGGGTTTGAAACTAACCTAGGATTGTAGGATTTTTAACAAACTTAGGCTTTTTGGGTTTTTCACTAAACTACGCATTTAGAATTTTAGGGATTTAAAGGAACCATAGAAAACGCCAAAAGAATATTAATTAATTCACTTAGGCTGCTGGTAGAATTCCTCTGTCAACTGCCAATTCAACTTTACCTCATTCAACGAAAAACCATGTTCGCACTGAAGCACTTCGTAATAGGCTAATATTCTATTGCATCATTAGAGTCAAGTGCCTGCCCCACCTTCATGCCATCGAGATGTAACTTTGTAGGGGTCCTGATATTTAGTGCCGGCTGACTATGTTCACGAGTCCCCAGTAATAAAAACGCCGGGGAAATGAATACAGCGAGTGGGACATAATAGTTCCTAAAATCCAGTTATCCCACATGTGCCCATTTCATTCAGTGTTCCCATCCTTATTAATGTGTCATGTACGAATTGCGAGTGTGCTGTGTGTGTCAAATAAAATCTAATGTATTGTTGTACTACACAATAGTGCTCATCACCGGTGATAATTAAGTTGGCTTGGTTTAAACAGTCGTTGAGCATGTTAACCTTACACGCCTACTTGTGAGATGCGGAATCGCCCTTGATAAGCCACCCTATGCCATCTTTCAAATCTCAAAACCTCAGCTTCAAATTTTGCCGAAAATCCATTTTTATTATGATACTAATGTGCTTAGTGAGAATTTAAGTAACAGACTCGGAGTGACAACTATAATTTATGTAATAAATATTTTGCTGTAATTTTATACTGCCAACCTGTTTATTTTTTGAGTGCTAATGTTTAGTTTAATTAGTACAAAGGGGCTTTATGAACTTCTAATAGGGGTCAAAAATGTATGTGTGATTGGTTTTGTTGTCTATCATGCCTGTCAATTTATTGTACTGTGGGAGGAAACTCACTCGCGCTCTGAATGGGTTTGCACCATGATATTTAGTGACTCCACATTAGTAAGGGGATGGACAGGCTGTATAGCTGTTACCGGACTTGTAACCTTTGTTAAAGTAATTATGTAGCGGCCATTGCTTTGCCCTCTTTTGATCAGCACTTAACATCTTATTATTAATTTTTGGTCTGGGAACAGCATCATCACCAACCCCGCCGACTCTCATGCCAGGTATATAACATCCAACTTAATATTTTGTGTAAGGCCATACAGAATGATTTTTATATACTGCTTTGGTTAGTGACATGTCACAACTGTCACACTAATGTAAGTACTTCAGTCGAGAGTGTGATTATGAGTAAAATTACCAGAACATATTTGCAGTGTTTCTAATTCATGGCCTTTAATATAATCATGTATTTTGCTGCAGTACATAATGCAATATGAGATAGCCTGTCAAACAGACTCACTCTGCTTTACTGGTGTTCTGAGAGTGTTAACACACTCAGTAGATAGGCTTAAATGGATTATGCAAGAAACTTCATCATCATCTGTATAACAGGGAAATCTAGGAGCAGTCACTTGGGCAGATGGCTCCCTCCCTATTTTAATGTTTTCCAGTAACTGCCAGTGCCCATTTAACAATATGTAATGTAACTGGAAACAATTAGAACATAAGTTAAAACGCCTACTCCCTGCTCCTAAACCATGACATCCCGTCAAGTGGTGCCCTTCCATGTGACCAAATTCCTCCTAGAAAGCAATAATGCCTAACGATTTCCTACGACACATTCCTGATGTCAAGTATCGCCCTTCCATCTTGCTAAAATTCGCATAGATTTTCTAACCTGTCACTTAAATTTCATTCCTACCCTTATTATGCCTAACTTTTAGTGTAATGTTACCTGAGCGGTCGGGGGTAGTGATGCGGACATCGTCCGGTGACTATGATAAGAAAAATCATAATATTACACAATATTCCTATTTCGAATATAATGGGTGCCAGCTCACTGGGCGAACAAGAAGTCACAGTTCACAGGATCGTGGGCCGAACGACCATGTGGCAGTATCCCCTGACACACACAGTACAAATTTACAGGAAAACATAATATATAGCCAGGGTATTCAGGCTCCCCAGCACACCTTAATATTACCCTTTTGCTTTATAAATGAAGGATGCCTCCTTGAGGCATCGATGACTTCCTGGATATGGCCAGGGCCCAAAATACAATGATAAATGAGAACTCACAAGTTTTGGTTAACTCAAGTAAGTTGTATTGCCGAATAGTGTACACAGTTAAATGCATACAATGTAAATTAAAGCGTACCTGACTCACGAGGCCTACCAGCAGCCATTACTGTACAAAACGGACAATAATGGTGTGAAAACTAACAATAGCAATTAAATCTNGGGAAGACTGTTGGTAAACTAACTAAAAGTTCCAGTAAATTACTTTAACCTATTTCAGTTAAAGGTTCAGAACAAAGTATGAAAGTCCCCTGCGATGCGATGCATGTGCAGCATCTAAAACCTGTGGAATCAGACTGTTAGGGGTAGTGCGGGCGAACCATGTCCCCGCCGAGAGTTCATGCCATCTCGCAAGATATCTTAGTTTACTGACATCATTACATAAGCACATAAAACATACTGACAATAGGACCCTTCAACATTCGGGATGGACATCCCTTAGCTTTATGAGAGTTCAGAGTTCTTTTTTAAGCACTAATTTAAATACAACACATGATTATGTGGTGCCTTGCGGAGCATGTGAGAAATTTAGGTCTGTTAAGTTTTGGGGCATTCTATGACCAAAATGGTAGGTTGAAAGGAAGCCTAATTATTTCCCATGTCAATAATTGGCTTAATTAGACACACAATTCCACTCGAAAAATTATATAGAACATATCAAATACCCTAGTCTAGCTACATTACGCCTCATTAAATGTGCACATGGTGTGCATTTATACTGCGATTCCTTCGCATTCCCCTAAGAGCGAATTTCACAAACATTTCACAGTGTGCGATAAATTCTAATGCTATTTAATACACATTCTAACATTTAATTCCTATCCTAATTAGACAGATCGCTCTAGGGTGACCACAGACACTAGGTTGGATCACTCGGTATTAGGTCATGACTCGTTCCCATGTGAACAATGCGGACACACATCGGGATGCACGACGTGATGTTCCACGGGCCGGACTGGTGCAGTGACTGTGGCTCGATGACGTAATGCCAGTGGCCATGCCAAACAACACAGGAGTGGTCCACGTCAAGTGTAATACTCTCCTTGTTATCGCAAGCGCAATTTTATGTGTGCCAATCTCCTGTCTTAAGCCTTGGATATTTTTCTGCCAAATACTCAAAGTCCTGGCAATTTTACCACTATCAGCTTGCGAAATTCCACGATGGCATTGGAAAGGAGAAATCAATGTGGCGACAAACAGCCCGCCTCGCCACCATCACCCTTGCCGAAAACAACCCTACTAATGAGATGGATCACCACCATTTGTGGAATGCATGATCAGACCCTTCTTCCACGCAGGCGAGATAGGAAGGTAACTGCCAGAGAGTGTCAGTGCATGATGGACACCATCCCTCCACCCACTGGGGTGGTTCACCTCTACCACACACAGTGCAGGGGAGGTTGCCACAGGCTGTGTGGTTAGTTGGCTCCAGCGAAGATCAGCTGGATACACATGGCTTTGCCTTGACTATCGTAGCTTGGCATAGGGTTGATAGACTGACTTACTTCCAATGGCATAGTGGAACATAATATGTGTTCGATGTGTGTGCGCCCACTATCAGACCCAGATCCATTCACGCCCTTGCATTTACAAACTAGCATCTGTCAGTGCCACATACCGGCATAAGCAATGTGACTTAGGACATTGAAAATATCATCAGGGAACTGTGTGTCGATGCCGTGGTGTTTACCACTGCAAGCCGAATGCCCGACTTTTGTGTGATCGTTGCATTATACCTCGACAGGTCAGGAGTACCATCGACTCTGTTACAGACACATCATACTAGAAGTGTGATTGGAGTACAAACATTGCGAAAACACCAACAAGATTTAGGCGAACACTTATTAAATGCAGTAATGTTCGTTGGTGTGACGAACTCACCCAAGACACTCTTGCTTGCAATCGGTGTCATTGAGTGTACTATGAAATGTGTGTAACACAGCATGAACTTGACAGCCTAAATTTAAAAAATTTCTTCCAGTGTGCACTGGGTCAAGTACCACCACACCCATCTATAACTTTCTTTGTGACAGCCCAGCCTGCAGCTTTCAATGCCACTAACTTCAACCAACCAGAGCCATGTCAACAGAACCACAGTGGGAGTACGGAGTCGGAATTAAAATGCTGTTACAGCTGTGGTTTAAGGGCTCACTACCAGTTCATCACTGTGAGAAAGTGGTGTGGTCCAGGGAATTCATACAACAACATGACTTTATGCTGCCGCGATGCACATACCAGGGCGTTTACAGCCTTGCCTCACCGCGCAACCCTCCTCCTGTGCATCCCAGACCCCTACACATCATGGTCACGAGACAGCAGGTGATGTGCGCTCGGTACGCCCCTTGTCGAAGGGGGACGGTTGGGCACGCTGTGTCCTTCGAGCTGTGAAAGTGCCTGGTGCCAGCTCAGTGTTGAGCAATGAGATCGGGTCGTGGTTACTCACCTTAGGGGCTCGATGTACACACCGTCAGACAATATGAAAATGCGAGCTGTAAGGCCGCTGCGCATGCCTGGATTAATGAATGCACTATTGGTTATATGAAAGATTATTATTTTATTTA
This sequence comes from Clitarchus hookeri, assembly GCA_002778355.1. NCBI lineage: Eukaryota > Metazoa > Arthropoda > Insecta > Phasmatodea > Phasmatidae > Clitarchus > Clitarchus hookeri. The sequence goes on along the minus strand of NQII01002461.1, from coordinate 214,618 downwards.
ACATTTTAACCGAAACAGGCACGTGGTGACCGCGTTGTCGTACAAGGTAACACACTAATGGCTTACGATTAATTAAGGCGCGTGACGCTGCTCTCCCCTCGGTGCGATGTAACATAAAATACAAGTTATTTCGTGGATGATGTGATGATACGATTACTGAGTGATGTTGCAGCCTTAGGGGCTGGCACCGAGGTTCTCGTGAAATGAGAGACTTACTATGTCCGGCCGCGTTGAAGTGATGAGGCTTACTAGACTGAGAACTGTGCCAGCTCCCGCTACCTAAGCGCGGGCGATGCCAAACGGTGGAAAGATGATACATAAATGCGACTTAAAAATGCTAATGAGATGTAAGGAACTGATATACCTTAAATTAACATAATCAAACACAATAACCCTATACAACTTACATAATAAAACACAATTACCCTTGCATAAATGCACAATAAATCAGGGTTATATTAATTTTAAATATTAGTATCGCAGCAGCCACTGTATTGCCAACTTAATAATGTCACATGTCCCTGGCTGGCTGGGTATGCGATGACTTTCTTTAAAACACGATAAAAATGATATAAATAAATACTGATTAGATGCATTGGACCAATAAATAATAATGATTAAATTATTAAGCTCTGAATAATTAATGACACTGGTGCAATTTACACACATGGACAAATACACTTGATAATTATGACACAGAATAAATACATATAACGCTAAATAACTATACTGATGCACTCCGATCAATTATGTCGCACTGATGCAATTATATTGGTGAACTCTAATTAATTACATAGCACTGAATAAACGATATTGACGAACACTGATTGATTAAATGCCCGCAGGCGTGGTGCATCTGGAGTAGAGGACACTACGGCGGCAGTCACAGTGAGCACAAATGTACCAGTGAACGCCTGGTTCACGTCACAGGGCATCCCAACTATTGCTACCATAACAACACAGCTACATGCTTTTTCTACAGTGTCACCTGCCTCCACTCTGGCTCGCTTCTAATTGTTGCTAAGCTTTGCAGACCTACCCGCCAAAGATCCTGCAGCCTTCGAATATTACTGTACAAGCTTATTTCAGGCATACAGCATTGAGGAAGATGACTGGATAAATTGCATTATTGACCAGCTGAGTGGTGACACGATACAATGGTGGTGCGGAATGGCTCATGGTGAAATTACATGTGTAGAAATCCATCGATATTTTGAGGGTCGTTTTGTGGGCACATTCGCTTCTCTTTAAGCACAATCCTTGAACAACAAATACGTGACAAACTTCTCTCTGTTTTTGCATTATATAAGATAAATTTGGTGTATACCTTCCACCCTCAGAAGTCCACCTTGGAAGTACTGGAAGTCGAGGAAGGAACAGTGCGGTCTGAATTTGGTGATTCATTAGCCTTGCCAATTCGTTATCTGGTTGATAAATTCATATGGTCGCTGGTCATTTTAGAAAAAACATACAGTCATGCAGTGAGTGTGATATCATGCATATGTGCAAGTATAAGTAAGACAATACAAAAGGTAGTACCATTACCAAGGAAACAGAATCAACAATTCTGGACAAAACTATAAAATTTACAAAAATGCATATGGATGGTTAGGATTTAAATTATTCATTACTCACGACATGTTACACTTCAGCTTCATGTGTAATCAATGCCCATAGCCAATTTGCCAACCTTTGTTGTCCAATTAAAAAAAAAACAGAAACACTTAAAAATATACAATAAGTAACAACATCTAACATTCTTATTTATGCGAAAGTAATTATAAAATAAAAGCAATCAATGTAACACCTCCCCTCATTAAGTGCAACACTGTTCACTTTACATTAAAAAATAATTACTAAATCACTTTAAACACAATTAACATAACATCTCCACTTACAAAATTATACTGTTCTCTTGACATTGAGAAATTATACTATATCATGTTACATAATATCTTTCCAGCAATGACAATTTTTTTGTTACAAAATCCTTAAACCTAACAGGCTGGTTTACAATATTCTTCCTCACATTGTTTCAATATTTTGTGTTGTTATGCCAATATCCAGTTCTGTAGGATTATCTCCTGACCTCTGTCCTTTTGAAATCCTTTGTTTATCATACAGCTGTTCGTTTAATGAGTGCATTAGTTTTCCTCTTTTTATTTAAGGCCGCATCCATGTCCCTCAAGAGTAGGCAATTTTGTATATCTCGATCCCTTTATTAAGTGTCGCCTATTCCTCTCTACTAGGTGTCCATTATCCCCGAAAACCTTATATGATCTTGGCCTTCGCAACTGCTTCATTACTAGCCCACTTTACCATGTATCCCCTCGTCTGACTTCAACCTGTTGTCCTGCCTAAATTGGTGGCAAATCCCTTGCCTCTCTGTCATACTATGCCTTTTGCTGTAGTCTAAGTTGTACCAGCTTGCTGATTAAACTAGTTTTTTTTTGTGTTAGCATAGGACCAGACATAGGTATTAAACACCTCAACTTTCTGCTGGTGAGCAACTGTGAGAGACTTGACAACATTGGTTAAATTGGGGTGTTCCTGTATTCTAGTAGTTCTAAGTAGATTTTTCCCCGATTCTGTGCCATTTTCTCGAATAGAAGTTTTATTGTTTGTGCATGCCTCTCAACAAGGCCATTTTGAATATACATTGAATGAACAATAATTGTCCAATGAATACCACTTTATTCCACTATATCATTTTCACGACAAACGACTGTATTAATATGTCTGACGAGTGTAAAAAACCAACCGAAAAAGTCCATGTTACAGAAAAAACACAAAATACCTATTATAATTCTCGTAGAGAATGTAGTATGAAAATATACAGCTAGAGTTTCGTATCAAACATCCTCCTTTCAAATAATTCTATCCATAATTGCAAATTACTGAAACAATAAGAAACTAAGAATAAATAATAAAAACAATTATACCTATCCTAACCAATCAAGCCACATGTCTTGTCTTCTCCTGCTCAAATTCCCTGTTTCCAGTTTCCAAAACCCGTGGGATACCTTTCAAAATGGTTGACGACAGGAGGCACTTTGTTTTTTGTCCCACAGTCTCTGCATACTATTAGAACTTACTGCTTTTTGATCATAACAGCGTAACTCCAATGAGTATACTTGTTAAATGGAGAGATAGAATACTCAGTTGGAAGTTCTTAGTTGTAGCACACTCACTTTTCCATCACAACCTTCGATCAGATGTTCAATATCAGCTAAGGGCCAGTCCAACCTTTTGAGGCCTTCTGATTCAATGGGGACGACTTCCCCCTACTAGTAATCTTATAGTGATTCGCCAGGTGAGATTTCCAAGATACTCCGAATGAAACCTTTTTGTTAGTTCTTCACATAAACTCCACCTATAATGTAGTCATACTAGAAACTTAATTAGCATCGAAAACAGGATTACAAACATCTGTTAAATCTTACAAGAGAGTGTTAGCAGTACTGGATCAGCATTGTCTTCAGGCAGATAAGTTAGAGAACGAGAATTAATTTGTGCTTCGCAATCGAAAATTATGGTATGAACTGCTGTCAATGCAGTTCTTCCTAATGTTCGTCGAAGTAACTGTTTGACAATACTTACTAGTCGTTCCCAAAAACCATCCCCACATTCTGCAGAAGGTGGGTTGAACCTCCAATCGACCCTTACAGTGGTGCTGCAAGTGGTTATTTGTTCCCAGTTCAATGCAGAAAACATGTTCTCCGATCCTTCGACATTGGTATCATTGTCACTGCATACCACTTTCCGTCGACCACTTCGAGCTGTAAAACGATTAGTAGCTATTAAGTATGATTCAGTTGATTAGGATGGCAGGAATTCATGATGGATAGCACTGTAGACTGTGCAAGTAAATCAGCTAATCCACATCTTCTGCCCATCTCAGTATATCCCAATTACTTGAAAAGTCGAGGCATCATTAACCCTCAGATCTGGTAGTGGCAGAGAATAAATATCAAAACTTCTCCCCCTGAATCTCTGTATATCTCTACGAACCATTTGTCGTCCTTTGATAATCCAAAAGCTTTCGCGGATGAGACTCAGGAGACTTTGTGCTCTTACACGATATTTGGAGGGCAGAACCATGGGTGCTCGAAACCCAGCCATATCTCCTTTTCGTTCGGTTATTTTGGTATTAAGTCTTATTAGTCCATGTGAGTCTTTTACATGTCGTAATACGGATAGTTCAGGTTTAAATCACTCCTCTTCCACCAACCATATAACATTTCGTTCTGCTCCTTCCACCTCCTCTGAAGATTGCTGGCAATTCTTTTAAACCTTTCAGGAAGCCAGTTATTCACTAAATGTAGAATCCAACCAATCATTCTCAAACTACGCTCGTATCTTGAAAAGTACTGGTACACACAGCTGTTATCCACTTTCATGTTCATCAATATGATGGATCTTGTAGTTCTGTCTTGTTGTATTTGTTATTCTTAAAATTAATATGAAGAACATGGTCATTCTTTTCTCTGTCTCCATAACCATTTGGGACCCTCCCACCTACTTGATTCAACTAACTACTTTACTGAACAAACTCTAGATGGTAAGTCTGCAGGATTAAATTGTCCCGGAATGTGTCTCCAGTCGCCGGGCTTGGCCAGTATTCACATGAATACCGACCTTTCTTTTTGTCCTTGGATCCATGCTCAGGCAGTGGTTTAATCTACTCGGAAGTAAATAGGAATATCAGGCCCGCCCAGTTTTCCCAAAACAAATTTTCGTGAGCGTGAGCCAATTGTTGCTGCTAGTAATTCAAACCAAGATACCATGAGTACTTCGAGTAGAGCAACTCTTGCTTTAGCTTGTAACAACTCCATCCTAACTTTTCCAAATGCTCACTGCGAACCAAAATCACAGTAGCATAAGCCTTACTACTCACATCTCAGAATACCAGCAACCAAATATTTCCTTGTTTGCCAAGAAATTGATTTGTTTGTATCTCATCCAAGCAATGAATATTCTGTAACCCAGTTTTAAGAGGTTTCCGTACATCGTTCTTCAAAGTTTCGTCCCAGTCCACATTTTGCTCCCAAAGGCATTGAACTAATAGCTTCAGATGAAGTGTTGCTGGTACGACGAAACCTATTGGGTAAAAAATGCATTTAAGACAGTGACAGTATTGTTTTCTTGGTTAAGTTTCCTGATAGAACATATTCTCCAACCACTCCTAATATATGTTGAGTGTATCTTATTTTTGTTCCATTTAAGTCCTAGAAGTGGAGTTTCACACATAATGGTTCCATCTCCAGTAAACTCCCACCCTTGATGTTCTGAGCTGACTTTTGTCATGGTGTTGCAAGAGCAGTTGACAAAGTTTTGTATCTTTTCCACAGTATCTAGGATTGTAACAAAATTAAGTACATAGAAGATCTTTCTGAATTGTTGAATAATTTTAGACGTGTCATCATCAGAACTCTTCTCACAATGACTCAAATGAAAGTCCAGCACAGTCCCTAGAAGAAAAGAACTGCTGGTAACGCAAAACACCATTCTTGCATGATGGAAAATTCTCGGTTGGCCCCTTTTCCACCAAAAAACCTTCAGATCGTTCGCAGTCATCTGGATTAAGTCCAGATTATAAAACATAAATTATAATATCTGTGGTTATACAAATACTTCTTATCGGGCTCATATGTAGATGAGTGGAATGTGAAAGCATTGCTCAGGTTGCTTAAAACTCTTAGTGGAACTCGTGATATGAATTGTGACACACATGAATATTTTTTCTATAACTAGCAGTGCAGGTATTATTTTTTTTTTTCAGATAAAATTTCCATTATGATGTAATTTTTACAAATCGAGATTTTCTTCCCAAATAGAGTACACATCAGGATTAGGATGTTCCGATGTTAAGATTTCGGCTTTCTATATTTATTAACTATTTTCGGTTTTTTCCTCATTGGTTTATTTCCTGATTCTTTTTTGACTTACTTAGAACGCTTATATTTAATATGTATAGTTTTTCAATACTGTACTTCCGATGGATGGTATATTTGGAGGGTTTCTTCATACTCCTGTGTAATTTCATGTCGTATGTGAACTTGGAGGTGATCCCCTACACTTTCTTTGTTTAAATGTGTGACCTAGAACAGTGTTCTTTATGTTTTTTCTTGAGGTTGATGTATATTTATTGTTCGAATTCATATATAGATATTTTCTGCTACAGTGTTTTAAGTCTCTCATCTTATTGTATAACATTTACATTTTTTTACCATTGCATTTTTAGATTACCTACTTGATTGCGGTGTAAAATTACATCGGCTTGTATGTACGGCTATATCCGGACTGGATGGCTCAGTTCATATTCGGACTGTAAATGGTGAGCATCGTCTCAAGCCAATATGGAACGTATTCCAGAATATTGCTTGTGCTGTTACTGTCAGAATAACTTTTTTTAATGCAGTAATGCTCGGCGACATGAGGTCAGCTGTATTCAGAATGTGGCTGCTAAGCGTTATCTGCCAACATTGCATCGGAGTTGTACTAGGATTCTAACTGACACGACACACAATGGAGAATCATCGAAGCATAAAACTTTAGCTGTGAGTACCGTGGGAAGTTCGTTGATTCCTTCAAGACTTCCATTCTGATACTGCAACAAGACTTTCATAAATGGAAATGAAGCATGAAGATATGAAAATAATGTATGTGTAAGGAGTTCGATCTGCATGACGTATTGATGTGAGAAGTGCTTTTAACAGTTTGGGATCACCGACGGTTTAAAAGGCATCTGAAACAATGTGAACGAGCTGCACCATTCTATGATGTTAGCCGAGTGATCCATCCTTCCTCTTTGTAGTTCACAGCAGAGGCTGCTCCCAGTGCAACTTCGACCAGCGAGTCAGAAGGTACACCTAACAATTCGTCCTATCATGAATCGCAACCTAAGAATATATGCTGAGAAATGAAGCCGAATTTAAATTGACTTTTTCTGAAGGAATCAGCATTCTGGGGTGTTTTGAAAACTGTTACCAAATCTGATAACTTCGACGAAAGATGTTTGTTCATTTGTGGCATGTATGAAACAAAATTTAATGAACCAACTTACAGAGTAGGTGGAGAAATACTGAGCTGTGAAATATAATAATATTGTTGGAATGAAACTTCAGTAAACCAAAGCCTTATGATGATGTATCCAAAAAGAAAGCAATCAAGACCTCGAACATACCTGAATGATATCGACGCTAGTGCTGAAAAAAAAGCATAAAGAAGGTATGTCTCGAGGAAGAAAAAATTATATTAAAGGTTTCTGTCTTGACACTCAATATTGTGGATCATCTGCAGCTGAGAACAAATAAACTCTGTACAATAGAAAAATAGAAAATGTAGTGTTATCTTCATCTTCGATACTTATTATAGGAATTAAAAAATGTCCACAATTCGTAGTATCACATTTTGCATTCGGATTTTACAAATGTATATAGACGAAGGGTCCTAGGCATGTAGAAAGCCTATGGATGGGTGATATTTGTGTCTCTAAGGAGCCTACAGTGCTGGGAAGAAGTTTATATATGGGTTGCTGCAACCTCTATCCTCGGTGTGATTGACAACAGTAACATCGTTTTGTACCTATATCCACCACACTGCCAATATCAACGAAGAGAACGAATCTGCACTCGTCAACTATTACCAGGCGCCACAGTGAATGAGCCATCACCTTCCATGATGCACCACAACATCCATGTCATGTCATGGGTGGATATATAGGCAGCTGGGTTTGAGTAAATCAGTTTAGTTTGATAGTGACCGAGATGAAAGGTAGATCATCGCAGCAGGTGATGGTAACTGACATAAATATTATGGAGATTCCTGTCGTGGGCTCAGAAGGAGCAGTAGCGCTATCAACCGAGGTTGATACGATGCCATCCACTTCTTCCATTGAGATGAATTCATAGTTTTTGACAGATTAGACCGCACCTATAGACAAACCGACAGCACCATTTCTTACTGCAACATCTCTTTCTTCAGCTGTACCGTCCAGTACTTTGGCTGACCTGTCTCCGGCAGAGTTCGGGTTGTCTGCTGTATCACCTCCGCCAGAAGAAACTTATCCCTGCAGCTACTGCGACAAGGTATTTTCGCACCAACACATCGTACAGCACCATACAATCCCAACCACATTAAATAGCTGCGCTTATGGCGTGGGTCACAGTCCTATCGCAACGATTTTTACTGCAAACACGTGAGATCATGAAATATTAAACTGCAGATCTCGTCGAAGCTTCGGTGCCAATTCTGCAACAGAGAGCCCTTGCGACCTGCGTCCGTGGTGTAATGGAGTATAATTTCATTTCTATGGCTCCTCTACCAAAATTAGCTGCGATCAGTATGAACGACGAAAATGACAACTCATCACCAGCAGCAACATCTCTTCCCACATATACATCTTCATCACTGGTTCCTGCTCCTTCCGACGTGACATCAGCCGAACCATCTGGGTCCATAAGTGTATCATCTATGTAACTTTCAGTGGCATGTAGGTGTCGCTTCTGCTGCAAGGACTTTGCCTTCAAGTTTACTGCACTACGTCATGATGTTCACGAGTGCCTGAATAGTTGATTCTATGTTTAAGGAACTGAAACTGATGGTGATGTATATAATGGAGCAGACTTAAAACAGATGAACATGAATAATTTTATAGTAATATATTTTAATAAAATTTTTAAAACAAAATTGTTTTAATGTTTTATTTTTTATTTTAAAACTACATACATCGTTTCCATCCTGTTATAAACTGATTTAAAAAAAAAAAGCACAATGATGTTAGTATTTTTTTTTAAATTTAGCTAATCACTATGTCTATAAATGGGAATAGGATATAAACAAGCATACATTCCTGGAGCTAGAAACGATTCATGCAAACTGAATTTCACTAGCCTGCACCAAAAAGATCGCAAAATATATTCGTCTATGACTATAAATCATAGCTTGCTTAGAAACTCACTTGTGAAAATGTGGATTGCTGCATTCTCCATTATTTAAAACAAAACAAAAAGCATAATCTTTTATAAGAATAAGACCCTAATGGGAAAACCAAAATTATTATCTCTATGTTAGGTCGCTGGTTTTAAATGTTCTTAAAATACAAACAACCATAAATTTACTATGACGTTTTATTAACAAAATTTCCTATTTGGAATTGTTTTTTGTCATAAACCAATAATGCAATGGTCATAAGATGATAAAAATAGAAGTAATTTATTGGAGAATAATATATATGGTATGTGTTATATGCAAAATAATTAAATATATTGGTATAATAAAATGTGTTGGGATCAGTTTGGATAATTCGTGTACACAATTTTAATGGGTTTGGAGGTGGAGGATCATGATGAGATGGGGTAATGGGNGGTGGTTTTTTTTAGAGTGGTGGGTGGGGTAAGTGGGGATTGGAGGGGGCGATTACATAAAATTCACGAAAAAGTATAAAAATTGAATTATGAACTGCAGCAACACACTCTTCATTTTTTCCTAGGAAAACCTGTATCATGATTGAAAACCCAAGGTGGTAAGCTAATGCTTATAATTTTTTATAATTTTTTATTGAAATAACTTTCCTTATTAAAATATTGTTTACTAAAACAATTGTTATAAAAATTGTTATTGATAGAATTTTGAGGGTCATGGGTTTTTGGGGTGTGGAAGGGGCGCGTAATCCAACATGGTCGCTGGCCACATGACTTGGCTGTGATGTCAACCATGATGGCCGACGAATCCGACAATCATACTCCCTCAACACTAGGCCAGAACAAACTATTCCTACCTACTACCACATTTAATAACGCGATCTCTTCGTCCTGCTTCCTCTGCGTATTGTAATGGTAAATGGTAAAGATACACTTTATAGACTTATTTATATGCTATGCCAGGCAGGGACAGGGGTAATACAGGCTAGTGTACTCTTGTTTAATACCTTAACTGGAACATAGATCTTGGATTACCTTCACCATTAAGTAAGAAACATTGTCAGAAATCAAGAACTTGTGGCTTCCCAAGATCTTAAATTGCTCGTTTTATAGCCTCCTACAAATGCTCGATGCCTTTATGTCTCTTATGGGCATAAATATCGAAAACCTGGAGAATCTGTCAACTAAAACCAGTAAGCAGTATTTTCCTTGCTGGAACAGGGTAAGGAACCAAAAACATCGATGTACACTAGTTGCCAAGGTCGTACTGGCATCTCCACCGAATACATACTGACTTTGGAGTTCAAAGGCTGTTTCGCGCATTGACATTCGTGACAAGTCTCCATATATTCGCCAATGTCAACATGCATATTAGGGTAGGAAAGCTCCTCATATATCTTAAATTCTGTTTTTATCGTCCCCCATGTGCCCACCCACAGGTGAGTCGCGGAAGTATCTTAAAATCACCGCGCTTATAGACTCTGGAACCCACAAAAGCCTTTTGGACTTCTTTTCCATGTAGTACAGTATTCCCTTAATCACTTTGAAACTCTGCACCTCACCCCTCGGCACTTTCTCGTTCCCTCAGCATCCCTGCCACATTTTTGTATTTACAGAGTTATCAATCTGCTCTCAAGACCTTGTTGTTAAGAGCCACCCAAATTTCTCTACCAACCACAAAGGCTTCAGGAATTAAACGTAGCACATTGCACAAGGCCTTAACCCCAGCATATTCAGGGACATCGGGGATCACATCAAACTCAGATGGGTCATGCATGCATGATAAAGAATCTTCGATGCAATTCGCCTTCCCCTGCATGTGGAAAATCCTGAATCTAAATCGGGTAAGCCACGTAACCCATCTTCCCAGCTTTCCTAATTGACGAGGATGTGAGAACAGCCACATAATAGCCTGATTTTCAGTTATAAGATTGAACTTGGCATGATCAAGGTAAGATACAAAATGTCTCAACCACAAAAATGCAAGCCAATACTTCCTGCTGGTACTACACACTATATCCTTGCTCTGCTTCAGAACTCTTAGTAGCATACGCGATTGCTTTAAGTTGATCCTCACTACCTTTTAACAAAACAGTACCTAACTCCCGACTACTTGTGTCCACCTGAAAGAAGAAACACTCGTCAGACTATGGCAAACCCAAAATTGAAAACGCGGAATCACGTGCTTTAATGCCTGAAAGCTCCTTTGCTGCTCCTCGCACCAGTAAAATTCTACCCTCTTTTCTTTAAGTGGTTGAGAGAAGCACATAAGGCCACGTAATTGGGATTGACTCTAGAGAAATACCCCAGTATCCCAAGAAATTGCATCACCCCCTTCACATTTTGGACACAGGAAAATGTACTATAGGCCCGATTTTGACCGGGTCTATGAACAATGTTCCCTTACTTAGAATGTAACTCAATAACTTAATTTTTTTCTTAGCCCACGAAACCATTTCCAGATTTGTCACGAACCCTGCTGATTTCATTTACTTAAGCACTTCCTGAATATGTTGTAAGTGTTCTTTAAAAGTGTTTGAGAACACTCAAATGTTATTCAAGAAGAACTCCACGAATATGAACTGAAAGTAATAACTTACTGAAGATTCACAAAAACACTGGTCCCCAAAGTTGACCCCAAATGGCACACACTCCTATTCTAAATGGTCCCAAGGCATCACAAAATTGGTATAAGACCTAATTTCTTCACTAGCACACATTGGTCAAATGCTGAATTTAAATAAAAAACCTTGAAGTATGATGCCTGAGACAGACAGTGAAACAATATTTCTATATTGGGCGTCGGAAAGGACCAACTTTAATGTTTTCGTTCAGCAGGCATCAGTCAAATGCTAATCTGAACTTCATTGGCTCTTAATTTTTTTTATCAGAAATGCCGACTACACATACAGACACTTGCTGCATCTGATGATACCCTTGTTCTCCAAATCTGCTGTTATTTTATGGGATGCCAAGAGCTTAGGTGGTGAACATAGATATAGAGAGCATCGTTCAGGATGATCATCCGACACCTGGGTTTTATAAGGCATAGGCTTACAATTGTCTAATTTGGTTGTTAGGGCATCTTCGAAACATCTAATAAAGCCATTTAACATTTACTTTTGATCTCTGAACAACTTGTTACATTGAGTTTCCATTTCTACACATGCTTTTCACAGATTTACAGGTGCACTATCGTTCGACTTTATCTGATTCCCCAGTGCAAACCCAAAAATCACCAAAGTCATGTTTATAATCCAGCAATGCTTTGATCTTCTGCAAAAAATTTAATCGAATAACAGCCTCTAATGTCAGGTCTGGGACCACCCAAAATTTTGTCGTCTATGGATACTGCAAGATTTTAAAGTGAAGGTTGATACACAATTTAACCCTTCACCCTTTACCGATGGGAACCTGCAAGGTCTTCCCTTACTCCACCAAAAGACAATGTTTCTATTCCGGATTTGTTTTAACGAACTCACAAAATAATCTTGGCAAACAAAGCACGGGGAGTCACTTATGTCCAATATGGCTTCAACTCCATACCCATTAGAGTTATACCTGTTTGGTCTTCACCATAGCAAGTTGTTCCTGCTCATCCTTCTCATTAGCACTCTTACATGCCTACCGACAATATTTGGCAATATATTGTATGCAGCCACAATTAAACCATTTTCATGTCACCCTTTTCAGCGCTGGCAGCTAGCAGCCAAATGTCCAGGCTTACCACAGTTATGGCAAGTGGCCTCCTGTTTATTGCCTACACTATAATCTACAGGATTAACAGGACGATTTCCATTTTTACTATACTGTTTTCACTGATACTGGTGATACGAATACTCCAAATTATCCACATCCACATCCCATGCCTTCAATTCATGGATGGAATTTGGTTTGGACATGAAAACACACAGCTGTCTAGCAGTGGGGGACATGTTCACAAGATCCAGCAAAATCAGTTCTTTCTCGCTCAAATGAACTGCCGACACAGCTGCAAAATCAACGATTTCCTGTATATATTTGTTTAACTTCTTCCCTTGCTTTTGAAATATGTACTAGGTCCTCCTGTAGTAACATTATTTTGGGATACAATACCCTCAAAAATTTTGGTTTTATTTGCTGCCACGTTTCACCGTATTCCAAACATTCTAAAATTACTTCCAATGCGACAACAGGGCAGTGGGAGACCAGCACTTGCAGTAATTTTATATCATATTTAATTACTTGACAACATTTAGCTTTTCTTAATTTTGAAAGTGAAAAAACTACTAAGTTAATTACCTACAGGATGCTTTTAAGAATAATTAATATGAAATGAGGCCCCACTGGTACCCCTCCAGACACTATTCCCCTCTGAGCCTGCACCACATTTAACCAAACTGGGACTACCCTTATCCACTTCCTTTCAACCACTACCTACAAATGCACACGTTCAAGTATCAATGTCATCCCCTCATTTACCAGAACCTCCTCTGCATGTAAATTGGTTACTAACTCTGCTTTAGATAACTTATACAGCGAAGAAGTAGGCATTATTGATAACAACCCCAAATATACAAGTGCGCTATTAATCGCGAAGCTCCGAAGAGCAGAGTGGCGCAGATCTGTAACATACTTGATGGTCTAGGCAGAGGTGTTAGATAGCCTTAATTCAAAATTACTATTTTTTTTATGTCAGAGCAACTGGCAAAAAGTTAGTGAACAGGAGTTGAAAAGCACAACACATAAATTAAATTACTTAGATTTATTTCAATATCAGGTATACTGACTACACCGAACTTCAATGCTTGTACTAAACTTAACAATCTCTGCCACACTGGTAAAACTATCAGTTAAATACACTAAGTACAGTATAGCTTATACATAATATTATTTAAACCCCATACACACCCTATTTACCTGTTTACAATATATATATATATATATATGTCCATGAAAGTAACTATCCACACCATTAGCACCTGTTTATCATAGAGATCAGAGACAATATATAACAATTTTTAAAGAACAGAATAGTTGGGTACATCCACACCATCAACATTGAAATTGATTTGGCCAATAAATATATCATAACTTTGTACCAAAATTTATAACAACAAAATCATTAAAACTTTTACACAATTCAATGAGGTACCTTTTTTTATTTGACATCAAGTCATTGGGTTCTTAAAAAAAATATTTTTTACAGCTGACTAGCATTATAAAAGTGCCCTATTAAAGAATGCAAATGTGTTTCGTAGCATTCATCAAGCCTCGCTGTACAGTTTAGGCAGAAACATCTGGTCAAAAATGTTACTGTACAGTAACATTTTTGGCCAGATGTTTTCGCCAGACAAATAACTCAAACAAAACTGTTGTAGATTACCTTGCCACACATCGCAGTTGTGTAGAAAATACCTGAAACCAAAAGCATAATCTCGGGAACGACCAGTTAATGGGTGATGAGATGGGGTCTACGCAATAGCTAACCACGCTGCTGGCATACACATTCCCCACATATATACACCAAACAGGAAATCGTAAACGTCCTCTGGATTGATTTGTACAAAGACTAGCATACAGATCTTCTAACCCCAGCAAACTCACACCAGTTTGACACTTATAAGATATATAAATTTATTCGTACACTCTTGAGCCAGACATATTGACGATTTCTATCTATGATAGGGGCAGCGGTGGCGTAGTGCTCAGGGCACTCGCCTTCCACCATGGCGATTCGGGTTCGATCCCCGGCGGGTTGACTCCCGGATTTTCGCATGTGGGAATCGTGCTGGACGATGCTGCTTGCCGGCAGGTTTTCTCGAGGCACTCCCATTTACCCCGTCCTTGCATTCCAGCGCCGTTCCATTCTAAGGTCTCATTTCATGTCATGCCCGGGGATGACGGTCACCTACGGGTCCCAGCTGGAAAGACCATCACTCGGAGGTTGTTGCCTTGTCCTGGGTGCACTCCCCACACAACATTATTATTATTCTATCTATGATGTACAAATCATTTGAAGCAAATGTGAATTAATGCTATAGTAATTTAGCGTAGGCCGACCAGATGTCAGCTGACAAAACACCAACAGCAAGGTTCATTGCCCTGTTCTCCACAATACAACCAATACAGGCCTGGTCAGCTGGACACAACCATTCTCTCAGCCCGGTGCGGCTAGAAAACCCCATGGTCCTGGCTAGCGGCTTCCTAACACTACTCCAGAGAGCAGCACCTACATGCATAACTTCACCTCGCCCTATTGGTCATACACAGAACTAATTATTGAACATTCCCAACGACACGACATGGACAATGAACAGGATGCTAACCAAATACACACACCCTAAACTTCGTCACAAAATAATATAATGTTATTTACGCATCGCACCAGACATGTCCACGTCCACGTCTAGTATGCAGGGCTGTTACCCGTGATATTCTCCAGTTGAGAATTATCAACACTCTGGACAATAAGGGATAATTGCTCGATTTTCTTTCTTTCGATGTGCCTCCTTCCCCTTTTTCATTTTTAGTTTCGCCTTTAGTTTTTTTTCCTAACTTACCCAAATTTTAAGTGTTATATGTATGTCCGAGGTAGGGATGAGAGCTAGATGGATCTCAGTATTGAGTCCCATATGCCTACAGGGGAGGGAATCTATGGAAGGAGTCATGCATCGTGGCAGAGAGGGATTGGGTAACCATGGTCGTGTTCGGGACCATGACTACCTCCCTAGGTGTACCTATAGTTAACCTATAACCAAGAAGAGAAAGGGAAAACCGGCATAGGCACCATAAAAACCCTTTCGAGAGGAAATAATTCCTAGTTATTGCTTTCCTTAATCAGAAAATGCTACAGGAGCAGTTAGGTAGGAACCATGCACTTTATTTTATTTGAAATACTAGTAGAGAAATTCGCCCTTTCGTATACTTGTTTTGAACATGTTCTATCATGCCATGTTCTGTCAAAAAAAATCTTCATTCTGGACTTCCAATTGAAGTGATTCGTCCTGGCCAAATACTCAACTTATAACCAATATTATTTGCAGAAGCCATGATTCCATCCTATAGAACACAAACCAAGTGTCGATTATTTACATTGGGATTCCTAGATATTTTCTTTCGGAGACTTTAGGCCCGTAACCTGTTGAAATAAAAGGCCGACATAATATGATTATGACCTATTTGTTCCACTATTTCAGAGGTCGTAAATATTTTCATACACACTTTCTCATACCTATTCATACATATTACGCCTCCCTCACGTCTCTCAAACTGGTCTTTTATAAAACCTGCCTGCCAGCTTCATCATTTTAAATTTTATTGAACACTTCTAGCAACTGGGATTTTGACGATCACTGAATACAATTACGAATGGCCTTAATAGTTGTTCCTCACATCTCTTCTCGAGATTGTATCACGTGAATTAATCTTGAGATGAATTTCTAGTCTCGAGACTCGCGCAAATTACTAGTCAGTTCTAGATTCGTACTATCCTGACATAAGTTAACACTTAGAGCTACATGATTGTTAGCATTTATTCATGATACAGTAGACCTTATACCTATATTTGTAACACTTCAGGCGATATTATACGAACAGCACTGGAAACTGAGCAGATGTTCGACATATTTGGGTACAAATCTGTTCAAATAGTTTGTATTTACATTAAAGACACACTCCAGCTATACCGGTTTTGGACAAAATGTATATCAGGTACACTCACCAGGAGATTAAGTCGCTCTGGAGCATATTGCAGATGGTTGTCGCTGCAGGTGTTGCTGTTGTGATAGGTCTCCACCCCACCCACAAGAAGAAGAAAAAGTCCACGACGACCAAGATAAAATCACTTCCAGTGCACATACGGGGGCAGTTCTTAATTACGGCTTCGAAGGACCATGTCAGTTAGTACTTTCGTTTCACTCAACTGCCGAAGCTGCGCAAACTGGCCCCAAATCCCAAATCTGCACGAAGCCTCACAGTGCAGTGTTTTTTTGTCAGATGTGCTGTCACAACCCTTTTGCACTGTGTTTCTCTTCGTTGGTGCAAATTATTCTGGGAAGCTTTGTGAAGCACTAACTACATTAACTTTTGAGGTGGTGTAGTGTAAACAAATTCGGCGTTTTCTCGAGGTTAGATACATAGTTTGGTTTGATGAGTATATCAACATAATATGAAATGGAGGATAGTATCTAATTGTGTTTCGTGGAAGCCTTATAAATGTGTGCAAATGGAACAAATAAATTAAAACCTGGAAGCAAAACATAACACATATTAAACCTTAGTTATGGTGCTAAGGCATTAGAATATTTTGATTGCTCCGAAAAAAAAAACAATAAAGATACTCGGGAAAACATTTAGATAATCTTAAAAACTATGTTGCTTTATCAAGTGAATTAATCATTGTCTTCTTCTGAAGAACTGCTTTCTAACAGTGCATTTAGATTTTAAGGGGTGGTGAACAAGAGGGAAGAATAATGTATGTTAATGGTAACCAGACTAGGTGCCAGACACCATCGACAGGCAGTGCGAGATGAGACTGCGGGTGTTCTCAGGCTCGTGTGGCCGTCCGCCTTGATGCACGATGATCCCTCGGTGATGGAACATAGTCGAGTTGTCCCAGAGATAAAGGTGAATTCAGATGTTCCTCGTGCCTGATACTTACTTTGCGGAGTTTAGTGGGCCTATTTAGGCTGACTCACAACCTTAAACAGTGATGATAAGTACTTTAAATAAAACTGTGGACGTTTAAGTTGCTGAAAAGTCACACTTGAATGCGAGTTGTGGGGACCCGTGCCTCTAAATGCCATATTGACTGCTCACAAATAATACATGTTGTTTGAAAACTCATGTATATTTAAGTTTGACCTACACAATTAATCACTTTACAGTGAAGCTGAAGCACATACTGGTCGCATGCCCACCAGGTAGGCTGTACTGTTCAAAACTACGCACATGCGAGATAGTGAATTATGGGTGAAACCAATCTTCCCCAGGCAATAGTATTCCCAGGGAAGAAGGGCTGGCATCTCTGGGTGCAAAAACATTACAGTTCCGGTGAAGTTACTGAAGGCTATGCAAAACTAAATGGTTGGTACAAAAACGTGAAGTGCACCCGGAGCGCGGCATGGCGTCACACCTCTTGAGACTCAGGACGAAGACTGCATCATGGTGGGCGCAAGTAGCCACTGGTAAGGTAATGATTGCATGCCAGAAATATTTTTTTTTAAAAACATCTTACATTAATATACCCATAACTCTTTGCAAATACAAAATATAAACTCAACAGTATTACATAAAACAAAATTGAAAAAAAAAAACTCTGAATGGAATCGATTGAGATTGGCGTGATGAGATGAATAGAGCATTAAATAAAAGTAAAGATTTTAATTACTGTAAACTTGCATCATTCTAGCTTTATTTGTTTTAATTATATTGTCCCCTGCATTTTATTAGCTAAAAAATCCATAATGCCACTCTTTGGAAGGCCAAGTCCCCAGTGGCTTTTCCTTGGTGTGTCACCTTCTCGTCTGGGGTGGACACTGCCAGAAACCGCCCTGATGCCATCGACTATGTTAGCAGGCCCTCGGGTGTCACCTGGAGTTGGTTTGGAGAGACAGGGGTGGTCCCCTGTCGAGGTGGGTGCTGCGGTGTCAGGACAGGCAGTTCGGCTTCTTTCTCTGGCTGCTGCAGTGACTAAGTTAGTGCCGGTGTGTGTACAACAGCATTTCGTTGCGCCACACCACCAGTGGTAAGGTCCTCATCTCGACGATCCCAGTACTCCCGTTAAGCACCCGGGTCTTGGTGTTTGCGGGTGAGTGCGCACTCACGCTGCGCATTCACAATGTCTTGGCAAAGTTCACGCACAGTGAGGTAGTTGTTGGTGGCGTTTATCTGGTGTAGGGTTACTTCAATTACCGGTTCCCCTGTGATTGGTGGCAGGATCTCCTCCCATTCGACAATGTCCAGTACCAAGATGTCGGCACATGATGACCTTGAAAGTGCATCCGAAAGTTGTTTCTCGCTGACCAGGGCATGCTCTACTACGAAGTCATAAGCTTGAATAAGCAGTGCCCAATGGGTCAACTTGCTGCGAGTCTCGCACATGTTGTGGAGACAGACCGACCAACGATTGTCGGTGCGAAGCCTGAGGCACATTCCAGCTTTATTTGTTTCAATTATGTTGTCTCCTGCATTTTATTAGCTATATCTTCACACTGCCCCCCTTTGTACGGCCAAGCTGCTGTTTGAAGGTGTGGATGGGTGGATGGTTACACTGACTTACTCCCACATGCAATTAACATGCAATGCAATGCACTCCACTGCACGACAGTGTTCGGCACTCGCACATGTTGTGAATGTTGTTGCAGTAGATTTGGGCACAATGTGTGGCAGACTGTCTTAAAGAGACAGGACATATTCCTGTGAAACAGTTTAATTTATGATATCGTTCATCCCACCAAAATTTACGAATGTTGCACAAACATGGTTTCACTCAATTCAGTTTGCACACATACACCAACTGAGAATTCTGGGATTAACTCCGTAATCCGGCACACCACAGCACTGCACAACTCTACAAAACTAACGAGTAAGCTGATGTTTTTCTCAGGTCAGGGGAAGTGAATGGCCACGAAGGATTGAGCTATATGCATAGACTCGCCCAGAAGTCAATCAGCAGTACCACTTTCTGTAGTGTAGATTCCAAGCATCAATAGATTTTGTATACTAAGTCAATTTTAGTTAAAGCCATGTGTGACTTCGTGAAGCTTAGTTTGAATGGTTACATAATACAAATATACAAGAATTTGCCCAAACTTAATGATGTAATTTGATACCAGCAGATAGGAAAAAAATTAAAATATGACATTTGCTTCTTCTCACTTGAAATAAAAGAGTTTTGATCCTCGAAATATGTATTTATTTTATTCTTGCACCCTTTAAACTGTAATTAATTTGCTTGTATCAAAAGGAATTTAATGCAGAACTTAAAATACTGCCAGTTTACAAATGAAAATATGTGTAACAACCAGAAGTACCAGTGAACAGCAGAACATGATGCTTCCTTTGCAGAACTGAAGAGCCATTTCCGCCAATGCACCACACTAACACACCACCACCCGAGAATATACGTGTATCTACAAACAGATGAAGGGCTTAGGAGCTATCTTGTTTCAATTCAGGGACAACCAGGAGCGACAAATAGTCGATTTCAGCAGTGCGAAATTTGGACTTATTGAGTATAGGTATGACTTGAATGAGTGCGAGTGCCTGGCTGTTGTTTGGCTATTAAGATGTACCAAGCTTTCCTAGATAACCAGCACTTTATACACAGGATGTAGAACCGGTGCCTAGGCTGGTTGCACTCATTGATGGAGGCACTCAGCAAGCTAGCATACTGAGCATTACTATTCCAGTCGTATGACTTCGAAGTACAACACATCCCTGGTTGAGAGAATCAACTAGCTGACGAACTGTCATGCTCGCCTGGCGAGACTGTAGTGGTGGATGAGGATGTGGGGGATCACCTACTCCATCCTATAGCAGCCAACCACCGAATACCTGGCTAAGGCGCAGCGATCTGCAACACAATAGAGGTGCCAATGGAAATCGAAACCAGGCTGGACGAACTCAGAGCACAGGTAGAAACAGCCCAACAACAGTGACCGCAAACAGAGTGCTGGCTGACAGATCTCACATACAACAACTGAGAATGGTGGCGAATGAAGGGTGCATGCCTAAAAACCCTTATCTGCCGTCCAGTTGCGCAGTGGAATCTGTGTGTGCCAAAATATGCAGGGCCACTTATGTTATGTCATGCACATGGTAGCCAATTCGCAGGTAATCCAGGAGCACTACAGACAGCGAGGATTGTGAAGGCAAACTTTCAATGGTAGGAGCTGCCAATGATGTCCGTCGGTACTTGCACGAATGTGTACTCTGCAAACATCAAACAACAGAAAAAGCCACGGGTTCTGACTGAGCCTTTCGAGACGTCTCGCTGCATCTGATGGGGCCATACCCACACATGACAGCCAGCAAGTACTTCATATTGATATTGAGCCTTTCCTTTTCAAGGTGGGCAGAGGCTTACCCAGTCTTCAGTGCACGAACATGCAACATAGCCCCATGTATGGGAGACAGAGTTCTATCCTAGCTAGAGGTACTGCAGAATACTCCTAACAGACAACAGGATGCAATTCACGCATAGACAGTGGCATGAATTGTGCATGAAATGGGGAACCTGAACGAAGAGTCCTTTTCGCATGAGGAAGAATTACGACATTAGTCCTGTACCACATCAATAACTGCAAGGATTTGACTACTGGGAGCCAGCAAGTGTTGCCACCAATACCCCTTGCTGCATCGAAGGGTACTGATTCGACAGGCGATTATAATGAGACATATAACTTAGTGCTTAAGATGGAATGAGTTATCTATATCGTGCAATAGAGTCAGTTAGTGTAGAATGTACACTTGCGAGACTTTGGCATGAAATCGACGAACTTTAAAATAAACGGACATCAGCTCTAAATACTAATGACCATACAACTCCTGCTACAAAGAAAAGTACACTTGATACTGATGACGAAACAAAAGGTTAAAATTACCATGAAGATTGCATTGATTAAAATTAACATGAAGAAAGTTATGGTGCCGAAGACGATGGCGATTTTCTCGATGCACTGACACACCCCTCTATGACATTTACTGCAACGAGCAATGTGAAGAAGGCAAAGGACTCTGAGAATACTGGCGACCTTATTCGCGAAGACCCGAATGAACTTGTTGATAGACTCAGACTTTGGATAGCTCCCACAAGGTGGGGATTTCTCGCACATTAACGAGATATTTTCAATCATAAGAGAACTGAAGGAGGATTGATAAATCGAATGATGTGATGAACTGCTTTTTTCTTAAATTTTAATTACAAAATAATAATACCCTTTTATTATAAAATAATTGTCTTTTCTTTATTTTTGTGTGCCATATCCTTTTTTTCCTGACAAATTTTAAAGTGGTGCTATGAGCACTCAACTATTAAGGTAAACATCCGAATCCAGAATTTTAATAAAGATTTTAAGTATTAAAAATGCATGGATAGTGGACAGCATACAAAACATTAAGTCTGTCGACATATACAAAGTTGGAGACAGTTGGCCAACGAATTTAATTTCTTTACCTATTGGTGGGGACCAACCGATAGATTGATCGAAGGATCGATCGAGAGATTGGAATTGTTCGAAATATTGATGGGAAGATTGGAGTATTGAGACAAAGATTGCCAAAGATTGATGGAAAGATTTCTGATAATTGGTGAGGATTGGCGAAGATTTATGGGAAGATTGTGAAATATTACTGGAAAGATTGAGAAATACAGATGGAAAGATTGCGTTAGACTGATGGAAAGATTGCGATAGACTGATGGAGAGATTGCGAAAAAATTATGGAAAGAATGGAAGATTAATGGAAAGATCACGAAAGACTGACGGAAAGATTGATGGAAATATTGTTAGATTTACGGGAAAATTGCGAAATTTTGATGGAAAGTCTGCGAGATTGGTGAGAATTGGCAAGGATTGATGGAAATATTGTTAAAGAGTGATGGAATGGTTGCGACAGACTGATCGAAAGATTGGACGATTGTAGGATTGATGGTCAAGAAGAGCACGAAAGATAATACAAACACCCGAGCTGCCCTCGTACATTCCTAGTCTCAAGGGCCCAGCACTATTGGTAATTAAATTATGACCAATTATACCTAAGTGATGGTAGGTACTGATCCATACCATTATTTTAACATACTCCTGCACGTGGTCGCTATGAGTATGATGTACTTGGTTTAGTCACATAGACATACCATAAAAAAAAATCCTTAATAGCATTCTTTTCCTACAAAACAGTTGAGACAATGAATATCATGCAGTTTCCGACAAGGTACAAAAATTAGACTTGAAGAGAGGAGACCGCAAATGTAATATTTGCATTGTTCAACAATATCCTTTGTATAAGTTCGGTACAAATTAAAAAAACAATGTTGTGTTTTGGATAATAAATACAGATTATTACTATTTGACGTATCTTATGCCTATAAAACCTATATGGCTACCAGAAACCGAAATATATGCTTGAAGGGTTAGTGGTCGTAATTGCTGAGTATCTTCGGGTATGTTCGACAATACCGAGTCGAGCCGAAGCCGTAAGTCTACTGAAGAAGCGATCGTCAGTAAGCACCTTCCAGCCACAGGC
The DNA here is from genome assembly GCA_002778355.1 of Clitarchus hookeri. Classification (NCBI taxonomy): domain Eukaryota; kingdom Metazoa; phylum Arthropoda; class Insecta; order Phasmatodea; family Phasmatidae; genus Clitarchus; species Clitarchus hookeri. Next base: position 191,468 of record NQII01002461.1, on the reverse strand, counting down.
ACAACCACACATTCCCATTTTAAATACATTACCCCCGTGGCCCCATATACATATACACCTGTCATATAATTTGGTGATAACAAACCTTTGATGTGATGCTGGCGTATATATGTCACAATCTCTTGTTCACTAATGAACATATGTTTTTTTTTCGCATGTATTATATACTATCTTGTTTTGATATACATTGTGTAAACAAAGAAGACTTCACCAAATATGTGCAAATATACATAATTTGAAGTATCCTATTTGTGAGCTACACATATGCATTTCGTGTGACAATGTCAGTAAATGAAATGGCAGTGTTATGATGACGAACAGTGGTACCAAATGCATCAGAAGAGCAGTTCATGCTTGATATTGTGTGTAGCGTTCCTAAATCTCAGACATGGACTTCCACTACACTACAAATGTAGACCTACCAGAATTCACTAGATCATGAAAAGCAGCGTAACCATCTTTCGAATAACAGAAAAAATACTCAAATTGTTTATGATACAAAAAATAATAGTGCGACATAGTATTTTTAACAAATTTTTATTTTACAAACTTACACCTTTCATACAAGCGCATGTTAAGTATCATGCGTTTTTCTAGCAATATCTTTCATTGTTTTCCCACAATTTTGGTTATTTTTAAGGTATTTTCTGAATGTAAGGTATTTAAATTATTACAAATGTAAACACACTGAATGTTAATAAATTCACGTTTCCAAATTAAAGTAAATAACTTCAGCAGCATAAACGACTTTAGTACTTTAAGAGAATGCTTCTCCTTCGCCAGGAGTTTTGTAGGTTTTCATGGTGCCAACTTTTTTGCCGAACATCTCGGGATATTTCAAAGCAATGCACCAACTCTTGGTGGGTAATTATAAAAGTATAGTAGAAATATTTACTTCTTCACCAAATTTATAACTATTTGTATTGAACATTTGGATGCTACGGTAAGTAACATATAATACCAGAAAATATTCTCTCAAAATTCCACCGACAATTTGAAAAAAAAAAAAAAAATAGGAAATTCACCAAAAGTGAAAAGTTACTTATTTGGCAATAATGACTACAAGTACTCTTTAGCAATGCCTACAAGGTGAAACGATGTAAAATATATTTACATGTATTATTGATGCATGAATTTCAAACTATGACTATTTAATTCTACATTTTTAAGAGTGCACATATGCCAGAAAGTCGTGAGGTATACCAGGGTGACAGATAAGTTAGAGCACCCTGTTGCAATCCTGCGGAACAGATAAGCTGCACATTATTGCGCGCACGGTACATCTTAAATGACAGCTCAAGGCTCACCACATGATAAACACAGTAGTTATTTCAGGAAGGGATATTTGAAGCAAGCGATTACTTACACTACAACCAGCTGTGGGAAAATCGGCCAAGGACGGTGCTGGCTTAACTGGTCGTGCTCCACGAGAAGGGGGGTGGGGGGTTTGCGATAGTACATGTGTCGATAAAGCAACTTTTGTATTGTGCATAGTAACTTTCTGTATTTCGGGGTTACTTAATATGTCTTACAAGGGTCATCTCTTCAAGGGTTATGCATTAAAATGCCCTTTGCTTCTTTGTGCCTTCAGTACAATTTACGTTTCTGTACACTATCACCAATTTACGAGTTCATGTCACTCCACGTCATCTGAATTTAAAAGTTTTATTTTCAGCATCTTAAGTGATTATCTTCGTTTGCTTGAGTTATGACGGCAGCCGCCTCAACAGACGACCTGCCTATATTTTTCCGTTAATTTCATTTGCTTACTGGCACATTCCGATTTTATGCCTAGACATGGGTAGTGAGGATGTGGGAGGGTAATCCCCCCAGGTTGACGCTGATCGAGAGAGGGCTCTTGGCGGTGGACTGGTAGAGCGACCCCTGTAAACGACGTCTTCTCCTTGACGATAATTCTTCCTCCCGGTGTCAGATTTTTATTGCATTCCGGAGTCTTCGAGAGCAGTAATAATCGGGGGAAGTTCTCCGGGAAAGGGGGGGGGGGACTTCTCCACAGTTGTAGTTGTCCAAAGGTGTAATTTTCCATCTTCTTGCTGATGGTCGGGCTACAATCGAAATACACAGCCATACCTATAACAGTTAATAGTTGAACACTTTCTGCACAATGGTACTTGCTACAACAATGCATAACACTCTTTATAATCAGTGCCAACGCATAGCTGCACAGAAAGTTGGTGAACTCTTAACTTTATTGTGCAAGCAACTTTGCGTAGCCATTCATACGCCTATCCTAAAACCGCACACGCCAACATTCACTTTCACAAACGTACATTTCCGGTCGTGAACTAAACATACATTTCGTTGCAGTTAATGGTTTTTAGGTTCGCGTGTAAATTTGTTTCTTTAGCACGTAGTTTTTGTAAATAACAACATCAACAACTGTAATATTTTTTCTGTAGCCAAAGCGACTGTTTACGAATGAAATGCTTACATACAAAAAGAGAGGGAAAAATTATAATCGTAACAAGTCAGCCAACTAGCACGAACAAAAATTAAAATAAATATTTTAAAAGTTTTTCATTAGGTTTGTGAAATCCTGTTGACCAACATATGAAAATATCAGGATTTATGACGTCGATTGTAGTGCAGTATTTATATTACGGCTGTGGTAACGAGTATGGGTATAATTAATAATAATGCTTATTTTGAATGTATCAGGACATTGAGTAGAGTTAGAAAGAGATCCTTTAGAGATCTATTAGTAGAGGCACCTTTTCGGCATCCCACTAAAAAAACTGTTTTACAAACAGCTTAAAATTTCAGAAAATATTTTGCAAGCAAAATTGTTAAAACGAAAGCATTCAAGTTAACAATCACTTTATGTAGACCACATAGGCTAAAACTAAACATTTGATCTTTTGTGTCTGTTGCGTCTTCTGCTTGCAGTAAGGATGAAGCAAGTAGCTTATATAATCCATTCGCAGTTTATTCTCACTTTTTGAATCAAACCTTTGTAAAATCACCCGATATGTGACGTGTTTGATTGTTTTCTAAACATACCACGCATTACAAGAGTTGCATACACGTGTTAACATAAAAGTTCCTTAGTTTTAGTTAAACTTGACTTTTATATATATTATTTCTATAAATGACGATATTTCATTTAAAGTTAATATATGAATAAAAACAGGAAGAAAATAGGTGTGTTGGAATCGCCTAGTAAGAAAAAGTTCTCATTCAAAATAATATTAAATTGAGTGCAGAAGAATCCCATCCGTTGTCCCTTTGGTGTATTTTTCTATACTTAGACAAGCTTTGCTTGCATGAGGATTAGGAATGTTTTGGAAGTAGATATTTAGCAGGGCTTCAGAAAAGTTGGAAGTAACCTTGAATTAACTTTATTCACTGCAATTGTTGCACGAATGCTGCCTTGCAGTGGGGCGACTGATATACGCGAAGTATAAAATACTCTTTTACAATCTGCACGTTTGATAACAAAATGGTCACACAACTTATTTTGTGTGTAAATTATGTGAAGTATTTTTGTAATTTGCCATGACATTAATTTAACAGAATTATTATAGTTGTAGTTTTTGCTAGCAAAAGGTACACACTATGTTGTGCACTTGCCCAGCTCATGGGCACACAGCTGAGTGCTAAAGATAGCGCGGTGACGGACGTTAGAGCCACAAACACTGGACGCTCCAATAGATTCCTCAATGCCCGAACTCACCTGTAAGTTGAAGAATATTGGACACGGTATCCTAGCGAGATAGAGAAATTACAGAAAGCCATAAATGCTGGATCAAGTCTATGAAAAAAAAACAAACCAAAAGATAAATATTTAAGACGTTTACTTGAAGGAAATGCATTTGAGTAGTACGAAAAACATTATCATAATGTTTATACTTCTGGAATTCAATAACGGTAAATATTACTTGTTAATGTTGGGCGTGCGACACTAGCAAGGTGAATGAAGGTTATACAAAAATAAGGAATATAGAAACTTAGTTCAAATTCAAAACATTTTTAACCTTTCACTAAGCGACTCATCTAGATTGAGCATAATAATAACAATCTCAGGGCAAAACTGGGAGAAAAATTTATCTCAGTCGTTGTCCCATCAAAAAGTGCTAGCCATAACCAAGTGGGAATGATCTCTGCCAGCAGTTATAGGTCGTGAACTTAGCTGTAGTCTTCTTTGCTCTATTGTAGCCATAGCTCTCCGTCAATCTGCTGCTGTAACAACATATGCAGTACCTCGTAGAATCGTCTTATGCTCTCGAGGCATAATGTAGTGCTCGATACAGTCTTTAGCTATCTTAACGACACGATGCGACATGATGATCCGTCATATCTTTACATAAAAGTGAAAGTTTGTATGTATTGTTATAAGTCGTTAGGGGCGTATCCGACTTTGTGAGGGATGGGGGTCTTAATTAAAATGAAAGAGCCAAATTTAATTTCCTAATTTACGTACTGTTTTATAAAAGTACACACCGCTATTATTCAAAAGATCAAACTACCTTTTACACCGTCAACAAGTCTTACTTACATTAGTGAGCACAATATTTAATGCCAACATCAATTATAATTAGATTCCTTATCACCGTCGTTATAAAGGATACAAGTAAATTGATCTTCCCTTATTATTTCCAGTTATACGATCTGAATGCCCATTTTCACATATTAACATCTTTCGGAATTTCTGCCACTCACCCATGAAGCCCCTTGTTTTCCACACTCCAACTGGCCAGTGCCACTCCCGATGCTCGATGACCTCACTCGCAGGCCACTCACTGTCTTCGCTTGTCGCTCCGATGGTTCCACTCACCTGGAGCCAACCGCCATACGAGACTCCAGTCTCTCGACACAGGAGCACGATGCAGCTTATAGAGCTCAGTTCGCCAGACCCCGAAAGTTCTTCGCACCACGAGTCGTACTGATGGGGTGACGACCAGAAAATTCGCACAACAGCTATCCCAAATAAAAAAATCCAATCCTTCGAGGATGGGAGTGGTGCAAGTCCCGAAACCCTTCCCATGGCATGCGTTAAGTGTTACCCGCCGGCCTGTTTGTAAGTGTGCTCTCCTCCGTTTACCGGTGATGCTCTTGAAACACTGCGCTTCGTCCGCCCAAGGAAGAGGGCTTGGGAACATGTATAGTCTATTCGCAGTTTTTTCATACGGGCACAACGATGCCCCTTGCGCCTGGAGGGCGAGGAGGTGGGTAACAATTCTGGTTTACCTGCTGTTTCCCAAATCCAAGTCCTACAACTGCTCGAGCGCACTGGGCCGAGAATGTGCTAAGGGTGTGCCATCATACTTAACTTTTCCCGCGGAAGAAGGACAAACGCGAGCTTCCCTGATTGTTCCCGGTGGTGCCCTGCGAAAAAAAAGAGCCGATTTAGATTCTAGATTGGGGGGGATGAAGTAAAAGTAGAAAGAAGCGCTCCAGGTATGACCTTTTAATAGGTATCGGCCACCTGGAGGGGAGGTTTGGTGAGGCCAGCGCCGGTTCCCCGGAGGAACTTTGTTAGTACGGCTGTTCGGTTGGTATGGTTGTTTGGTATGGATAGTAGTTATAGACATTTTGTATGTTTTGTCGGTATGGCTGGTCGTTCTGGTCCTTTGGCCATGTTGGTCGCCTAGTCGGCTGGTATGGGTGTTTGGTCCATCGGCCTTATCGGTTGGTCTTTTCAATTCATCTTGCTAATTGTTATGTTCAGTCGGTCTTGATGGCCGGTTGGTCTGGTGAGTAAGTATATATTTTCGGCGTGGTCAGCATGAACCGTCAGTCGGTATGGATGTATGGTATGGATGGCCTTATCAATTGGTAAATATTCTGTGTACAAAATTTTAATGAAGACTTTAAGCATGAATGCAAAGACAAAGGACTGCATATAAAACATTAATGCAATCGGCAAAGTCGCATTGTAAAACAATTAGCATTGCATGCTAAAAAAAACTGGCTTTCGTGGGGTTCTAATTAAAATCTTACAAAATTCTAAATGAAAAAAAAAAATTTAACCGCAACTTACCTATAAATAGCTATAGCAGCGGGTTGTCCGCCAAACACGCTCAGAGCTTATAAGTAATCATATCGCGTAGAAAACGACAGGTCAGTTAAGATAACAAGAGGTAAGTTACCTTTCCACTTTTGAGAGATAACCAAGGTTTGTGTTTGTTGCATAATGCAGGATTAGCTGACTCATCAGGGATTTTTTTTATATACATTAGGTGGCAGTAGACTCGCGATATTGCTATTGTATGCTCGTTGCTGCGTGGCAAGCGTGCATTCCATCTTCCGTGCTCTTGTGGACCAAACGTTTGCAACAGGTATCTTGCTAAGATTATATATATATATATATATATATATATAATATATACATGTATGTGTATTCAATGGAAATGTTGTACACGAACTTTTGTGTTTGGTCTATATAGTATATTATATTTGAGGGCTGAATGGCGTACACCATGTTACGTGTATTATAGTGGTTCAGATACATTCTAATTAATTAGTATTGCACTTGTACGTTAATTAAAAAACAATAACATTTTTCAAAGGTGGAATTGCGTGCGCTGACTAAATTGCCATTGCTTTGTTTTAACTGATAGTGTGATTGCTTAGAATGTCATTATTTAATTATTTGCTAATATTAGGAGATTTAATTTTTTTTATTTGGTGGCGAGGTTAACCTTATATCTGTGAATTTTTGTTCCTGGAGGTTGTAATTATAAAATTAAAAATTAATTTCATGAAAAATTATATTATATTTTAAAAGAAAGTATCGTATAGAAATTGAATTACATTTGTTAAACTGCTACTGTGTCTATATTATTGGCAATGAGGACACATATGGTTTAATTACAATTTTTTTTCAGTCTCTTCAAACAGACAGTTAGTAAGTGGCTAATGCCTGGTGGAATCCATAGGTCCATGACTTATAATTGGAGTTTGCATGTGCCAACACATCAGCGCACAATTCTAATTAGTTTTTTTTTTTTGGCTCAGTATTTTTTCTTCTCAAGAAGTAAATTATTATTAAAGTTTCATGTTTGGTTAACTATGTCTCATGCTGCTGGTGAAAAAGTGTATGACTATTACTGGAAAAAAATCATGCTTCCAACTGACTGAGTCCGTAACAATTCGAAAAGTGGTAGGGTGGCACTGGCGACTTTCGAATAATTTTTGTAGAATCCAACAACCCTAAGGAAAGCTCTCAGTTGCCTCACATTATGTGGCACTGTAAAATGGGTAATTGCAATCAATCTATCAGGCGCAGTTTTGATGTCGCCAGGACAACGTATGCGACCTAAAAACGGGACTTCCTCCCTACAGAACAATGATTTTCTGACTTTCACATTAATACCTGCGTCTGCTAATTTACGCAAAACAATATTCGAATGCTCCAAATCTTCTTCGAACGTGGTCGAAACAATGAGAATATGATCAACATATGAACGGGCGAACTCCGCACAGTCTTCGCCTAAGGTCAAATGCATACATTGTGTAAACTGTGAGACAGTAATGCATAAGCCGAAAGGTAGAACTTGTAAAATTTATTGATGATAGCTAAATATAAACTCAGTGTACTGCATCGAACTTTCATCCAGGGATATCTGCCAATATCCATGCGTTAAATCAATGGTTACTCATATACTTTACTTTATTATAGGGTATCAATATCTCATCTGTATATCTAGGGCTTTCCCTAGACTTGACCGTAATTGCAATAATGCGTCTTACCTCCGGACATAGTCTTACCGATCCATCTTTCTTACATACGCACACCGTCGGGTTACCATACGGGCTTGATGAGTGCTTAACAACATTCCAATCTAACATCTGCTTTAGGTAAGCTTCGGCTTCCTGCATATATTTAGCTGGTACTGGATATGACCTGCAGTGGAATGGTTCGCCAGGTTTAACCTCTTTATTCGCTTGGAAAACCTGGTTTATCCCTGGCTTCACCAAAGACGTAGACTGGTGCGTAAACGAAAGCCGGTTTAGCATAGTTTTCTGGCTAATAGTAATGGTTTCAAAATTGTCAACAGCCTGATAAATATCTTCAAGTGCTGCTACTTCAATCGTAATTGCAATACGGCGATTTATTTGAAAACGTTCCTTCATCAATAGACCTACAAAAGTGTCAGGAAACCACCGGTTTTCTGGTGACGTCACACCACTGCTGCCATGCTCGGTTGCATTAATCATCCAACATCCGAAATCCAGTTTAATTTTATAACGATACAGGAATTCTGCACCTAGTATTAGTGGTTTATTTAGTCCCTGTAATACTAACGCTGTTACTGGTTTTGAGCTGCCTAAACCTAAAATGTTTAGTCAAACCTGCTGGTTCACTAGTGGACTCGTTATTGATGTTGCGCCTATAATTCTCAAACATGTTACAGGTATACTGTGTGATGTGCATTATGTAACCAAAATACTGCGGTACAGTTCTTCATAAATGCAGCTGATTTCAGCGCCGCTATCTAATAAACTCGGTACTTTTAATCCACACACATTCAAAATTAATTCGGGAAACAAGGTTTCCTGTGGATTCACTATTTTGTCGACTGGCTCGTTTAGTAGAAATTCGCTATTGGTCTGTTTTAGTGATACTGTCTGTACTATTACTTCCGTTTGTTATTCTGGATATTTATTTATATCATCTACACTGGCAATCTGGTGCTCATTGGACCACTTAAGATTAGCTTCCGCGGCTAAAGTCAGTGACCAGGAACCGTTTTCCCTAACCTCTAAAAGTTTATCTTCCGGCCTCGACTGTTACCGTAATTATTTACGTCTACATTTCCATCTTAATTATTCGACTGGGGCGCTGGAATGAACGGCAGAATTTGTGGGTCAATTGGCGCTTGACTAGCAAAGTAGCTCCTCCTGTGGATTTTCGTAATAATCTTCGCCATTCCGCGCTGTGTGACTTCTCCTAGGCGGACGATCTCTCTGTCTGTTAGTCTGGCGGGAAGGGGAACCAGCTGATTTGCGGCTAGATCCATTCTGTTCGTCGACGTTACGCCGTGGAGGGTGTGGAGGGAGAATCAGCTTGTCTTCTATCCCTGTTTCTATGCTCGTATCTACTTTCCTTCTAACGACCGTACTGTCTACGGGCTCCTCTGTTTCGACCTCCTATCCTAAATTAACCTCTGTAGAAATGCTTACGTTCGCGATACACATGCGGGAAATCCCCCCCACGAGTCTGGCCCACAATAATAAAAAGGCTCAGTCCGGAACGTGTCCACTCTTGGGTTACGGTCATCCCCGGGAGGTCCTTTAAACTATGTATTATTTTTTCCCTGGTACAAAGGAGGTGGGCGTTCGATGTTGGTTTGAGGCTCAACCTCGCGATAACCTTGGTGGCGTTGCATTCTTTCGATATTATCGAATGCCAACAGATCTTCCCTGAGAGTCGCCAGGATCGCACCACATCGGCCTGTCCAGTGGGCTCGGTAACGGAACGGTAATTGTTTAAGAATCATTGCAATGAATTCTTCGTCAGATACGGGTGGTTCAAGATGTCGGGAACGCTCGTAAATTTCCGACAGATGTGCCTCAAGATGCTCGCCCTTCCCTGAAACAAACCTCTCTGCGTGCGACTGACCTCGTAAGTTACCTTGCACATTTCTGTTCCAAAAGTGAGCTGGAAATTTGTATTTTAATTCTTCGTATGTGTTGGGTATCTGGTCGGTTTACTTCCCACCAAAAGCAGGCAGTTGACTTGAGGCTAAGGTTCATGCACCTCAACACGTCACCGTCAGGTAGCCCAAACAAATTAGCGTACTCGTTGAATTTAATTAAAAAGTTCACCAGGTTTTCTTCTAGTTTTCCCTCAAAAATAGGCATATGTTCGGCCCACAACTTGCTCGGATGGTACATCATGGTGCTCATTGACGGGACCGCAGGCGTGCTACTACTCGATGTGTTAAGATTTTCCGTGGCTTGTGGAGAATTAGGTAGGGGGAGACCTGTCTAGGTTGGAGTTCTGTCCAGCACTCTGTACTGTGGCACCTAACTGCAAATCTCGGATTGAGGCTGCGACTCAAACAATTTTCTCCTCCGTACAGGTGACCTGTTCTCCTACTTCGGTTAGCCTAGCTTCTATTTCAGCCCTCTCCACATGAGCTGCTTTTCCCACCTGGCTGAAGCGTTGGTCAACATGCCTATCAAGTGAGTCTTAGCTGCGCTGACAACCTTTCGCTTATTTCGTCAGCGTTCGAGGACCTCGCCGGTTGTATCTCTGGCGCCGTTATACGCTGTTCGCAATCTACCACTTGGAAGGAGTACTGCTCCTCTGTAAACTCTAGCTCGCTCCTTTTTGTGGCTATTTCCTATCTTCGTTGAGCAGACGTGTTTTAGAATGTATCATTTACCGACTCTAACTCGGACTATTCATGCGTAATTCGGGCTGTGACATTTTTGGTTTAGTTGCGAGACTTAAGCACTAAATTGAGCCTGCATGGCCTCCTGTTGTTCGGTTACTGTGTTCCGGAGCCTTTCAACCGGTTCTCTAACTTCCTTGACCTGTTCTATAGATTCCTTGACCTGCTACCTAGACTGTTGCTCTAGCCTTTCTGCCTGTTTCTCGATCGGAGCGGCAATTTGCTGAAACATCGGTAAGTTGGTTACCCTCGGTGTTATCGCCTGACGTTATTGGCTGTACATTTCGTTGTTCCGTCTGTGCTATCGCAACTGCGGTGTCGTCTACATATGCAACCCCTGGTGTTTGCAGTTGTTAAGTTCTGGGTATGTTCGTTCAACTCTGCCATGACGTCAGTAGTAGTGTATTCAAACCTTGTGCGATCTATTGGTGCCACGCTTATTAGATAATAGGATGTTCTAGACTTTCGACTAACGCATTCGCAGTGCAGCTACCAGTTCGCACTGCTTTGCCCCGCGTTTCAGCACCAGACATTTTTGTAACACGTTGGTAGCCAGAAATTTTATGTAAAGTAACATAAGAATTTTAATAGATAGTACACGTGAGTGTTATTTGCCTATCTTACGCTGCAGAACAAACCAGGAAAATTACAACCTAACAGATATGTGAACACCAATAAAACTTAACAAAGTTAATTTATGTAATACCACTAGGCAGATACTTACTAAAACGTGTCACCATCTGCAGGATAACATGCTTAACAGAAAAATACAACAACTAAAAACAGACGAACTATGATAAATGAGAACCGTGGCAGCTCTGATTCTTTTAAAAAATTTAATATAATGTAATAAGCACAGTTTGAAACATATTATGCTGAACGTGCAGATTAGAAATTAAAATGGAATTGTGCATAAAATAATTATACTTTCAATTACCAAAGTAATTGAATATGATTAAAACAACTAATTGCATAACTCTCAAACTATAGATATTGAGGCCGACACTTGCTAGCAGAAAATTTGGGTTTGAGCATAGAAAATATATTAAATAGCATGTCTCTTTCTTCCGGGTATTCGTGGGCAAAAATTTATGTAAACTGAATCAAAATGAAAATTTAATTTAAACGTGGTGCGGAATAAAATGTTAATTAACAGGAGGTGCATGTTGTTTAAACTTGTTCAGACTTATCTGAGAATTTAAATATGTCGGTCGTCTTAGGAAAAAGCTATCCGAAGCAGCCACGTAACATCAATCTGTAGACGGCTACACAGCTGTAGTAGGTCCTCTTCTACGTCGAAATCTTCCCTACAAATTAAGCTCATTGGCTTATATGTGCGTAGTAAAGTCCTTGCGCATTCAGTTAATGAGCACGCGGAAGGCAACATACATATAATATTTAACACGTTTGTAGTCAGAACTCAGGCCTCTTCTTTGCTTGTAATCTTCATCGCGTCTTCGTAACATCGTACTTGCCTTGTTTCATAAATATTCGGACTCGTGTATCAATAAATTAATGCAAATTCCTAGCTCTGTGATCAACTCAGATGACCATAGCCCTACTTAAGAATCAAATATGGCTTAAAACGTCCTTAACACAATTTAAAACGTTCACAGAGAAAGCAATACTTTTCAACAACCTTATTTTAAAATAAACTTCTTCTCTCATAGGCTAGCTGGTATCGTGTAACATAATTATAAAATAAAATATTCACACATAACAAAATGTTGACAACCTTCTCTATTAAGGAGAAATTTATTTCTTTACCAGTTCTGACATTAACCAAAAATTTCAGTTTATTACATGTAAACAAACGAGACTGATAGTTAAGTTGGCTGATAAAAAGTATAACCTATATGAAAAAACAATGTCTAAAGAAATAAATAATTCGTACGGAATTGAACTATGATTTGTAGAGTTACTTAAACAAATTTATACTCTCAAATTGTGTACTTCTGTTATCTCAAACCTACATTATCAAAATAACTAAAATTAGAATTAAAATCCCATGTGTTACAACAAAAAAATATTTATTGTGTAGGAAATAGTATTTGCTGATGATGTGTACAAATATAACACTATGTGGTGCAAATATTAAACAGATTTTTCCGTGGGCAATGTACCTCAGTATGGCCAAGTAACTGCATTACTGTTTAAAATTGACTCAAATACTGGTGTTATAATTAAGATACTCAAGCTTCGTGTTTGGAAGACGACACACTGACAAAAATTACCCTGCTTTTGTGGGAATGATAAGGCGGGTTTCATCACAGAACTTTAAAGTCAAAATCACAGTTGTGACAGTTGTAAATTATTGCTTAACCCTGACTCACATCGAAGTTAGCACGGGGCTCGTTATGTCACATTTGCTTTGACAATGTGTCCAAAAATTTTTTATTAATCGTACTTGTGTTCATATAATCAATATACACACTCATCTATGATAAGCTTTAATTCATTGCTACCAGAAATTTATATCTGGGATTTGGGGAAAAGGCTAGTGAAAACATGTGTATATTTTTAATTTAACGTACATGAAAATGTCGTTTTAATATTAAAAAATTCTTCTCTATGTGTAAATGGTAAATTTATCTCTCACATTAATCGACGCCAATTTGCACAAAAATAATTTCTTAAATTCCAAATATTTTTTAATTGTTTATTTGTTTGTCATTAAAATACGCACGAATGAAACTGTTAACTCCAACGTCAGTTTCCATCAACGACGATATAGCTAAAGAATACCGGAAACTCAAGGATTGTAGTTGAAGAATAAGAACGTTTGGCCACAGTGCTGCTATATTCGAATTCACAGCAGAAACTAACATTATAATAGGCTCATCACATGCAAACTAATCTATTTGAAAACTTTCAATTATGATATATCGAATGTAACCGAAGTAATTGATCCATCAATTTTTCCTAACTTCGGGTTATTTTATTAAAGTTTTCAATAAAGTGAATTGGTACACCATAAAAAGGTGGTATATTACCCGATATTCGTTATATCTAGTAACAAAAAGCATATTGTATGTCTTGTCAAACCAAAAATTTAGAAAAATTCGTAATAAGTTTAACAAATATTAATTAAATATACTACTTTCATCTACCATTCCCCAAAGATTCACTAAAATTGCAATAATTGCAAATTCGTTATTTAAAAGATTTCCAAATAATTGTTTATACTGGATACTTTAATGATAGTATTACTATCCCACGAGAACTTTGTAACATAAGCCCTAATAATATTACTTTTTATATTCTCGCCAATACAACAATGCTTCTCGCATTATATAGATAATCCAAATCACTGTATTACACTTAAAAAAATTTGGCCCATCACTAAGTTTAGGGTATTTATTCTATGTGCAAGAATAAAATAAAAGACCAAATAAACGCAAATTATCGAGCAAAAACTTTTCCACGTTAATAAACCACAAAAAAATAAACCCCAACCTACTCAATGTAATTATTTACTCTAAAGGCAAAAAAAAACCTTCACTTATATTTTTAAAAGGAAATTCACACACAGTGAAGTAGTTTATTCAAAACGTTATTTATTACAACGAATATGTAATTCGTTAGTTTGTTTTGTTGTGAAATTACATTTGATTTGTATTTAATTAAATTAGGGGTGGTAAATATTTGCTGTCGCTGTGACTTTGTCACTGCAACACGAATGTCACGTGTGTCTGCGGCGACAGCGACCGAAAGTAATAGGGCCAAAAACCCGTGATAGGAATTGACATCGCTGCACGTCGCCACTCGCTCCAAAGCGCTCCAAATCGCCGTCTGTAACCAGCGCCAGATGGTCTGTCTGTCACCAGCGCCAAATGGTCCGTCTGTCACCGGCGCCAGATGGCCCGCCTGTCACCAGCACCAGATGGTCAACCTGTCCCCAGCGCCAAATGGTCCGTCTGGCACTGGCACCAGATGGTTCGTCTGTCACCGGCGCCAGATGGCCCGCCTGTCACCAGCGCCAAATGGTCAACCTGTCCCCAGCGCCAAATGGTCCGTCTGGCACTGGCGCCAAATGGTTCGTCTGTCACCGGCGCCAGATGGCCCGCCTGTCACCAGTGCCAAATGGTCAACCTGTCCCCAGCGCCAAATGGTCCGTCTGGCACTGGCGCCAGATGGTACGTCTGTCACCGGCGCCAGATGGTCCGTCTGTCACCGGCGCCAGATGGTCCTTCTGTCACTGGCGCCAGATGGTCCGTCTGTCACCCGCGCCGCCAGATGGTCCGTCTGTCACTGACGCCAGATGGTTCGTTTGTAACCGGCTCCAGATAGTCCGTCTGTCGCCGGCACCAGATAGTTCTTCGGTCACAGGCGCCAGATGGTCCGTCTGCCACTAACGCCATATGGTTCGTCTGTCACCCACGCCAGATGGACCATTTGTCACCAGATTCAGATGGTCCGTCTGTCACTAGCACCATATGGTCCGTCTGTCACCAGAGCCAGATGATCCATCTGTCACCGGCGCCAGATAATCCGTCTATCACCGGCGCCAGATGGTCCGTCGCTGCTCGCCGGAAGGACCAGGGCGGCGACCTGTGATTCTGCACAGCGACACGCGACACGAGCAGTGTCAGTCGCTCTGCTGGGAATAAATAAAATGAGAATTCGAAACGATTTTTCCCCTTCACTTTGTCTTGCCAAACCACGAAACCAAATGAAATACACTTTATTAGATAGAATTTAGTAATGTAGGCATCAACATTATCATACTATGATCTGCTGTTGCAATAGGCAACTTATTTTGTTGTGTCTCTTCCTGATTATTTGAAGCAAGATGGGCATAGGAGGATGGATGAACGATGCACAAAATTAACAATTAAGTTTTCAAAGATTTGTAATTAATGTACCTATTTAAATAATATATTTAATAATAATAAGAACAAACCTTTTGCTAAAGTTTTATGTCCGTCCCAATTTAAACTGAAGAAAAGAATAACGCAATATTTCTATTTAAAAAGCAGATTTCATTGCAGATAATATTGGAAAATATCGGGAATGCATTTATATTGCATTGTATAACAACGAAAAATGTATTATGTCTGGTAAAATATTAAGAGCTTGTTCTCAATAACGAGGACAATTACTGTTTAAAATTTTAATATAAATTTTTAAATTAATAAGATGATTGCGCATAAAGCTTTTAACTTTGTAAGTAAATAGTTCTGAATGTTATAATATTTCGTTTTTGTAAAACGACGAGCAAAAAAGTTTATTACATAATATGGTACATTGGAATTTACATCACAATATATTTTCGATCTTAGAGATTTCTGCAGATTTACGGAAACGTTTACGGAGATATAGAGTTATTTTACGGAAAGGCATTACGTAATGACGAATAACGGGAATGAGCTCCGTAAATATAAAATACGGAAGCAGTTCGTATTCTCATGGCTTAGACTTTGAGTCACGAACATTGCAGATGAAATCCCATCTTCACAATACCATATCGTGTAAAATATTATTAGGTGAGTGGCGAACCATTCATGGAGTGCCAATTCTTTGATTCTTTTTCAAATTCCGCTACAGGACCTTCGTTATACGCAGTGAAATACGCACACAACGAAAATAAAACTATTTCTTCGTAACCTCGTTTCTTAACACCAAATAAAACAAAATAGCCAGCGTTCTAATACGACTAGAAAGTACGAGTGGCGGGTTCGTCACGTTCGTGAAAAATCCATATTTACGAAATACAGTACTTCGTGTAAAGGTTTGGTAGGTGAGTGCCCATAGAACACACATACGTCGAAAGAATATCTAATGGATGTCCCCACGGATTTTCTGGATATCCAGGGACATCCAGTAATAGGAATGTTAAATTCAAAAGACTGCAAAAAGATATCCAAATGTCCGTCCAATTTCCACACAAAGATATAGAAACTGTGGATATCCTATAGACTTCTTTAGATTTTTAGACTCTTAACATAAGTAATAGCCATTGGAGGATTTATAACATCTAATAGATATCGAGGAAGTGGTGTTTCTCAAGTCACTGTGTACCTAAGAATACAGAGGTGAAACAATGGCTAATAAAACGAAATCTTGTCACACACGCCAACAATATGGCTTCAGTTGTCAAAAAAATGTTGGAACGTCATTTACCAATCAGTGTCTGGTATGCTACTTGCCAACCATCAGCTCAGCCAATGGGGACCTTGTGCAGCATGCAGTAGCCAGTCAAACACAAGCCCGGTCTCTGAGCGCCGTGCAGCCAATCAGAGAATGGGTAACGCCGACATCAGGGACCGCCATTCCGTTTCGTCTCTGTGTAGCTACTACTTAGATACTTTCTGCTCATGTATGTGGCTTTGTAGCCATTCTGACGGCATGGCGCGGTCGAGTGTTCCGTGTGTACGTGACTCGTTTACACGCCGTGCGCCTACTTAAGGTCAGCTCACAGGCAAAACCGTTAGACATAAGGACATGTACGTTATAAACATACACTATTGTTTGTGAAAACATTTGGGTTATATGTCATATCTCGGGGACCATTCAACCGATTTAAACCAAATTTTGTATTCTCACAGCGCAAGTTAGAAGTATTGAATTCAGTTGGGAATACTGTTGTTGATCAGCCATTTTGGAAGATAGCGCTACATGAAAAAATAAAGTTTTTACGTTATATGTAAAAAAAATAACTATTTTCCCCAAATTTGGCACGTAAGCCGTACTAAGGTAGGACAAATAAATGTAAGCAATTAATCTTAAACACGCACTTATTTTTAAAATGACAGCCATACAAATAGGTTTGTTTGGTAAGACTACCATACCACTTGACCAAATTCAATCAAATTTTGTACACTGACAGTATCTATTCCAAGCATCACATAAACAAATAAAATTATACCTGTCATTTTGTAAGATAGCGCTACATGAATGAAAATTATTTTTGCGTAATATTTTGGGAAACAATGGACAGATTGCTAACAAATTTGTCAAATGAGTAGTACTGCAGCAGTTGATTTCTACAAATATGTTAAAGTATGTCAGACGCTTATTTTCCAAATTCCGGCCATCTAGCTATTTTCGCGTATTATGCTACACTGGATAGCCAAAAAAAAACTGGTATAGGCGCGCGTATGCAAATAATAGAGATATGGAACCAATAAGAGTAACGCGATGCGGTCGGCAGCGCCTATATAAGACAGTAAGCGTCTGGCAAAGTTGCTAGATCGGTTACTGCTGCTACAATGGCAGGTTATGAAGATTTAAGTGAGTGTTATGGTCGGCGCACGAAATATGGGACATAGCATCTCCGAGGTAGCGATAAAATTTGGATTTTCGCGTATGACCATTACACGAGTGTACAGTGAATATTGGGAATCCGGTAAAACATAAAATCTTCGAAATGGCTGCGGCCGGAAAAATATCGTGAACGAACGTGACAAACGACGACTGACGAGAATCATTAAACGTGACAGACGAGCAACCATTTCTCAAATTGGCGCAGATTTCAGTGCCTCTTGCATACCTTCAGACATTAGTCGAGTCCATGCCACGTCGTATTGCAGCACTTCTGCGTACTCGCGAGGACCGTACACAATATTAGGCAGGTTAAACCTGTTTTTTTTGGCTCTTCAGTGTATATCTTTGAAAATATGCAATCTATTCCAACTTAAAATTGTACACTGGTAGAAGATATTACAACTATCAAATATATCTACACATAGAATATTTTGTCCACCATTTTGTAACAGAGTGACATATGCATAAATAATTATTAATGTCAGTATCACACAATAAATTAACCAATTCATATCAAATTTGGAAAACATGTGGTACTGTAGCAGATGATGTAGAATTGCAAATTTTAAATACGGTAAGCAGTTATTTTCAAAATCGGGGATACTTTTAGCTACAAATATATATCATCAAAACAATGTAATTATTTCCAACTTATCCTTATAATATGGTAGTAGATACTTCAACTATCAACTGTTTCTACACAGAGCAACTTTTGTCTTCCATTTTGTAAGACAGTGCTATGCGAATAAATAAATGTTTTTGTCATATGTTGTCAAACAATTAACAGGTGCCTATCAAATTTAGGCAAAAAAAAATTGCAGCAGGTGGTGTAAACTGGTATATTTTAAGTGTGTCAGGCACTTATTTTCAAAATGGTGGCTACATAAATATTTCAGTTCATTATATTATATCAACGAAACAAATTCCAACTTAACTTTATATTCTGGCAGTACCTATACAACCATATCATTTTCCTATGCAGAGCCTTATTTCTCTATTATTATGTACGATAGCCCTACCAATAAAAATAAAGTTTTCATCTCATATCTCCGGAAAAAATTAACCCATTCTTACAAAATTTGTCGAAGATAATGTAGTGTGGTTAGCCATATTAATATATGTAATTTATAAGTTGACACACTAATTTTCAGAATGGCGCCTATAAAATCATTTCAGTTTTGTGTGCTTTATATACGAAAAAAATAAAATATATTTTTTTTTACTTTGTAAATTGGCAATATATAATCATAAAATTTGATTCTACATAACTTTTATGTACTCTATTTATGAAAATTGCCACATGGAAGTTATGGAAAATGTGTACCATATCTCGAGGACCATTCAAACGATTCCCGCCAAATTATACACTGGAAAGTTAAAACTAATTTTTACGAAATTGTGCACATCATAGAGGCTACGGATGGCCACGTAAATTTTCATGATTTAAATGGTTCACAATGGCGGCTGCATAAATAATTTAGGTAAGTTTGCCTCACATATTAAACAAATAACCTTATTCAACCAAAACTTGTATTTAGATAGTTTACATTAGAAGCATTGTATATAGAGCTTATTTTCTGCATTTTTGTACGATAGCATCAAATAAGAAAATATAGTTTTTTATGCCATATATCAGGGATGTAAAACCGATTTACATAAAATTCTTCACACAAGTAGCGCTACGGTAGACCATGTAAACTTACATGCACTAAGTGGTTCAGTCACTTATTTTCAAAATGATGGCCCTGTAAATACTTTAGGTTAGTAAACCCTTATCATTTGAAACATTAGACTGATTAAATCCGAGGTTTATGCTCCGAATTCGAAATCCATTACGCAGTGGGTTGCACGTTAGCTTATGGTAAGAAATACATACATATATATATATATATACACACACACACACATATATATATACATATATATATATATATATATATATATATATATATATATATATATCACTACTCTTTCTAGTACAAGTTTAACAAATTAGGAATTTACTCTTTTTTGGGGGTTTGGGGGACAATTTGTTTTCCTTTCGTCTGAAAATAACAGTTTGATGAAGAAAGGCCATTCCTGAGATACTGTACTATTCAATTGTGCAGTGAGCATGAATACTTTATCGCGATGTTGGAGAGTTTGAATTTTAATACGTGGATTGTGAATACTACACGTAATTGTGTTTTAAAGAATAAAATCACGATTTTCGTTGTAATATTTGTTTATGTAAGGACTAAGTATATAATAATCCTCCCCGAGGTCATGAGTGGCCTTGAATCGTGTGGAAACTGTAAAAGAGCATACGCAATTTTGGAAAAGTTGAAGAACTCTAGCAATCAAGCGCGAACAATGTTTTACTAGCCAGAAGTAATCGAAGTATCCAACGATATCTCTGAAGCATCAGCAAGCCTTCACGTGCGATCTCTCTCTCCTCGTCTAGATGCGTTGCAGGGTGAGAGTTTTGATTTTTAATTCCCTGAGATTTCTGATGTGTGTACTTGCTGACTCTAAGGGAGACACATAAATTAAAAGCATTAATGCAATTTTTTTTAAAATCGTTTTTATGAAATTTAAAAATGAAATGATTGTTAACACGAGATACATAAAAAAAACCATCTGCCACCAGGACATTAAGGCACACCACTAACGCGTGTTAATTCGTGGCAGAGAACGCTATATCGTACGTTCGGACAGTGTTCCATCTGGAATTTGAATCCTCTAACGAGATGGTCCCGTGAACGTTTCTGTACGCAAAATCGACGGCAGTAATTTAAATAACTCTCGATAATTTTGTTTAATATAGGGTGATTCTAAAATCATGGGGCAAACATTGAGGGGTGGTAGAGCTCACTAAAACAAACAATTGTTGTATAGGAATATATGGGCGGGAGTGACGCGTTGAGTCACAAACACAAACATAACAAATGAAATGCAACACATTGTTTATTTACAATGTCACCGCTAAATGCCTTTTTACAGCAATGTTTATAATAATTTCTCAAAATTGCTACCACCGACAGTAACGCAAGCTTGGTGGCGTCGGTGAAGTGATTGGCGAACATATTCAAATACGCCGGTTATTTCACGCACGCCACCACTGTAAGCCGACCACGCCATATGTAGAGGTCGCCAAGCATTCGTGACTGTTGGTGGATGCATTTCCAGCAACTGTTTTAACATTTTCTTTACGGAATAACTCGTTACGTATGGTGCTAATGAACATATTATGTTTCCGTTAATGCGTTATGTTTTTGTGTTTGTGCCTGAACGCGTCACTTCCGCCCATATATTCCTTTACAATAATTGTTTGTTTTAGTGAGCTTTACCACCCCTCAATGATTGTCCCATGATTTTAGAATCATCATGTATATTTCCCATGCAAATAGTAGCCAGCAAAGTCATGTTGCGCAACAAACGGCAGCATTGCACCCCAGACAACTGACATGCGTAATGTTTCGATTTAAATCTTACACAACTCCAAACGCAAATAAAAAAAGAAACGATAACTGATCAAATTACAACACGGCCATAAATAACCGCAGCAGCTGAACGATCTTTAAGCTTGCGACGGTTGACATTATCGCGCAGATATCGAGAGGTAAGTCGAGTTGACGACAGATACGTTGACGCTCCCACTTATAAGAGTTTAACACGGTAGACGTCTGTCACGTGTTCGGCGCTGTCTGACTCGCCGGAGGTTGTTAAGTAGTAGCTGGCAGTTCGCTCGCGACCTTGCAGTCGTACGCCTGTCGCTGTGTAACAAGCGTGCATTCCATCTTCGGTGCTTCACGCGCTCCTAGCAGGTCAGTTGCTCAGAATATCTTCGCGTGTATGTCTGAAAGGAATATTTTACGCCAAAACGTTTTTTATTTGTCTCTTAAAAATTATATTTGCGGGCTGAACAGTTAAAGTGTTTCTTGTGAAATCTATACATATTATAAAACTCAACGTGTCTCTATCCGTCCGTCTGTTAGTGCGCTTATCATTCGAGAACCACGTATCCGATTTACGTGTTTTTTTTTTTTCAAGTTCGTAGATATGTTCACTGGCCAGGTTTTAGTGTATATTTTGTTACGCAAAGTAACACAAGGAATAAGCAGTGACGATAACAGTGAATCAAGTCGGAAAAAAGTTTGCCGCCAGCGCGCTCTCTTGCAATACGCTGTCTAAACCGTTAAAGATGGAACTATATGATGTAGTAAAGAACTGTGTAAAATAAAAATACCTAAAAAATACCTCCGCGGTAGCATGTATCTATCTATAATAGAGAAATACTAATAAGCGTGTTTCGCAAGGCGGTTGACCGTACGCGGACGTGGAGAGTCTAGATGGGGGAGTCGAGGGAACGAAATCGTTGCGA
>NQII01002461.1:111423-169455 GCA_002778355.1 Clitarchus hookeri | reverse complement strand
GGGGGGGGGGGAAAAAAAAAAAACCTGAACAATATTTTGTAGTCCACGCGAGCGGAGCCGTGGGCACAGCTAGTTTAATATTTTTTAAGGGAGCCGCGTATCCACGGTCATTGGTCAAGCAACATGCCTTAACGCACTACCCCCCCCCCCCTCATCAAGTGTAGTGACGTCTTTAGGCGCCCCTCTTAAAAACTATTTTTGTCTCTTATAAAATTAATTTGTGTGCGATCAAAACCTAAATTACATACTGCATGAAAAATAGAGTTGAAAAGATGTATATAATGAGTACGTAAGTATCAGAAATACATAGTAAAAATTCATAACATAGCCTCGGTGCCCATTTAGTTTTATTATGGTACCCTTCATTAAATTTTGGAAGGGGCAATGTATATCCCGCCCTCACTCCAGACGTGGAGAGATGGAATGTAGAGATCTGGGCTGCTCTTAACATCGAGGTCTTGAGAGTCGATGAGTGTGAAACGAGGTGAGTATGGAGCAGCGCCGGAATGAAAAGGCGGGAGAAACGGCAGATCCCCGACAAATTCCGCCGACCAGCGACATCGTCCGGCACGATACTCACAAGCGACCCCGCCGGGAATCGAAACCAGTTCGCCTAAGTGAGAGGCAAGCAGTCTGACCACTACACCACCACGATCCCCTCGTTATAGTTGTTACGTCACTGTCCAAAAGGAGAAGTCCAAATGGACCGGACACCTCACGAGTCTAAATACACTCTTCAGTAGACTGCAAAGAACGGTATCAATCGGAAATAAAACTTGTGAGATACCAAAATGTGAGAGTTATACTTAAGGTAATGCTCATAAATCGGTAGCAGAAGTGGTCACTTTATGGTTCCTTTTTTACTTCTTCCTAACCTCTCTGGTTGTAATTGTAATTGTAATTTAAGATTTTTAAAATGTAATTGTTCTCAAAATACATTACCTCGTGTAGTGTATGCGCATGTAAAAGAATTTCCACTGGTCACTGAATATCACATTGTATGAATAAAAGCTGACATGAACGGCTGTGGCTAGAATTTTAGTCAGACAAGAGCGAACAAAAGTTTTACACCTACACATCTATTGGTTTGTTAGTTTGGTTCAGTTTCGCACAGAAAACAATTGTAGGTTATAATATGTCCACGGTTACAATATTTGTTTCTCTGTCTACCTCCTTCCCCTTCTCCAAGATCCCACCCCATCCACGACCATGCTGACCATCGTAGAAAAATACGGAATAATATAACACATTATTTTAAAAATGTTTTTGATAATGTACATGTAAGAACTGATGCCTGAGAGATGATTCCCTGAAGGTAATCATATAAAGTGTCGACAATTCGAATATTTTCTCTGCATTTGATGAAAGCTTTTTTAGTGTGTGCGAAAGCATTTTCTCTGGTTAATTTCACGTGAGATGTCCGTAAATTCATGACCGGATATGACGGCGGGGTCATGCTAGAGTTGGGAGTCCTCCGTGGACAAAGCTGAACAGAATACTTGAAGCGAGTCCGCGTCCTTAGGACCGGTAGTCACGGAGCTTCATTATATTTATATTTGGATTACATTGTCCTGTTTAACTGGTCTTGAGTATGCTAGTATTTATATATAATGTTAGTATATACATACACACCTGCTGTCAGTGCATTGGAGTCAGCCAATTTTAGGTGATTTAATTATTTTGTTGCTATATTTGGCTTAAATGGTTGGGTTCCATTTTCAAATCAGTTATTCCACAATTCAATCCCACCTAGGGTTACCAAACACTCAGGATAAAAAAAGAGAACTTTCGCTCTGGAAAATGAGAACAAATCGTTATAAAAAGAGGATAATGCAGTTTCACAAGTTTACTGGAAAAGTATACTT
This sequence comes from Clitarchus hookeri, assembly GCA_002778355.1. NCBI lineage: Eukaryota > Metazoa > Arthropoda > Insecta > Phasmatodea > Phasmatidae > Clitarchus > Clitarchus hookeri. The sequence goes on along the minus strand of NQII01002461.1, from coordinate 167,590 downwards.
TTTTTTTTTCGTATACAACTTAATCATAATTAGGTTGTGGAGATAATTTAATCGAGCCGTTAGCACTTAAAGCAAACAAATTTCATGGTAAACTGAGCACCTTTGAAATTCCTGCCGTAATTTATAGTTGTGTACATTGTGCATTCTTCTGCCATGTGTAAATTTAACATTGAAATGGCCTTCATCGCTTTATTCATGCGTAAGTCAAATAAAACTGTGAAATTATTAGAAAATTAATAATATATGCAAATTTGCTCATTCTAACACATATATGCACTAAATAAACATAAGGCAAAGTGAATCATTTCAGTAATCAAGAATGTTCACCTAAAACTATAAATTGAACGTTATGGCATTAAACTACTTTCCCTCCATCGTCACCAACTTTATTGAGAGCATTCCAGTAAGTGTGCTCTTAAAAATCTATGCAGTTCGGTGTGGTGGCATTTTTTAAAGGTTGATATCAAAACTGCTCAATTAACGATGAACCGCCTATAGCCTCGATCACACTGCATGTTAAATCCAGATGTTGGCTCCATGGACTGTGATCACACATTACCAGAACACGTGCTACATCTATACAGGCTGTTGCAAAAATGCATAACAAAACTTCGGGGAAACAATCCTCACGTCTAGAGGAGGAAGAAACGTTTTTATGAATATAGGCCCGAAAATACTTTACTACAACTCGCACTACATAACGGGCTGGATCATGTTCGTGTGGAATACCATGCAGCTGTCGTGTGCGAGGTACACGGCACGGCATACCACGACATCACACACAAGGACATCAGGAACTGCACAGAAATCCATTACTGATGCGTGAAAGCATGGATCATTACAAACAAGTGTTCATAATGCCCTCCATCAGCACGGATAAATGCGTCGGCCCACCATTGCATGTCCTCACGGATGCGTTTATTATCCCTGGAGAGTTCCTGATCGCTTGAATAGTCTATTCTCTATCTCTGCTCACGACCGACCGATGCCCACGCGACACTCGTAGCTTCCAGCTCGATGCTACATCGAACAGTGCGCCGCGTCCGATCAAATGGTTGGTTCGACACGTCTGGTACATCCCACTGCAGTACAGCCGTGACGGCATTCCACACAAACACGATCCAGCCCGCAGGCCGCACGATGCACGTCATGCAATGGGAGTTGTAGGAAATAAACGGAGCGCTTCCGGACATAAGTTCATATAACGTTTTTGAAGTGAAACTTCTTTGGGCGCGACGAGAGTAAAATTACAAGGTCATATAATGTGAAACGTTTTGCAACATTAGTAACGTAAAAAAGACGGAAAATCTACACTCGGCTAGAGAGAAAAAGAGAGAGCTATGTTGTACACCCAATAATCGCCAAAGAAGTTTCACTTCTGTAACTTGTACTGGTTTACGCGCGCTCTTTTTTTTTCTTCCTCTATACGTGAGGATTAATTCCCTGACGTACTGACATGTAAATTGCAACTACTCTAAATAGTATAAAAAAAAGTCGCTTATCCGCGCCTGTCTGTGTATTCGCTTAGTACTTTTCAACTACTTGATGGATTTTAATGCGGTTTTCAACATAATTTAGAGAATATCTTGAGGAAGGTTTTGGTGTATAATACATTTATATTTAATCTAAGGATAGTAGAGAAATGTCAACGTTTGTCGTAAAAACCCGCTTTTCGGGCGCTTCCATGGCTTGCGCTGACTAAACCATAAGACATGCATCAAATTAATATACAACAGTATTGTAGTTCTCAAAAATATCTACAGAAAAGTCCGTTATAGCATATGTTTATCTTTTAAGGATGACCCACAGTAACCATTTTTGTCCTTCGAAATTTGATCAAAAATAATGGTTCAATTGCGAAGCCGTTTTGACAGACATAGAATTAATCCTTTTTCAATTAAATATGTAAGTTACCTTAAGCATTTATTTAAGATCAAATTTGTCCGGTACACCATATCATTAAAATGAATATCTTAGAAGATATCACAGGTTTTTCTATTATACCCGGGCAAAGCTGGACAGTTCTGCTAGTCATGTATATGTGAACCCTCCTTTTACAGTTTTTCAATCTCCTGCTCGCCGGTACTGACTCCACCTCCGTGTTGTTTCACAGCGATGGCCACGAGGTGGGGAATAGCCAGCGCCGGGTTTATCAGCAACGACTTCGTCGCTGCGATGACCTCCCTACCTGCAGGCGAGCACGAGGTGGTTGCAGTGGCAGCTCGCCAGTTGGACAGGGCGAAGGAGTTCGCCAAGATCCACGGCATCCCGTCAGCGTACGGCTCTTACGAGCAACTGGCCAAGGACCCAAACGTTGGTAAGCCTGTTTGAAACATTTGGTGCCTCTTACGAGCAACTGGCCAACGACCCAACCATTGGTAAACATATTTGAAACATTTGGTGCCTCTAACGAGCAACTGGTCAACGACTCAAACGTCGGTAAGCCTGTTTGAAACATTTGGTGCCTCTAATGAGCAACTGGCCAACGACCCAACCGTTGGTAATCCTTTTTGAAACATTTGGTGCCTCTTTCGAGCAACTGGCCAACGACCCGAACGTTGGTAAGCCTGTTTGAAACATTTGGTGCCTCTTACGAGCAACTGGCCAACGACCCAACCGTTGGTAAGCCTGTTTGAAACATTTGGTGCCTCTTACGAGCAACTGGCCAACGACCCAAACGTTGGTAAGCCTGTTTGAAACATTTGGTGCCTCTTACGAGCAACTGGCCAACGACCCAAACGTTGGTAAGCCTGTTTGAAACATTTGGTGCCTCTTACGAGCAACTGGCCAACGACCCAAACGTTGGTAAGCATGTTTGAAACATTTGGTGCCTCTTACGAGCAACTGGCCAACGACCCAAACGTTGGTAAGCCTGTTTGAAACATTTGGTGCCTCTAATGAGCAACTGGCCAACGACCCAAACGTTGGTAAGCATGTTCGAAACATTTGGCGCGAGTACGTCTTGAAAGTCAGGCAGCTGACACGTGGGGGTGTCAGGGCGAAAACGGATATGTAACTTTTGCAGTGTGATACATTCCGTCACTATAAATTCGTGACGATAGTCTATTCGCAGTTTCTCCACACTTTTTAAAACAAACCTCCGTAAATTCACTTCATGCATGATGCGTTGGGGTTCTTTGCTGAATATATAATGTATCAGAAGCGTTTTATAATTCTGTTAACTTAAAATATTTTATTCTAGAATCAACATATTTTTGCCAACGTTTCTAAGATGAATTACTATATTTAATTTACAGTTATTGTAATTGAAACCAGACAGATAACCGGTGTGTTGGAAACGAACATCTAATAACAAATAGTTATCTTAAGCCAATTATAATTGAAATAAGAAAGCAAAAATGCGGTGCGTGAATGCTTTGGTGTTATTTTCTACAACTAGTTAAGTTTTGATTGCATGAGGCGGAGGAATATTCTGAAAATAGAACTTTAGCAGGGCTTCAAAAAATTTCGCAGTGACCGTGAACGGACTAAAATAAAACGATTGAAATGAATGCGGTCTCTCTCGATCGGGCATGCGACCGCAATGCTAGTATTACCTCGAGTCGGGACCACGCATGCACGAGGCGTAGGTGGGGGCCCACGGCGACAGGTGGCAATCTCGGGCATGGGCAAACATTTCCGGGAATAAATATTTCGCGAATTTGACGTGTTAGCGCACTGATTTTGGTGCTTAACGGATGATCTTGTCTAGACACGTCGATTTTAGATGCGAAGAACAAGTCTTCATTTCGTTGCTTTCATTTAATTCCCGTACCGGAAATAAAATATTACTAACGCATACGTATTCACGCAAAACCCAAGATCGTTACCTCCAACACAGCCATCACCTCCCCCCCCCCAACAATTGTTTATTAACTATGTAAAATTTATTTGACCTTTGAGAAAACAGCTTTCATTAAATGTCTTTCAGCGTGTGAAACTTCCGTAAATACTTATGCCGAAAAGAAAGATGTAGGCCAAAATAGCAAAAAAAAAAAAAAATTGGAGTGAGTGAAGAGACTTGGACGGCTCTTAACGTTGAGGTCTTGAGAGCTGAAGAGAGTGAAGCGAGGTGAGTATGGATCAGCGCCGGAATGCAAGGGCGGGACAAACGTGAGATCCCCGAGAAAACCCGCCGACCAGTGGCATAGTACGGCACGATTATCACATCGCTCCCGACCCCGTTGAGAGTCAAACCCGGTTCGTGTTAGTAGGAGGCGAGTAGTCTAACCGTTCCTTCACCGCGGCCCCAAAAATTAATAAAATTGTGTAAAAATTTATTTTTAATTCCGAAATATTTGTATAAAGTGTACTGCAGAGGAATGTGTAATTTTGCTGTAACTATTATGCCTGCTGTCCGCAGACGCTGATTTTAAGTACACTAGCCCAGTGAGTTACAGTTTTCATACAGTAGCAAAATTCGTATTTGCAGGCTAAAGTGGAATCAGACCGAGATAATTCGTGAGGTGATTTATTTCGCAAAATCAAGTAGTAAATGTGTAGGTAACTTGTTATCTAAACTGAATATTAGGGGAGACACGAGACGTTGAAAATCAAGAGTTTAAACTGTATTTTTGCGAAATCTCGGAACCGAAGCCAAATTATATTGCAATCGCCTGAATATTGTTTTATGATGTCGGAATCTTCAACCTAATAACCAACACTCATCAATACCTCCCTCGTAATAAAATTAACACGGGCGGTCACTTCCTTATTGCAGACAACTCTTGTCAGGCAGTATGAGCGTCTGATGGGATTTTATTAAGTAGTATGACCTAATTAACAACACGAATTTACTGATACAACTAATGAGCCTGCTTTCCGCAGCATGGGTTCAATGAACTTTCAAATGATTTCTTAAAAGCTGATCAGGTAGGTAGGACTTGACTTGTCTTTGAAAGCAATAACTTTAGAAATGAAACCAGAAACTTATGCAGCAGCAGTGAGACAATTACAATTACACACATGCCTTTCCCGGGACTTGAAACCAGGAAATCAAATACAATAAGCTACTGTGCAATCAACTGCGTTACAGAGGTCGGATTCGGAGCATCAACTTCGTATTTAATTAGTCTAATGTTTCGAATGATAGTGCTTACTAACCTAAAATATTTACAGGGACTTAATTTTGAAAATAAGTGACTGAGCCACATGAAACATATAAGTTTACATGGCCTACCGTAGCGCTACTTGTGTGAAGAATTTTATGGAAATAGGTTGTTTGGTCCGTCAGATATGCCATAATTTTTTTTCCCTATTTGCTGCTATCGTACTAAACTGCGAAAAAAAGAAGAAGAGGCGCGATATACGATGCTTTCAATGTCATGTTAAAAATGTCAAAAAATCTAACAAAAAATGTCAATTTGCAAGTGCTCTTACGTATTCTGCATAGCTGTAATTTAATTTTGCATAAGGAATCAGCTCACAAAGATGGCCTGTCTAATTTCGCCTCGTCCTGTGTAAATGACATATGTTATATCTTCACAATAGGTTAAACTTAATAGAATGATGACCATAGTTTACATTTTCTAAATTATTTCTTAGAAACTGAAACTAACATCAAGTCAAATATTCGTTAACGGTAAGTGTAACTGAGCCTTTAAAGACTAAGGAAATTTGTAAATGCTGTTCACGATAAAGTAAGCATTTTTGAAACCAACCTTTGAAAATGCCACTGTCCCTGCCTGCATATGTTTTAACTGGAGTACTGAGTGGAATGCGCCCTGTAAGGTTGGTAACGACGGAGGGATTGAAGTTCCATGTCTTAACGTTGAATTAAAAGTGCTAAGTAAAATGTATGCGAATAATGAAATAACTTTTTTCTTTGAACTTTTTTTATTCATTTAAGTGTAGGAATTAGAAAATTTGTGAAATATTAAGTGTTTTAATAATTACGCATTTGCACTTGACCGACGTATGAGTAAAGTGATTTGGCCCATGGCGATATAAATTTTACATATGGCGGAAGAACACACAATGCTTATACACTTTAGATCTTAAACAAGGCTTTCAAAAGTGCTTAGTTTACAGTGAACGGCCTATATTTGTGTGTATGAGGAAAGGATGGGTGTGCGGGGAATGCGGCTTTAGGGACTCCACTTGATTGATAACAGGTTTTAACCTATGCAGGTACTGTCCATGCATTATGTTTGCAGAGGATATGTACATCATTCTGTACTTCTCAGACTTAAGTGTCGATTTAAAAACTTTAATATTTGTGAAATATTACGCTGTAGCAGAAGTCTTTGATTCGATGGAGGCGAGTGTTGTGCTTTCAGATGTGGTGTACGTTGGTTCCATCCACCCCTGTCACTTCGAGCAGGCGAAGATGATGCTGAAGGCCGGGAAGCCCGTGCTAGTGGAGAAGCCTTTGACATTGAACCTGAAGCAGACAAAAGAGTTGATTGAGTTGGCTCGCTCCAAGAACCTCTTCCTAATGGAGGCCGTGTGGTCACGCTGCTTTCCTGCGTACGAACAGCTGCGCAAAGAAATTAAGTCAGGGAATCTCGGCGAGATCGTCCAGGTTATTAGCAATTTCGGACTGCCAATTGAAAACGTCGACAGGATAAAGTAAGTTATATTTTGGTTGGCTATGATAATTGCATGTTGCCAATTTTTATTTACTCTTTTGATAAAAACGCGATACGCTTTTTTTTGTATAAACTTCGCCATCGCGTAATATTGGCACCATAAATTTTAAGTGCTGGAAAAAAGTAAAAAAGATGTACTGCATGCGATCCTGGTTATAGCGCATCAACTGCGGAAGAACACATAAGTACACTCTTTACACCAAATCTCTCTCTTGAACAAATTTGTGAGGAGCCTGACATCTGTCAGCCATCTCCTCCACCAAACTTGGAAAGGACTAAGCGAATTTGTTCAGGCGGTGACAATTTGAAAACATGTAGCCGAGGACGAATAAAGTATTTTTTCCACTCTCCTGAAGAGCTTTTTCCCCAGCACTAGAGTAGTTAAGGTGTCCGCCTGCCTGCCTGGAGCTATTTCGCGAGTTCGCGGCTTCGAAACGCGTGAGCTGTAGGTGACCTCTAAGGCCGACTCTTGCTCACTCATCACTTGCATCATCGTCTCTACTCGCAAGGTGCTCAACTGGCGTGCAGTCTTTCCGTCGGCGACATTCTTGAACGTGACGTTAATTAGTGACCCTGTATTTTTAGCTAAAATTAATTATACAAACGCACTTGTAGCTATACACTAATCAAAATAACACATGTAGTTTAAAAATGAGGACTATAAAATGGTCTTCGGGAATGGAACATTTCTGATCTGGCCAACTGCAAGTGTGTGAGTTGGTACTGGTGTTGCAGTCGTTCGCTGTGAGAATGTGCGGAGCTAAATTACTAAAGCGGCCTGCGCTCCTGTAGCGATTCAGACCACTTGTACCTCTGTTTTTGGTCGGAGTTATAATACCCAGGTCACCCGTGAAAGGGATTATTTGATTACTGGGTCGATGCATATAATTTATTTCTCTGCCATATTTTCTTGAATGACTCCAGTCAGTTTTGGCTGTTGAAGATCTTTGTATAATCCATAGATTTGGATATATCTCGGCACATGGGCAGGTATTTTGAGACATTTATTGTTCACTTTCTGTAGTTTCTCCAGATATGTTCTGGTCCAGTATGCCCAGGCTGGCGATGCATATATCATGATAGAGCGTGTAAGGGATTTATAAACGACAATCCCATTGTGCAGCGTGAGGGGTCGCCTGTAGAGTTAAATACTGAGAAGAAGAACACCAATCGGGCTAAGGCCTACTGGTACATAAAAATAACACATCGCCACATCAGTCTTTATCTATGGTCTCAACGAGGCATTTCACCTCGTTCTTATATGGGATATTTTCCTGAAACTGGGAAATGAGCAGGAGAGCCTGAGACAAGGTGCTTGTGTGTAAATATAACCACCTCACATTTTCCTACATTCATGTTTATTCCCCACTTGCAAAAGTATGGCTCAGTGGTATTAAAGTGGCCTTGAGCATAGCGCATAGCCATGTTCAAGTCCCTAGAGCAGATGAAGAGAACAGTGTCATCTTTACACACACTACATGATCAAAAGTATACAGACACCCACCTTTAAATGAAGTCGACGTTTGGGCCGACATCCATCGGGAACGCTGGCAGTCAATACGGCGTTGGTTCAAGCTGAACTCTCGCAGGCATACTTTCAATCAGGTGGCGGAAGGTTTCTTGGGGAAATGCAGTCCATTCATCGCGGAGCGCCGAGATGAGAACATATATTTATGAGGGTCGGTGTGGTATAGCACGAAGTCGTCATTCCAAAAAATCCCAGAGATGTTCTGTCGGATTCAAATCAGGGCTCTGCGCAGGCCAGTCCGTTAGTGGGACGCTGTTGTCGTCAAACCACTCCTTCGCACGCCCTGCAATATGGACAGGTGATCGGTCATGTTGAGAGACACGATGGTCATCTCCGAACTGGTCTTCCATGGTAGGCAACATCAAGGCGGTTAAAACGTCAACGTAAACTTGTGCCCTGGTGGTGCTGAGTGAAGCAACAAGGAAGCCAAGCTCCTCCAGGAGAAACATGACCACACTGCATCCCCACTACCCCCTAATTTCACAGTCGGCACCATACATGTTTGTAGATGTCATTCACCAGGCATTTGCTACACCCTACCATTGGATCACCACATTGCATGCCGTGATTCATCACTCCACACAATGGTTTTACACTGTTCTATTGTCCAGTTTCAATGCTCCTCACACCATGCGAGGCGGCGTTTGGCATTTGCCTGTGTGATGTGTGGCTTATGGGCAGCTGCTCGGCCATGGAAACCCAGTTCCCGCACATCGGGCCGAACAGGCGTGATGCTTGGAGTAGATCCTGATGGAGTTTGGTATTCCTATGTATGGTGGCGATGGATGATTGACGATTACGCTGTATGGCCCTCTTCACCACTCGATGATCTCTGGCAGTCAACATGGGAGGTCGGTCTACACGCTTTTTCGGTTGTACATGTCCCTTCATGTTTCCACTTTACTACAACATCGGAAACAGTGGACCTGGGGATATTCAGGAGGGTGGAAGTCTCGCGCATGGACTTCTGACACAAGTAACACCCGAGCACCTGACCACGTTAAAAGTCCGCGAGTAAATCATACTGCCCCATTCTACTGTATCGCGCTGTCTGCTGACTACTGCAATAGCTTACCGTGTGCTCAACGCGGTAGAAGGCAGTACTGTGTCGTCCTCTATGTTGATCACATACATCTATGTGGGTATTCCGCGAAGGCGTTCTACTAGGGTTCCCCCTTAATATAAAGACAGTAGAAAGTTAGAGATTAGGGTCCCTGGACGTGTAGAGCTACTACTCGACCAAGCCAAGTTACCGTCTGGAAGATATGTGAACTACAAGAGGTCACACCGTCACCGTTCCCTCTGTCACCGTGCCAGTGTAACCGTGACCATACACTCGTCGTGCAGTGATAACGGTTTCCGTGTAGTTCGTGGCTGATTTCCGGGTTCGCGGTTGACATTTCAGTGCGCACATGGACAGACCAGCCCATGAGCTTGGCTTTGAAAGTAGTTGCGAACTAACAGTGATGACTAAGCCGGGTATAACTACGGGTAATTGTGAATGGCAATCATAACTTAAGATCATAAAAACCTCAAGTAGCACTTATTCAGTAGCCGCACAAACTCTCAATTTTCATAACTCATGCGAGGTCAGTGCTCAAACTCCAGAATTCTACCTTTACAATGAGAAATATGGATAATTGTGTGTAATCCACGGTGGTCGTAATTCTTTTCCATCGCATGGCTTTTGTCCTTGGTGACCACTCTTTTTTAATTATTTATACAGTAAAGTTTGTATATGTTGAAAGGATAATTCTGAAAGTGACATAAAACTGTCTTTACTGATTGCGAAAGCCGATACATGTATCAAACTCACGCAGTCGTTTATTCCCTTGTTTCCGTGTTGGAAAAACAATAAAAGAAAAAAATGGTGCATGCATTTGCAAATTGAAAAACATATTGTTTTTTTTTTGTGAAAAATAAAGTGTCACATTTTAATAACGCGGTAACAGAAAAATATTTACCAGTTAATCAATTAGTGTGCCACGTTTCCTGATCAAGATTTATATCTTAATGGCATCAGACTGATGAAAAGTATTTTAATTTTTGTATAATGTGAAAATACACATTATATTGAAGAACCTGAAACGATAATCAAAGCAATTAGCAGAATGCGTGGAAAGTAGCTACAAAAACTGCTGTGTCACTGGTGTTATCACTTTCATAAAACTGCTGTGTCACTTACTTATGTTAACAGTTGCATAAATCTGCCACGTCACTGGTATTAACAGATTAAAAAAACTGCTGTATCATTTGTGTTATCAGTTTGATGAAATTGCTGTGCCACTGATAACAGGTTGAGTGGTATTTGAGCAAGTTATAATAAACCTCATTTAATCATATATAGATCAGAATGATTAGATCATGTTGCGGATGAGATCAACAATAAGAAAATAACTGCTTCTCGCCTGAACAATTGTATCTCTAAATAAGTTCTTTGTTACTATTTGGGGGCGACATCTATTTTCTGAGCAATGATACTCAGATAGTTGGCTGGCACAATCTACTTCGCGTATCAACCTGTATTTATCTACCATTATTTGAAAAATTTATCCACCAAGGTTTTAGAGGTATTATTGGAAATTTACTAAGTGCCAAAAGCATGTGAACCATTATTTACTACAGAATATGGACAACATAATTATAGCTATAAAATATTTGTTTGTAACCAAAACAACATAATTTTTATTTGAGTAATATACAGGCTGTTTCTTCAAGCATATTACAACGCTTAGGAAGTGATTCCTTAAGAAAAATAAGGTTGAAAATACATGTACGACGTATATCCTAGAGTGATTGTTAGGCAAGTTATTCACCCCTAAAAATAGGAAAATGAAAATATTTTTATTTAAAATATCAGTAACTACCAGGGATGAAAGAAAACGAACGTGGACTGTGTATCATTGAAATAAGTGAGGTAACCTTTGAAACTGCAAGTGAAATAAACATTCCTCATCAGTAACTTAATAACTATACGTAGGAGTTTGCAATTATCACATTGCAATATTTGTTGTGCCACTGAATATTTAGTAAAATTTCAACACACAAAATATTAATCTTCATGCCAAATATACTTTCGTAAGACTTCAACCCTATACGTTCCCCAGAAAACCGCAAAATTCCCTTAATAATCACTTACGGTCATAAGATGTAGTCTACATATATTTCCTACCAGTATTTGTAATAAGGAACCACCTTGTAAACGATGTATAATAAAGAACCACGCTACATATGTATATAAATGAATGTATGTGTATGTGTGTGTGTGCGCATGTGTGTTTTATTGCCTATGCTATCAGATTGGGTTTATTTACACCATTATATCGCTTCACATGGATTTAGGGGTGTCGAACTTGTTCAACTTCGAAGGAAGGCGGTATAATTTTTTCAGTTAAGCTCCCGTAAAATAAAAGCGATTGTCACAAATACCGAATTAAACGCTCGAGGAAAACCTCAGCAACAAATTTATTCGAATTTTGTCAATAGCAGTAAAATAATAATTTCAAATAATTTTTGAAAATGTTTTCAGTTCTTTACCGATTTCAGAAGTGCGTTTATACTGTCCAAATCTGTTTATAAAAAATAAAAGGAACTTACAGGTACAATTGAGAAAATCCTGTTTTTGTTATCTTTAAGTTCATTACAGAAGGGTCTAATGTTGTGACACTTATTCGCAGTGTTTAACAAACGATTTGCTTGGATCTTTGTGCATGCTTACTACAGTCCATTCATGGTTACTTCCCACTTTTCTGAAGCCCCTCCAATTTTCTACTTTCAAGCCATTCATCCACCTCGTGCAAACAAAGCTCGACTAAGTCTAGAAAACTACACCAAAGAGAAAACGCACCATATTTATGCGTATTCAATTCAATAATATTTTGCATGATAACTATTTATTGCCAGTAATTACCAAAACACTTATTTTCTCCCTATTTTATTCATATAAATTACAAATTAAATATTATAATATGTAGATAAAATATACTTAAAATCCAGTTTGACCAAAAATAAAACATGCTATGTTAACAGAAGTAGAAAACGTTTATGATACGTGATATATTTAGGAAACAACCGAACATGTTGTTCACAGCGTGATTTTTCAAAGGTTCAATTAAAAAAGTGTGAATGTACTGCGAATAGACTATAGTCGAGATGGGCACAGTACGCGAACGCAGAACTGGCAGATATGACCCTGTTGTACGGCGAAGAGAGAGGCGACGCAAGAGCGAGCAGCAGCGCGTCACCAACCTATACGCAACGTCTACGTGAATCAGGGTCATCTCAGAGACGAGGCGGATCTGGCCACCCAAGAAATGTTCCTACTCCAAGCATCGAGGAGGCGGAACTGCCTCGTGTGGAGGCGATTGAATCGACAAGAACCCTCGCTGTCGCGCACCGACTGGGTGTTCCGCATGTCACAGCACGATGCGTTACACACGAGAAGCTGCTTCGTGCGTTCCATGCGCGAGAGTACAGACAATAGGGGCCAGGAGACCACCTGCCCGGGTGTCAATTCTTCCGGTGGCTTCTGCAGCCGTGCGAACTGGTTCCCGATTTTCCCGACCATAGTCGTGTTTACCCACGAGGCAGTGTTCACCCTCGACGGCCATTTCAGTTGTCGGAATAGTCAGACGTGGGACGACGCCTACCCTCACGCGACATCTTCCGGGGTCATCCAGCACAGACGGTCAGTGTGGGCACTGTGGCAGATGCTCTCATCGGCCCGTGTCTGCTACGGAAACGTGCAGTACCAGTTTCTGTTGTTGACGTTGCTGGGGTTCCTCGAGGATGTACCACTCTACATCAGGCAACGCATGTGTTAGCAGCACGACGGCCCCCCTCCTCCCCTCCTTCCTCGCATTTCACGTTGGTCAAGCGTGTTGCCCTCAACACTGCATTTCCTGCCCGGCGGATAGTAAGAGGTGGCACTCTTACATGGCCTGCACACTCTACAGACCTCAACCCTTTGACCCTCTTTCCGAGGGGATTTGTGAACGCGTCGTTGTACGAACCAGCCACTGAATCCGAGGAACACCTGGTAGCCAGGATTGTGGCTACCTGTGAGATGATCCGAGAAACCCCTGACGTTCTTCACAGGGTATGCCAGTCATAGATACGCCGCCCCAGTTACTGCGATGACGTTGGGGGTCCATCGTTCTGAACACTTGCAATGAATTTGGTTGTGAAGTGAGCAACCAAGTGTGGGTATACTGTTAACTAATGTTATGACTTGTAACGTAATGATGTGTCATAATGTGCTGAAATGTGATGGATTGTAACGTAATGACTTGTAGTAGAATGCAATGATACGATAAAGTACTCAAGTGTATAATGATAACGAAATTAATGAATGTATATTATTATATATAGCGGAATGTAATGACATGTAATAAACTGTAATTTAATGGAATGTAGTGTCATGCAATCTATCGTAATGTAATGAAATGACGTGTAGAGTAATTGAATGGATTGCAATAGCATGCAGTGGAATGTGCCGAAATAAAATGATTGGACTCTCACAATTAGGCATTGCAAGTGCAAATTAGTGTGATTATCTACAGTTCTATGCGAGTAATGTAGTTTCACCTAGGTACCATTTGTTCTGTATTGCAAACCCGTGTTTTATGATTTATATCCAAAATGTGATAATACAAAATCCTTCACATTTTACTGCACGTAATAGGGTGGAAACCCCTTTCATTTGTAATGTGGAAGTGGATAACATAACCCATGTCATTTTCTCCCAGATGACTACCGATTAACGCATTACTGCACACAATTCCATTAATGTACTGCAAGACGTTTTCACATGGTATCAAATAAAGTGCATTTTTTCCTATACTTTTAACACCTTCTACTGTCTGTACTTTTTAAGATGAACCTTGGGTTGTATATATCATTTTTCTTCTTTCACATACAGGATTACCCTGCCGTGGTAAGTCCCTATGTTTTAGAAACAAGTTGTATAGGCTGTCTACGGTGTAGTGAACATTTTTTAAATACCTTCTGACGATATACTTTCTTTCATGCTTATTTGTTATCCTTCCGCCATTTGTAACATTAACATTGTATTAGGCATAATCACTTTATTAATGCGCCATCTAAGATTGTAAATATGTGACTAAAATGCAGATTCATAGTCTAATGTGGTTAAAATCAGAAACATCAAATTCAGTGGCCACAAATTTGAATGTTACAATCATAAAAAAAGTAAAATATTTAGAATTATTTGTTTATTCGCAGACAACTTAACTGGAAGCCTGCATGCCAGTGAATACTCTACCATATGTGCAGTTATGGGCGGTATTACTTTTTTCAAAGGTTTGTCTCGAAAATCCTTACTTTACCATAAACAGCCTTTAATTTGGTCAACGCTGTGCAGGTTCAAGGAGCTGGGAGGAGGTTCTATAATGGACCTCGGGCTATACCCCCTGCAGTTCACCGTGATGGTGTTCGGTCCAGTGATGCCCAAGGTGATCAAGACCATCGGCTCTCTGAACGCCGAGGGAGTGGATGTCAACATGCTATGGAGTGGATGTCAACGAGGGTGGCCAAGTGGCCATGCTGGGCTCACATGCCAAGGCCAAGTTCCCCAACAACGCCTACGTCATTGGCACGAAAGGTGTTGCAGAGGTACGTCGGAACGAACATTCTAAATTGCTCTTTAATTAGGCTTTCTTTAAAGCCCTGCTTAGATTTTTCCGACTGCTTAATGCATGTACTTCCATAACTACCTGAAAATATAGGCTGAACACGGTAACCTAAACACATTTGAAAGCCCGCTTAAGATCTATTTGTACGCACATTTTGTATTCTTCCACCATATGTAAAGTGAACATGGGCCTGAAAACTTTATTCATGCGTCGGTGAAGTGGAACTGTAAAATTATTAGAAAAATAAGTATTTAAAATAGTACTAGTAATTAATGTCATTAATCCTAGCGGTATTTAGAACCCGCACACTGATCGAGTGAGTGGTATTGAGAATTATATAAGAGTTATAATACACTACTCTACCATAAGTTCTTGTAATTTGTGTCACACTATAATAAACCAGTCCAAATGGCTACGAACTGAAACATTACTTTTTTTTTTGTGGTATCGGCATATTAAAATATTTGTCATGATCAGCTGCCAATATTATTCTCTGTCTCATATAAGTTGGCCAGATTCTTACATTCAGTGAGTGGCAACTTGAAGTATATGAAACAAACAAAGTGCCATTTACAAAATCCTGTATCAGCTGATGCACGAAGGAACAAAAGTTTATATTATGTTGGGTATTCTGAGTGCACTGCCGACGCACATTATACAAGCAGAAAATACGTGATAAGAAAGAGTTCCTAGATTAATTAGAACATTTTATTTTATGTGGTCATATAACAGCGGTTTTTAGTGTTAGAAACTAAACTTCGTGATGAAGTAGAAATGTATAGGTGTTCGAAATGAAAGGCACATTAAAACGATCCGTATGCAAATGAAACACAACTTCAAAACTTTTTACAACGTCGTATACCCCTTTTCCAGTCATGCTTTCCATACGTGCTTTATATAAATTCCCAAAGCAAACAGAAATATTGCATAATATTGTTGAATTATTTTTTATAAAAATTTGATGAAATATATTTCAAATTCATGTCGTTCTGAGCCAGTTATAGAAGAACATTTAACTTAAAAAAGCCGCGATCTATTGAGAAAAGTAAGCGGCTCAAGCCTCGCTCTGACATGTTGTGCACACCATCTGTCAGATATTTTCCGAAGCATTACCAGTCAGAAAAGAATAGCGTTCGTGTGCAATATATAAAAAATTGATGAACAGATACCAATAGTTCCATTTTTCGCAAGCTCTGCATAATGTTTAAAGTAATATATATTTCGTGTACATCAACTTTGAGTACTAGTAATTTCTATTCGGCAGGTAATCGTTCGTCTACATAATTTATACGCCATATTGTTTTCCGAAAACCCATTTCCTTGTTTCCGAAGAAAGTTGTACACGTGTGAATAGTTTTTAAGCAATTTTAACGTTATTCCACGTAACATATTTCCAACTCGAATATATTACCTATAACGTCCAACGTGTGATAATAGCTACAACTACCATCTCGAAAATGTTATCCAAAATTCAGTGTCTCGGACAAATTAAAAAAGAGTTAGCAAATATTTAAATCTTTTGCAAGGTTTTATATTTTTACTTTTATAACCTACTAATTTTTTCAGACAGATGTCAGTCTAAAATATTTTAAAATTTGTTTAGCTTTACAGTACAATGGCAAGTGAACTAGCTGGCAGCGTGTTGATAAAAAATACAGCCTCAGTTTGACGCACCAGCTGATGGCGAAAGGATACATAAACGAAAAGTAAACCTTGGAGCTACTTTTGTCGAACTGTCAGAATCTGGCCAACTTATTTGATAGAGATACCGTAAGATCTCCCATCACGGTTCATGTTATAACTGGGTGGTTCTATTTGTATGGCATCCAGCCTTCCCAGACAAAGAGAGTTTTAAGTTTCTTCAACAGTGAGTAAAAATTACAATGGAAATTATCTGTATTGGCAGAACATTTTATCACAGTGATTCTTGGAGTAGCGTGGGCATGCGCACGCACGTGTTCACACCCACACAAAATTCTTTAAAAAAATGCAAGAACTCTCAATCTCTCTGTGCAACGCAATCCAGTGTGTATGCTGTTAGCTGTAGTGATGAGCTAGATTCGTGACTTCCATAATGCCCATGAAACCTCGTAATTATTTGGACATGGATTGAACTGACGATGTTTTTGTGCTAGGACAATAATAAATAATAAGCCCACTTTTAAGTGTACCGTCGATTGTTTAAGTGGTGTTTTTTTTTCTGAAATCTGTTGTAAAGAACTTTTCTTCCAACTAAAGGATGCTGCCTAGCAAGTACCACAGAGTTTAAATGGAGAATTCATTTTTAAATAATTCTTCTTGATGCATCTATTAAAATATTTTTAAACAAAAAATATTTTTATGATATTTTTTGGAGAATATTATTATGTTAAGAAACCTGGCAACTTTTTGTGCTAAATATAATATTATCTAAAAATAAAATTAACATTTTTATAAAAAGCTATATACATATATATTAAATTTCTTAACGTGACAATATTCTCTGTGAAATTAGTGTAGAAAAGTTTGTTTTTTGAAACAGTTATCTTTAGAATTGGTGCATTGAGAAGGAATTTCTTTAACTGTGTCTGCGGTATTGGCAGCCTGAGCCATTAACACATCCAGTCCTTTAGGCCACTGTAGTGGGCATGTCGCACACGAAGAACGTTTTTGACCACAACGCGGTGCATTGACAAACGCCATCACTTTTCAACTGTTGGTGATGTGACGTGTGTGACGGTTGCACAGTTCTGGTTTGCGAACGGCCTACGTCAACGTTACTTAAGCGCCAAGCACGAAATTCACTGGCTGTTAGAATTAAATCAGTAGAAGTACGTTACGGGCCAAATCTTGATTGTAAAGCTTGGACAACGTAAGTTAATACGGGACTGAAAAGGTTAAAAAAAAAAAAAAGTGATTGATGTGGCCAACATGTATACAGCCCGTGGTTAGCTTGTAAGCAG
Source organism: Clitarchus hookeri (assembly GCA_002778355.1). Lineage (NCBI taxonomy): Eukaryota > Metazoa > Arthropoda > Insecta > Phasmatodea > Phasmatidae > Clitarchus > Clitarchus hookeri. The sequence goes on along the minus strand of NQII01002461.1, from coordinate 149,877 downwards.
ACTCAAATGTCATGCTGGAACTACAAGCCTGCACACGTGCTACTTAACACACCTTCACGATGCAAATTATTTCTCCTCCCATACGAATTGAAAAATATACTGCCCTATTTGGCTGAACAGTATATCTGTGGTACGTATTAAACTGGTATTGCAGGTTTTAAATTGTCTAAAATCGATTACAGATTTCCTAAATTTTCGAAATTCCGTGACTTCCCCAAGTTTTACATATATGTAGCAACCCTTTGACCGTGAGCTATGATGTTTTATTATGGTGTTTATTTCAAAACTGTCCTACTATAGGCTGTTTACGGTACAGTGAGCACTTTTGAAATCTCTGCTTAAGATCCACTTGCATGCACATTTTCACTCTTGCACCATACTTACTATTAGCATTGGCATGGGTCTTATCACTTTATTATTCCACCGTTCACTCAAAACCATGCATTTGATAGTAAAAAATTCATCAATTTACCGTTTATAATATGCACTACATTTATAAATCAAAGAAATATTTTCAGTATTAAAAATGTTTCCCTAAAACGTACAGTTCAACGTTAAGGAATTGAACTACTTTCCCTCATCATTACCATCTTAGCGCTTTTCAGTTACTATGCACGTTAAAATATATACATGTAGGGGCAGTGACATTTCTCAAAGGTTAATTTAAAATGTGCTCAGTTGACTGTGAGCAGTCCACAGCCACAAACTGCGCTATGATTGTCTCTAACAGCAAGTTTTATGTCAAAGATGTTGCTTTTCACAGGTGTCAGAACCATTTTGGTCTCCGACCAAGTTGGTGACGCCGAGCAAAACTTACGAATTCCCTCTACCGAAAGTTCAAAGAAGAGTCAACTACCCGAACGGCGAGGGGATGTGCTTCGAGGCGACAGAAGTTCGCCGTTGCCTGAAACAAGGTAATGCCAAAAGCACAGCTTGTATTTACAACCTCTCAATATTCAAGATGGCAGCATGTTAAGAAATTAATAATTTGAGAGAATTCGTGAATCTCGTGTGGGACATTTTCCAAAATTTGTAAAACTGATATGCCTGGAACAGATGGTGATATTGGTGTTGAATTTAACAAGTTGGATTTATTCTTTCCATTTTGACAGTAAAGGTTTTAAAAACAAAATGAGCAAAACTGGTGGAATTGAAGGATAGACATTTTTTTTCAAAAAGGAATCAAGTGTGAACTGGTTGTGAGGGTAGTCGGGTCTAACATTTGCAAGTTGTTACATTTTTTGTACATAGGTGCAATGCAAATATTGCGACAAATTTAAATAATAACATTATGCTGCTTAAAAACCTTCTCAATGCCCATAGTAATTGCGATTGGGAAGAGTGGTAGACAAAATTTTGTGCATAAAATTTAACTTAAAACACCGACATTAAAACACATCTCTGCCTTATTTGTTGATAAAATTTCTAACACTACAACATAAAATATTGTATCAAATAGTTATACAACAGGTAAAGATGACACCCTTTTATTGGAAATGTTTAAGAGTCGTAAATAGCAATGTGAATGACGCCATGTCTGTATAGGAAGAAATGGAAAATTTGGTTCATGTAATTTTATAAGTAAAAAAAAATTTTTTTGAAAAATATTAAAATTTTTTTTATGTATAAGGGAGGATGGATACGTTTTTATGTTTTTTTTAAATCTCATATGATAACGTTAATATTAGAAAAACAAATGCTTTCTTGTTTAACTCAAATCAATTTCCACTGCCAATTTCCTTTGTGTCTGTGAGCGAACGAACAACTGCAGGGTAAATAGCTGACTGATGGCTGGAAGTATAATATTCATATAGAATGAAAAGAAATGATAGTTTTGAGGTTCGGAATTTGTAGTTGGTGGTCAGATAATTTAAGAACGACTAAGATTTTAGTCCCTGTGTATACTAATTTAAATTTATGCGTGTGTATTTCTTTGTTTTAAGTGCTGCATGCTGTAAAATTTGATTCGGGCGGAAGGTTGAAAACAGCATCGCTTCAGCTTACAGGAATTTCATTCCTTGCCGATGATTGATTATTTGGGTAATTAGTTTTCTAAGGTACATATTTTTTTCAGGACTGATTGAGAGCCCTCTAATAACTCATAAGGAGAGTCTTGTGCTGGCAGAACTGGAAGACAGATTGAGAGCAGACATCGGCGTACATTACCCTCAAGATGACTAACTGCTGCCTCTAAGTGAATGGATTATCATTATTATTTAAGCACATGGATCTAGTTGTTAAGGAATTGTGTTTGACAGAATAAATCTTTGCATTTTTTTTGTAGTAGGAATTGGTACAAAGCCAAGAGTGTTTACTCTGTTCAGTCATTTTTATTTAAGTGGAGCCTGAATTTTATATCTTGCATATAAAAAAAAAAACCAATAGTTACGTTTTAATAAAAAGTGTTTTTGCCTGTGACTGATAACTTTATGCTGTTGTTTTTAGCTTTGATGTACTATACGACAGAACAATATATAGAATCTTTAATATAGCAGAGGAGTCATTAAGTTCCATTACTTGAGTTGCACCTGACTTCTTTTACATCGAGAAATTGAAATGCATGTAACCTGTTCTGTTAAGCAGACATGGATAGTTGCTTTTTACCAAAATTTAATTATTCTAGGTGTCTTACGTTTTCGCAGAAAACAACTTATTTCAAGCGTTAAAAAGATTTACAATTGTCAACTAAACAACTTTTATGAACTCCAGTGTAAATATTTTTTTTTATGGAAACACAACTAAGCCAGATTCGCTTGCGTCATTTACATGTTGTCCATTACTAAAAATTGCGTGGGCCAATCGTAGCATAGCAACTACTATTTGTTAATGATGCCTGGAAAAGATGAAATGTCAGATATATTACTCTATGGGAATGGTTTTAGGGAATATCTCGAAGAACGAGCAATGAGTTCACAGGCGTTCATACGATGCTCTGCAGTGGTAATTTAGTAGAGAGCGTTATGAGTGAACCTGCAAACGTTTGTGAGTAATAATTGACCTTGTGAATTTGTCTTGACACCTATTTTCTTCGTGACTTACTTCATACGGTTGTAGTGCATACAATTGCAAAATATTTGAAGACAGATAAGGTGATTTTATCCTTGCAGTTCTCACTGGTGATGGAAAGTTGAATTGTATATATTTATTAGATATTTAATACTGCCATTTATCTACTATATTGTAAAAATTTCTCAGGAACAATACTAAAGTACAGAAAAATTTGTATATGGAAAAAAAATTGTCGTCCATGAGTGTTTGAGCGAGTGGAGCCTATTTGCGTTATATGCTAAAGAGCTATCTATATATGTTATTTACAGCGTATACATTGATGCAAATGTTAACTTAAGACAGTATTAGAGACTTTTACTTCATGTATTCAGCATCTAAGTCATAATATATGTATAATTAATTCATATTTTATTTAGTGACAGTAAAAATATTTAGATAACAAACAATGGAAAATGTCCTTTTTATAATAAATTGGAACTGCGACAGAGAGTAGCTCAGCATTTTATATCTCAGCATTTATATAAAAATATTTGAAGCTGTTTCCGTTATGAGAGTTTACTAATGTGTTCTGTAAGATTTAATTTATCGGGTTTAATTGGAAGAGTTACCGGAGTTTTTAACGTATCAATTATATCGTTTTTCAAGAAGTATAGCTGTGCTTCAATATTGTTTTTATGTTTCTGTTTCACATAATTATGCGATACTTATGATCTGTATTTTTTAATTGATGATAATTGCTAGAAATACCTTGTATGTATTCACGAGATGTTGATATTGGACTCTTGTTGTGAAGTTTGTTATTAAACGTTTTTATTGTTATTGGATATTTTGTATGAACAAAGTGAAAAAATTGGTTCCTTTATTGTTATGTTGCTGTGTGGTGTAAATGAGAAACAGGGGGCATTGTCAGTGAAATAATAGAAAGCGGCAACAGGAAAAGAGCAGAGGTAAGTTTAATATTTTTTTAGGCAGAGTAGTTGCAAATTTAAGTTTATTTTACTGTGTGTATACTAGGGTAGTTCGTAGCAGTGTCAATTTTTCGCTCCAGCTGAGGCTTGCATGGGGTTAGGGATGGTGCAAACCAGTAGCAGTTGTATTGATTGAAACTTAGTGAATCGCCAGTGCTGTGTTTCTAGACGCACAAGCTTCATATTTTGAAGACATCACATCGGCATAAATTGTGTTTGCTTTGTGTAAATGATGTTATAAGTTTTATCACACAATGCTAAAAGTGGAAATCACATTTGTGGTAGTTGTAAAATTCTGCTTACTCTAATGAGCGTGAAATTTCTAAAATACCGTATTTACCCGAATAGACGATAATAAAGTAAATAATATATTGAAAAGGACTCCCAAATTTTTATTTTGGTCTAAATAAAGAAGTATTCGCAGAAACAATTTGGCCTTGTGTTTTAGCAGGATCATCATCTTGGCTTTTTAACCACCGCTTACCATGTCTATGAGTTGTTTTTTTGGAGAAGCAAGAGTATTAACTTGGAAGCAATTTTTTATGTTTAGGAGTAAGTATAGAGAAACCAGAAGCATACAAAATATGTATAAAAGTATAACGCTAATAAAAAAATTTTTTAGTTCATCCTTTTTTTTGTAAGGAGATGGATGATCTTAGTAAATAGAGTATCTTCAAATTTCTTTCTGGGCAAAAGACATGCCAACCATTTATTATTCGGAGGATAGTGCAATTAATACAAATTTTGTATTCTAAACTCTGTTCAAGTTTTTACGTTCTCTTGAATTTAACTATAAACATTTGAATCATGCGTGTTTTAAAATACTATTTTATTGAATTCAATATATCACAAAGTGTCACAAATTTAAAAAAAGAATACAAGGTTGTTATAGAAGAACTGATATGAAGTGGTTGAAATGACCTGATATTAGGATCGCAGATATAATTTAATGGATTGTTAAGAACATTCTAGATCGTAAAATTCAGGACTGAAGGATTTTAAGGTCTTGAAGGCGTCAGCTCCTCAGTTTAGCCTCGAAGAAGAACGATATTCTGGAACATTTGACTGCAGGGTTGTCGGGCCACCAACTGGTGATGATCACGTGCCAAGTGGTTTACTTGAGCTTGGATTAGTTCTGTTGTGTTAGTGGGAGTGTAAGGCTTCCCTGGAATGCTAATAAACGAATGTGGACTTCTTAAAGTTCACTTCATGTGCCTTCGAGAAGAGTGCCAAAGTGAAAGCAAGACTTATTTTGCGAGGTTCAGTTGGGAAAGGATCCGACAGCAGAGAAGACTTGGGTATGTCTCACGAGAAGCGTCTTTTGAAATATTCGCTGAGAATCGGTGACTCTGCGATAACAGGCGGTGTTTTATATACTTCCGTTTTCGTACGAGCGATTATCGCAAGAGCCGCTGGGCTCTATGGCGTGCCTATGTCAGTCTGCCAGTCCTGAGGAAAATAAAATCGCAATTATTGTATCATTCGTCAAGGACGTTACTATAGCTCATCTTGTTGCACTCTTGACTTGATATTTTGTGTTAAATTTCCATTTGTATTGAATAATGTGCAAGAATAACGAAACAACGTCCATTGGTTTTTCGGCTGAAGGCGCTGAAGAGTGATTCAAGCTAACGCAGTGCTTCTCACTATGGGCTGCAGCACACCGTCTACAGACACCAGCATGTCAAGGCCAATATACAGGATGATTCTAAAATCATGGGAGAAACATTGAGGGGTGGTAGAGCTCACTAAAACAAACAATTATTGTATGGGAAAATGTGGGCGGGAGTGACGCGTTGAAGCACAAACACAAAAACATAACACAATAACGGAAAAATAAAATGTTTATTAGCAGCATACGTAACGAGTGATTCCGTACAAAATTTTTTAAAAAAGTTGCTGGAAATGCATCCAACAACAGTCATGCATGCTTGGCGAACTCTACATATGGCGTGATTGGCTTACAATGGTGGCGATAGTATAGGGCAGTCAAACGGTGCGCCAGTGACCTGCTGCATCAGCATCGGCATCACTCCACCGACGCTACCAAGCTTGCATTACTGTCGGTGGTAGCAATTGTAAGCAATTATTATAAACATTGCTGTAAAAAAGCATTTAGCGGCGACGTTGTAAATAAACACTGTGATGCATTTCATGTGTTATTTTTGTGTTTCCGCCCATATATTCCTATACAATAATTGTTTGTTTTAGTGAGCTGTAACACCCTTCAATGTTTGACTCCATGATTTCAGAATCATCCTGTATGGGTTGACATCACACATGTTGTAGGATTATTAGTGTCATCTTCACGCAAGTGGTTTGCTATGAATTTATGGAAAAGACCCTGTTCATTTATAGCTTGACATGGGGTGTTTCCCTATTCTTGGATATGCGCGCATTTGAAGCAATTCTTCATCCAACATCTACACAACCGAATAGTACTTAAGTAATGCCTTATTTCTCCTACTTAACATCACATCAGCACAGCAAATTCAACACACAAACGGCTTTGCTCCAATCTGTGATCTGACTGCCAAGGTGCAGCGATGGAAATAGGCCTCTAGGGAAATATTCCCAAGGGCGATTATCGTTCAGCGATGATCGTGTAGCTGCAATCGCTCACCGATGATGGCAAAAGACGCTCGTTGCAAAACTTGCTTAAAGAACATCATACACTTGTTAATTTCACGCTTGTATCTTAAGATGGCGCTACTGGAACGTGTATCTTACAAAGCACGTTCATGTAGATAGGGGACTGAAACCGTCTGATAGTTGACACGGCAAGAAAAAATTGTTCAAGGCCGTTTGGAAACTGTGCAATTAAGGTTAAAGAGCAGTCCACTTAAATAAAAGTTGACATACATTTATAAAGGACTAGCTTACCCGGCCACGCGTTGCTGTGGCATAAAAGATTTTCGTTCTATTCATTTCCGTGAAATTAATTGAAATAAGTATATTTATATATATATATATATATATATATAAGTATATGAAGGCCTATATATATAAAAACATTGAGAAGAACAAATTGAAATGTCCAAACAGACAGCTGTCAACAAAGGCGCTTCCTGACACGAAAGCATGGTAAAAATGAGCTTTTTTCAGATTTTAGTACCTTTGCAGGTAATACCGATAAAAAATAAAGGTGAACAAACACTCGTGGGAACGAAAGGAAGGTTTATAAAAAACAGAATGGAAATTGGCTAATTTATTCGGGAGTTACACGCGTCCAAACAAACGGACACAACATTTATATATGTAGATATACATATAGATATATATTAAGCCAGTTAGTCCCTTATTTAATACAATTTCTTTCGCTCGTTATTCGTATTCACGAACAGACTTTACTCTGTTACTCTTGAACCATGTACAAGTCACCTTTTTCCATCCAGTTCCACCTTCACTCANTCAAACGGTAACAGGGAAACACTGCGTGATGTGTTAAGCGTGACGAAGTAACAGTGAGTTGGCCAAGTCTAGTCATAAGAGCTCTAGCATATTGTATTTCGGCATGTCACAAAGATGTAGTGATGTTTACCATCATCTGGATCATTTCAGATTCTTTGTCTCTGTAGTATTTAAAGAATATAAATTCCATAAAGTAAAACGCGTGTTGTGTTTATGGTTATAATCCGGTGTGAAGAAAACAACCTCGTTTGTCCTTAAACTATTTTAAAAATTACGACTTATAATTGAAATTATTTAAAGCGTGAAACGGAAAAATAACAGACAAAGTTTTAACCTTAAAATTGAGTGTTGTGTGCTCAAATACTCAAAACGTATCTCTGAAGAAGCCGTTGAGTCATATCACCTGCCTACACAATCACTACTAAGCAATACTAAATTCAAAATATTTAATCAATTTGTTTAGAACGATAGCTTTTTTGCCATTTTGGTAGGAAAGAAAAAATATTTTAATTCATACACGATTTATTTAATGTGGAAACATAAATATAGTAGTAGTTAACTTACCATATGGGTTTACAAAGAAAATATTACGGGAACATATGTACGACAAAACAATACGATAATATAAAAGGTAAATGCTGTTTTATTTGCAAACATGTGAAATATGATCCCTTTCAAACATTTATAAGTATTCTGAGTGTATCATTTCATGGTATTAATTTTTTTAAATTATTGTTTCACGTCTTAAATAAAATGTTCTGTACGTAATCAATATTTGAAAGACTGACTGAAATATAGAGAATAATATTAGGGGATTTGCTAATAAAGACGCAATAAGAAATTAATAACATTGCTTCTAATTTTGATAGTTTACTAGCTTTTTAAATATATATTTACAAATATTAATCTATATTTGTATACAAACCTGCAGGATCATTTTCGAAAGCAGCGTTTTTTATTATTTGTCTCTGAATGTATTTGTCTAATATACGGTACAGTGCAGTTTTCGTACATTATTCCCTAAAGTGTTGCAACAATTCACCCACTAAACAAACTGCTTGTTAGCACCGTGCCTCCACATAGAATTAGATTAGATCTTTAGTATCTATGGCACTTACCAATGTCACCTCGAATAAACACTGTGATGTACTGTTCGGCTGTATATCACTTATCATGTGTGTGGGCTTCTAAGCTATTGTATAAAGCTATTGTATAAAGTAATAAATTCATCAATACCTTTGAAAACGTTTATAATCTCTCTTCCTATACAAAACGCGAGTATAATTTTGTTGTCGCGGTGCGGGTATAGACAGTTTACGGTAAACTGAGTACTTTCGAAAGCACTGCTTATGATCTACATCAACATTAGAAACTCAACCTTGTAACTCCTGCAAATAGTTTAAAACACAACATATACAATTTGTATAACGTAATTTCAAGTTTCTCACGGGAGAAAAGTTACTCCTAACAGCCTGCGCCAGCAAACAAGCCACGTAGTCAGGCGTGCCAACCTAACGTCCAAGTATTAACGTATCCCACCACTGAGGATGTAGCAGGTGTGCTCACAAATACACGTTATACTATTTTCTTTTGCAATGTAAGATCTTAAAATAAAATAAGAAATATATGAAAACTGCCTTTCGAACGTAAACAGTAGGTTTTGTCTAATACATTCTGAGAGATATAATTATTAACAATAAAAACAATTCCTATTTTCAAATTATTTCCAATACATCGTACTAACAAACCATTGCTAAGTATTGTATATATACACTGGAAAGCCAAAAAAAAAAAAAAACTGATATAGGCTTGCGTATGCAAATAACAGAGGTATGGAACCAAATCAGAGTAACGCGATGCGAACGACAGCGCCTATATAAGACAACAAGCGTCTGGCAAACTTGCTAGATCGGTTACTGCTGCTACAATGGCAGGTTATCAAGATTTAAGTGAGTTTGAACGTGGTGTTATTGTCGGCGCACGAGAGAAGAGACATAGCATCTCCGAGGTAGCGATAAACTTTAGATTTTCGCGTACGACCATTTCACGAGTGTATCGTGAATATCGGGAATCCGGTAAAACATCAAATCTTCGACATCGCTGAGGCCGGAACAAAATCGTGAACGAACGGGACAAACAACGACTGACGAGAATCATTAAACGTGACAGACGTGCAACCCTTTCTCAAATTGGCGCAGATTTCAATTCTGGGGCATCAACAAGTGCCAGCGTGCGAACTATTCAACGGACCATCATTGATATGGGCTTTCGGAGCCGAAGGCCCACTCGTGTACCCTTGTTGACTGCACAACACAAAGCTTTACGCCTCGCCTGGGCCCGCCAACACCGCCATTAGCCTGTTGATGACTGGAAACACGTTGCCTGGTCTGACGAGTCTCGTTTCCAATTGTATCGGGCGGATGGACGTGTACGGGTATGGAGACATCTTCATGAATCCATGGACCCTACAAGTCAACAAGGGACTGTTCAAGCTGGTGGAGGCTCTGTCTGTCATGGTATGGGGCGTGTGCAGTTTGCGTGAAATGGGACCCCTGATAGGTCTAGATACGACTCTGATAGGTGGAAAATACGTATGCATCCTGTCCGATCACCTGCGCCCATTCATGTCCATTGTGCATTCCGACGGACGTGGACAATTCCAGCAGGACAATACGACACCCCACACACGTCGAGAGTTAATATCGAGTGGCTCCAAGATCACTCTTCTGACTTTAGACACTTCCATTGGCCACCTAAATCACCAGAAATGAACATTATTGAGCATATCTGGGATGCCTTGCAACTTGCTGTTCAGAAAAGATCTCCACCGCCTCGCACTTTTATGGATTTGTGGACTGCCCTGCAGGATTCATGGTGTGAATTGCTTCCTGCATACCTTCAGATATTAGTCGAGTCCATACCACGTCGTCTTGTGGCACTTCTGCGTGCTCGAGGGGGGCATAAACGTTATTAAGCAGGACCAGATTTTTTTGGCTCATCAGTGTACTTAGGGCACTTATTAAACTACACATTATTAAACGTAATATGTGTGTAAATACGAATGTCTAGTTAATTTTAAAACATTAAAAACATGGAAGTGGTAGAGATTTGAATCCGGATCGCTCCCATGCTAGCCTATCTCTCTTCCAGGTGCGCTATCTCAACACAGAACAGTATACGCTAAATAAAATATACATATACATGTTCAGCTATTACATGTTTTGCGTTGTTTGTAATAATGGAAGCCTTTGCAATATGTCGTAGATATTACGCAGTATTCTCCCCGTCTTTAACTTTTATTTGCAAACCAACTGAATTGTGCTGGTTTCCTAATTTTCGGATATATAAATACACCGCAACGTTTGATTTTATGGAAGCGTCGTATAGTTTATGGATGTTCGTCACGCTACTGGCTCCGGCTAAATAATATGAGTTCTGCGCATGCCTAGGTTTCGTTTGCGCCAAGGGTAAATCACCCGAATCGAAGCCCTAAAATTAGTTCTTCGGCCGTGGCTTAACTACGGACTTAGCCGGCATTATAACGTCCTGGAATACTGATAAGGCCCGGACATATCTTAAGCTTTACAAAAACCCTTATAATAACGCTCTGGAGTATTGCCTTTAGAGTTTCACACGGCTCTCAGCTTATTGTAGACAGTCCAATTAATGCCTTTTGTAAGTTAGTTACACGGTTAATTTAGCTGTTCGAAATTTAGCATTGAGGAAATAACACTATCCGTTACTGCGCTTATTATGACGCAATAAATAAAAAATAAATGTTGTGTTTACAATACAATTGTCAGCAAATAAAGAAACGTAGTTACTTCTTTAATCTTCACTTTTAAAATTTATACTAGATGCGCCTCGCGTTTTTCACCCGCGTGGACAATGATCACAAGCAGTGGATGATGATGAGAACGTATTTTGAACTGGGAAAATTAGTTTCCTCCATCCTCCACCTATCTCTTAGTCAGCGTCATGCAAGTTGATGAGAAACTTCCTTCCCCGTGGAGTTTCTGAACTCTTGGAAATGTCAGTCATTTCCTCAGTAATACCTACGTATTTATACCACGCATCCCCATAAGTCCAAAGCGACAAAGCCAAAGTCAACAAATTAGTATAATCGGAAACTTATAACTAAAACAACAAAACAAACCAAAACCCAAACGACAAAATCAAGTCATATGAGAAAAGCCTAGTCAAAATAGAAAACACGAAAGAATATAAAACAAATCAAAGAGAATACGAAGCGAAATAACCAATTTTTTTTAATGCATGTCCCTACCATGTCACAGATGAAATGCTTGAAAGGTTCAACTTTGACTCGCGAATGAAACGATTGCGTTTTTTAAGGGTACTCAGCGCCATCTAGTTTCATACCAGACAGCTTGAAGTATGTTGGTATTACACGTTCCCAGCCGTCGCAGAATAATGTTTTGTGTTATTTCACAGGAACTGTACAATTTTCCGGGATACAAAGTAACCTATGTTCTTTTCCAAGACCTAAAGTACCTACATACCAACTTTCATCAAAATCCGTTCGGTCGTTATGGTGCTGAGTGGAAACATACACACGCACAGACTTTCCCATTTATAATATTAGTAGGATTTAAGATAGTTGGAAACGAAAATAATATAATTTAGTTTTATGCACATTATATATCTATATTTTTGTGTAGGAGAACTAATGCAAGTTTTTTTGTCTCACGACAACATTAATTTGTAACGTAAAAGTAATATTTAATCGAGAGCGTGTATCAGCACTGTAGCAACACATTGCTGAGTCTCTGATTTGACATAGCATTGTTCAAAACCACGCACTTGTTGAAAAACTAAAAAACCGATTAATTCACTTTCTAAACGTGGTGTTTTTAAATTTCCGTGGGCAACGTTGAGGACATAAGCAGCAGACAAAAAAATAGGCATACCGCATATTTTGCTTACGTTATGTGTACGTGACGGAACAACAGAACGCACAGAGAAAGGAAAATTGTGAAGTTCTATCGTAAGTGGTTATAAAAAAAAAAGCGCGAGTAAGGTGTGGCAATCCTGCGACGGCCTTCACTGCGGACGGCTGTAATTGTGGGAGGTCCGGTTCTGTTTTTACTTCTTCGCTCCGTCATCTCATCTCTCATCCTTGCATCCACTACCGGACCCATCACCTCCACCGCAGAGCGCGGCAAGGAATTCCAGAGCCTCCCCTCCGCCATCATCGTGATGCTGCCGGCCAACACGGTAATCAGCAACTTCGACTCGTGCTAATTACAGCGCCGACTGATCTTACGACACTGCGTGTCCTGCCCTCCGGCGGCGACAACTGGAAACTCTCTCCCGGGCCCAATTACATTCGCAGCGAACACCCGAGGCAGGAGCGGCCATCTAATTAACAGCCGAGGTCAAGACGTCTACTTCTCGTACTCCAGCTACTTGCACGGTTATGGCCGCCTGCTGCTCAAGAAAATTGTGACGATCCTATCAAGTTTCTTAAATATTACACATCCTTTATTTCTAGCCTTCTTCCCGAAGGAAAGAAGGGTTTATGAGATCATTTCCCTCTCTGTGTGTGAGTGCCTGTGAGTCTGTGCGTGTGTGTCCCCCCACCCCCTTTTCAATTTTAAAACACGTGAACCGATATTTTAAGGGACACCTGATTTTTATCGTTTTCGACCACGCCGGGCATTTATTTTCAAAATGGCGGCCATTTTAAAATTTAGGGCTATGCATCATATCTCGGAACACATTCAACCGATTTTAACCAAAATCTTGTATGCTGATAGCGTAAGTTGTAGTCATTAAATTCAGAGGTGAATATTGTTGTTGGTCTGCATTTTGGAAGATAGCGCTACATGAAAAAATTTAGCTTTTTCGGTACATCTCGAAAATCACACAACCTATTTTCGCCAAATTTGGCACGTAAATAACACTATGATTAGCCAGGAAAATATCAGCAATTAAACTTATTAAGACACCTATTTTAAAAATGCCGGCAATAAATTTATTTGGGTTTATTGCGCATTACTTCCATACCCTTTGATTAGTTTCAACAAAATCTTGTTTACTGACAGTACCTACTACAAGCATCATATAAACTAAACAAAAACCATGTATGTCTGCCATTTTGAAAGATAGTGCGGCATATGAAAATAAATCTTTTACATTATATCTTGAAAACTACTAAACCAATTTTTGCCAAATTTGGCACATAATAAATACAGTGATTGGCGAGGTAAATATGAGTAATTAAACTTTATTAGGAAATTATTTTCAAAATGGTGGTCATATCAATATTTAAGTTTATTTGGTATAATTACCATACCCTATGGACAAGTCAACCAAATTTTGTAAGCTGGCAGTATCTATCGCAAGCATCAAATAAACCAACAAAACTTTTGTCCGCCATATTGTAAGATATCACTACATGAATTAATTAACTTTTGTGTAATTTATCGGGAAACAAATTCGGCAATTAAGTAGTACTGCCGCAGTTGATATGTACATTTGTTTCAAATATGCCAGACAATAATTTAAAAAATAACGACCATCTCGATAGTTTCCAAAAAATGTAATCCATCCCTCCTTTACTTTGTATGCTGGTAGTATATATATAAAATATCAAAGTGTCTAAAAAGAGCCTCTTTTGTCTTCCATTTTTTAATATAGTGCCTAATGAATAATAAAGTTTTTATTTCACTCGTGTATTTTAACGGTCTTTGTACTGTTTTAGATGTTTCTGGTTTCATCTCTAATGTTATTGCTGTCAATGGGACGTCAATGCCTGCCTACCATTTAAGCTTTCAAGTTATTTACCAAAAAATTATTTGCACCTATGCAGAGGAAAGTAGGCTCATTAGTTATCACTCAGCAACTTCTTGTTAATATCGTAGTTTTATTACGACTCTGCCAGCAGTCATTTATTTACATCTTAAAGAACATTGTGCTAACCTTTGTGGAAGTGAGGTTTTTAGTATACTTTCCGAAGGAAAGAAAGGCTTATGAGTTCACTTTCCTGTCTATGTGTCTGCGTATGTACGTGTGTATGTGTGTGTGCTGTGTGTGTGTGTGTCACCTTTAAATTTTTGTACACGTTAACCGAATTTCACCAAACTCGGTGGACATATAGTACTAAGTAAGTACACATGCCTTAGAGTTTTAGACCAACCGGTCACTTACGTTTGAAATGGCGGCCATTTTAAAATTTGGTTTATATGTCATAAATCGGAAACCATTTAAACGATTTTAACCAAATTTTGTATGCTGATAGCGAAAAATGTAAGCATTAAATTGAGATGTAAAATTTTGATGTTGGTCTTCCATTTTTAAATATAACGAAACACGAAAAAATAAGGCATTTACATTATATCTCTACAAAAACAGAACCTATTTTCGCCAAATCTGGCATGTAAGTAACACTATGATTGGCTAGGTAAATGTATGTAATTGAAATTAATTGACCGTATCTTTGGAAAATAAATAAATTACATTGCTGTTTACTTACAGAAAATTAACTTAAAGGTCAGAAAGTAGGAATGCTGGTATTTCACCAAGTTGTTCCAATTTTTAAGGGGGGAATGCGGTCGCCTATTTGTTTTTCTGATGAAGTTTGACATCTCTGATAGTTGCGCCTCGCAGCTTCTACATTTCAAAAACGAGATTTATGCCACATTTCATAAGTAGCAGTTTCAGCAAACACGGCGGGAACGTCAAATATAAAATTTAAAATATGAAAGAAATGTGCTTATAGTTTTGACATGTAGTTTTGTATCGAATCAGTAAATATTTAAACCATGAGACTGTATCAGTAAATCCCGTCACACAAATATAACCGACTGTTGATTGGACGATCAAGGGCAATGTTTTTTAATTATTAAAATTTTTTTGCAGACAAAATGTTTTTATTTGAAATACAGTTTCTATTTATTAGCTGGTTTTTATCTGGAGCTTCGAAATCAGGAAGCTTTGTACCGCCGCCGCTGGACAGAACGAAGTCGACTCGTCTGGTGGCAGATAACATTGTTGCCACCCGGCTTACCATAAGAACGGATTATAATTTTATTTGACTGTGTACTTCACAAGGGAAAAAATCTCAAGAATATATGTTCAAACATTTTGTTATACACATCCAAAAATAAGCCCATGAAAGACCGTAATCGAAGAGGGAAATTGTGGTATACTTCAAATACTTAATTCTACGGTATACACTGTCTTAAAGTATATTTTAGCATTAATATCTCTAGTACTACACAGTAAGACATTTTCACGTTAACGGACAGTCTAACCAAACGCAAAAGACTACTAAACAACATTCGACAACGGACACACCGACTCACCTCCCCGCGGGGTCACGACTGGTAAGACAAGCATCATAACTATGAAGAAGTATTTAAATACTGCTCGTGTTATCTGGTAGTCTGTCACTGGAAATTGTAGTTAAGAAATTTATTGAGCTGTAAACACAAAAAATGTAAACTTTACACCTGCGGATCATGTACAATTAAACATTTAGAATCTGTTATTTTTTTTTTACGTAGGTAAAATACGGAAATATTCATGACACTTTCATTATAACAAATAATTTTTAATGTGGTATTTTATTTTTCGGTATACAGCATTTTTTAAATGTCATTTGAGATCTCCGGTGGCCATGTTCGCAACATTATGCTCATACAGCGAAATAGCAGAATCCGCGATGTTCTCACACCTACCAGCGTTACTAAGTTGTTCGGAGCTCAGACCGTTCAGAATGCCCCGTCGCATTTGCATTTTCTGTATGCAACTACACAACGCAAACTCAATACAACACAGTTTAGTTCAGGCTCGTTGCAGTATCACTTTCGTGGTGCGTTACGGCGTTCAGAAGCATGCGAGATATCTGCTGATAAACGGTGCGATTTTATACAGCGTTGTTCTGACAGCGAAAAATAAGACGTGAGGAGTGAAAGTCAGTGGACGTAGGCGGAAAGCCAAGACAGTAGCACAAAGTGACATCCTGGGCGTCGAGACCAAGACTTTACCGGTGAGTTATTACATCTGTGAGCTATCACAGCAATCACGTAACGTATGAGAGACTGTCTGTAGCAGAAAACAACATAGCTCCGGCTGTATATGGCGTATGGCGTATATGGTGTATATGGCTGTACGGGAGTATATGGCTTTACTCGTTTACAAGGTGACTAAACTATGGATAACTAGCAGTGCCCGCGGCTTCGCTCGCGTGGACTACAGAATTATTGTTTAGTTNACATGGTTTCCACGTCAGCGTATGGTCAACCAACTAGCGAAAAATTACTTTTTCACAAAACTTTTGATATCTCTTAAAGTATAGGTGGGAATTGTATTCTGTATGGGGAAGCAACAGCTTGGATTTTACGTATTTATTTATTATGAACTTAAATGGTAAAAACGGTTATTAGTATTTCTTTGGTTTAGATAGATATATGCTACCGCGGAGTTTTTTTGGGTATTTTTATTCTACACAATTTTTGACGACATAATATTGCTCCATCTTTAACGGTTCAGACAGCGTATTGCAAGAGAGCGCGCTGGCGGCAAACTTTTTTCCGACTTCATTCACTGTTATCGTCACTGCTTGTTCCTTATGTTACTTTATGTAACAAAATATACACTAAAACCTGGCCAAAGAACATAGTTATGAATTAAAAAAAAAAAAAAAACACGCAAATCGCATAAGTGGTTCACAAGTGATAAGCCACAAACAGACATACTAGGTATAAATATACGTAGCCTCTCGTCCATTTTACTTTTATATTTTTACGTAGCGCTCTTAGCCAGAGGCCATCCCGCGCTACGACCGCCCAATCGACGGGGAAGAGGGATCACGCCCTCTCATCACACGTGTCCCAGCTACGCACATAAAGTAACCAGATTCGATGCCCGAACCTGATAAACAAGTATGACCAAGAGACATTCTACCACAAGGTTCTGAGACCCCACCCCCCTTCCTTCTCAGAAGTGTTTGGCCTAGCCAGGGTTCTATCCATACCCCTAGTGTCTCGGCACTAACAGACAGAGAGACGTTGAGTATCGTCATCAATTAACAGTAAACTATAGCATGCCCAAAACTGTTGTATGTCTTATAGTCAGCATTAAAGAGGAGTTTTTCAATGTTATTAAATTTTAAAATAATTAAAAAAGTTTGTCTCCTCAAAAAAAATTGCATTTTTCCCCCGTACAAATATTTTTGTTGTAAAACTGAAGCAAATGATACCTCTACGAACATTAAACGTAGAAAACTGTGGAAGATGCATGGAGTGAATTTTTATCTTTAATTCTATGTCTCAGTCAAATGGCCTGGACGGCCTTAAAGAACTCTGAAAATCTGTTAATGTTTTGTGTTCGGAAGATTGTTTTTGCGCAGACACATAATAGATTGTTTTCTAGTGGTTCAATTATATTTTAATTAGCTTTATTGCTTAAGTTACAATGGTAGGTTGCGAGAATAAGAGTTGAAGTCATTTTTTTATAATCCACCTCCCCCTTTCTTTCCCTACGGTTTCTATTTCTACTCTCCCTAACCCTCTGTCCTTTGAAGAAGTAAGATGCTGAGTTACTTAATAGAATGCAGTCGATGTGGTGATGAAGTTCAGAATGCCGAGGATGATCGAACTATTGAAGTTATCGAAGTCCAGGAAGATTGTATAGTTCCTCCTCCTTTAGAACGTCCGCTATTTTTAGTCGAATTAAGAGGACTCGTGATTTCATAGACTTGTGATACAGTGAGCTGTGCTTTGACTTTGTGTACACTCTTTCGAGGCCGAGTGACATAAAATGTGAATCCGTGCTTGTGGACACTGGCGAGTTGCCTCGACTTCACGTTTTGTGCTGCTGCTTAACAAAGTACGAGTTTCTTCCATGGAGTTCTGGGTTTCAGGCCAATGCTGCCACAGCTGGTCCAACGTCATGTCCTGATACCTGGACATACCTGATTCCGCGGGCAGCCAGCGGACGCGATAACCCAGTGGTTATTGTGGAAATACTGGGACCGCAATGTCCATTCACGCACCCTGGTTGAGGAAGACTTGCTGTCTGTTTTGCTGTTCGAGGTTGGACTTTTGCACTACACCCTGTGTTAGCAGCAGGCTACAAATGTTTTGTTGGATTTTTTGCGAGTGGTTATGGACCCATCCTAAGTTCATGTGGTACGAACTGCACAATGGACACTTGTGAAGTGTGTGGGACCGAGAACACATTGGTACACTTCGGACTATATCTTGGCACCTTTGCAATTTATGGCAAAGTATGGACTCCTTCATCGGAGCATAAGTTTCCTTGAAATAACCTACCTGGCTTCCTTGATTCCTTTCCTCGTCCATGAAGTATGGTTCTCCCTCTCTTTGAAAGTGTACCTTGAGGAATTAGGTTGTGTTTAGTGTTAACATGTTTTGATGTATAAGGTACCCAAATTAAAAGTCTTTCGTTTATCGTGCAAAATGTTTCATGTGTTTTTTTTTGGCTTATTATCGAATTGTACTGTTACCTGTTATGAATGTGCAATGGTTAAGGACGGTGTTATTTCGCGCCTGTGTGATAACCAGTAATGTGTCTGAGCTGTCCTCTTCCGAACATTAAAACAACATTTGAGCAAGAGGAGTATACAGTTTTTTTTTGGCTTTTGTGATGTACCGATTTACCATCTTGTGAGTATGTGTCTGCTGATGTCTGTCAAAACAATGGTTACAGATGGGGGTGTTCGAGTTGTAATTCGGTGAGCCTGGGGGAGAAAAAAACACTTCGGAGACTCGTGATGCCTGGGGAGAAAACTCTGGCATGCAGCTGGTCGTCCACACTTTCCTGCTCTCCATGGTGGCGATTCTGTTCGGGTCGGAGCTCCTCTCCCAGACTCGGTCCAGGCCCACTCTCTTTCACCAGTGTCAGCTGAGAACTTAACGAATAGTTCCTTCTTTTAAAAATTTAATGTAAAAGAAACAAAATAGTAAAGGGGAATTACTGATAAACAAAATGAAGAAGAGCCTGAATGTGAACTTTCTAAGAAAGGAAAAATTAAATATTTTATGTTGTTAAGAAGCCTGAGCTGGAGAGAAGTCGCTGTTATCTGTGTTTGACCACATCACAGTGTAAATTGTTTTTTTATTTATTTGTTCATTGCATGCCATCACTCTTATTGCTTTTTCATTTCTGTTCATTTGGATATGAACGCTTTAGTCTTGATACCCCAATTAGCTACTTATTATCTCCGTTTTCTTGTAAAAAGGAAGTTGTAACATGATGTATTCATGATGAGTTCACTGAAATGTATTTATGTAAGACTGTAAGTATTGTTTGCTAGAGAAACACACAACTTTGGTACAAATAGAAACACATTTGCGAGGGCTCAAAGGCTTACGCTGGAGGGAGTTGCAGCATCATACAATTTTAAGGTTAAGGTTTAAATTTTTCATGTACTATTTCTTTTCATGATCTCGGTTTAGTCCTGGACGTTCTTAAAGTTTTTCTTCGTATTGGCTTGTAACTTGTATTTCTAGACCGGTCTCGGTTCTGTGTTATGTGGGACAGTAACGTTTATTGCGCCAACTCCTGGCCCGGTTGCGTACTTTTGTAGTGCTGTGTAAGTTCGTTACAAAATCGTGTCACAATTCCCGCTACTAGAATGCTTTGTTGTTTTGCTGTTTCGAACGCCGAGTTTTCTCGACGGCCTACAATAGCGGGAATTGGGTTAGGGCTGGCTCGCCAAAGCTACGAGTGGCGCGATCAGACGGTGGGCGTTGTAACTATTGGCGTGCTTAGCAGGGGAAGGCCGGTAGAGTGGGCTTGAGCAGCAGCGTGGTCGGGTGTATGGACAGCAAGATGTGGATGGAGTAGATGCTTCTATTCTGTGGTTGCTCATTCTTGCGTAACCACGGAATAACATCAACAACTTTGTTTGTGCAAGCATGTACGTAGTCAAGATGTTGATTTCTTGTAATAATCTCTCTCGTTAGTTCAGTTGCTCTCAGTCTCGCTTAGGGAAATCTGCATATTATCCTGCCATGGCTTCCCACTGCTTCGGCGAACCAATATTCAGTTACGGTATTTTTTTTTAATGTGGCAATCACAACTTATGTCCTTTCTTTGTAAATGAAAATTGGCTCTTAAAGTGGAAATTGGTAAAATTTAAAAGAATCTTAAGTTGAAATAAAACTTATTTTGTGTGAAATTAAATCTGGCAGAAACCGGTTCGAATCCTCTTCATTATCTTTCTTGCTGTCGTGTTAATTTTCTTGTTTCCTCTGTCAAGATGTGTAACATTTTATTTTATTCAAACTGAGTACTTTTGAACTAAAAAAAAAACTTGAAAACCCTTTCTTGGTCAAATAGAGTCGCCTACACTATTCATATGTTTTCGAATACTTGCAAATGTTTTATGCGCCCTTGTTTCCCTTTTTCTCTCCCTCGTACATTTAAATGAGCTTACGACCTCTAAACTCTCCGTAGGTTACTATATATATATACAAATAAACACACTTTCGCATTTATAATATTAGTTGATATATATATATATATACACTAACTAATATTATAAATGCGAAATTGTGTTTGTTTGTACTTATTTCACGTCGCAACGGAGCAACGGATGGACGTGATTTTTTGCACAGAGATAGTTGGAGGGCCGGGTATTGACATAGGCTACTTTTCATCCCGAAAAAATTTCTCATTCTCTCAGGAAAAATGTTTTAGTAAAAATAGCGCTCGGGGTACAATGCTGCGTCAATGTAAGTTGTTAGTGTGGGACGAAAACACAATGTCACACAAAAAAGCGATAGAGGCCCTAAACCGAAACTCTACATGATATACGAAACAATACAGACATTATGGGAGGAATGGTTGTACAACTGGCTGGTGACTTCCGCCAAACTCTACCGGTGATTCAGAGGGGCACACCTGCAGATGAAATCAAAGCCTGTCTCAAGTCGTCAAGCTTATGGGCAAATGCCAAGAAATTCAGCTTGACGACAAATAAGAGAGTGCACCTCTACAATGACGCTGATACATGACATTATGCTTATACACTATTAAGAATTGGAGATGGGCGGTTAGAAACAGATGCCGAGGGCTGTGTGTCACTAACGGGGGATTTTAGTAATTTGGTGCAGAGTGATACGGAACTGATTGCTAGCGTTTACCCAGATCTACAAAAAAATATAAATGACGAATAGTGGCTATGTAAAAGAGCGATTCTAGCACCAAAAAATTTCATCGTTAGTGTTATGTTCTGTGTTTATGATCAGTTTCTGTCTACTAACAAATACCGTTATTTCTCCCTATAAGTTGGTAACTATAACCACGCGAGCGAAGCCGCGGGTAAAACCAAGTGTATATACAGGATGATTCTAAAATCATGGGACAAATATTGAAGGGTGGTAGAGCTCACTAAAACAAACAATTATTGTACAGGAATATATGGGCGGAAGTGACGCGTTGAGGCACAAACACAAAAATATAACACATTAACGGAAACATAAAATGTTCATTGGCAGCATACTTAACGAGTGATTCCGCGCAGAAAATGTTAAAACAGTTGCTGGAAATGCATCCATCAACAGTCACGCATGCTTGGCGACCTCTACATATGGCGTGATTGGCTGACAATGGTGGCGATAGTTGAGGGCAGTCAAACGGTGCGCCAGTGACCTGCCGCATCAGAATCAGCATCACTCCACCGACGCTACCAAGCTTGCATTACTGTCGGTGGTAGCAATTTTGAGCAATTATTATAAGCATTGCTGTAAAAAGGCATTTAGCGGCGACGTTGTAAATAAACATTGTGTTGCATTTCATGTGTTATTTTTGTGTTTGTGCCTTAACGCGTCACTCCCGCCCATATATTCCTATACAATAATTATTTGTTTTAGTGAGCTTTATCACCCCTCAATGTTTGTCCCATGATTTTAGAATCACTCTGTATATAAAACATTTAGCACAGGGCCACGCTACGTTTGCGGAAAAAAAAAACGAAAGACCATTCACATTCGTGTACGTCGTACCCCAGTAAAGTAAGTGTCTTGGTGCATGCCTGATAGCGGGGGTGGGCCTCTGTGTGTCTAATCCACGGACTTGTGGCAAGGGAAAATCTTTTCGTGGTTTCCCCTTTCTCAGGGAACGGAAAACACGAAAGCGCTGCTACTGGTTTGAAACGGCTGCGTGAAACGGCAGTGGTGAGATGACCAGCTACGGAATTAATGCAGGAGAAGCAACGAAGCACGCCGAGAAAACCCACCGCAACGGTCACATGCGTATCCCAACCTCCACAAACTTCCAACAGCCAAGAGCTGTGGTCGATCTAGGCACCTCGACAGCCGGGGACAAGTAAATGGCCAATGAGCCGTCCCTGGGACCTCGGATTGCTGCTCGCGTGCAACAATTAGAATTCGTTTTGACTTTATTCACTTTGTTGATCATTAAATAAGGCAAGAAAACTAGATGACTGATTATTACTTAGTACCTCTGTGAGATGCGACAGCAAAAGTAGGACGTAAAAATTATTACTTGAATATTCACGTGGCACGGCAGTGTCTGGTAAGTCAATCAACAATATGTCATTATAATTTAAAAATTTGATACCAGGAAAATATTTTTATGTCAAATGTTTGTAGGACTTGAAATTTTTCAATACTTAGGCGCCAGCTTATTTTGAACGTGTAGAGAACCACCAGCTAAATTATAGACGAATATAGTACAACAAGTTGATCATGACATCCAATGAGCAAACAACAGCGACCTAAGTGTTTGGCAAACTGAAAATTATACCTTTCCCGTATAATGATCATGAGAATTTTCGGACTGTCTGCATACGGACAGTTGTAAACCGGCGAAGGTTCAATTTACAGTGTACAGTTCGACAACACAACGTTCAGCAGACGTCAACTGTTCAGAGATTGAAAATTTCAATAATATAAAGGATAATCTCTTAGTCTAGGTGACTGGTTTGTGCATTTATTTACAATAATGAAAGCAAGGAAACCTGTAGAAAACCCAGAGACGATAAATCTGTCTGCAGTAGGTTCAGTGTGGTTCCTTTCCTTCCCGTACTCTCTTGCGGATTACGAACGCAAAAGGGAGAAATTGAGAGGTTAAACAGGATGCGTCCGAGTTCTACCGACATTCTCCGCCTACGTATTCCTTACGAAAAAAATAATAAGATAACGTAAAACATTACCGATGGTCCAAAACACTTCCTAAGGACATCCCTTTGAAGTTGGACCCTAAAATACAAGTTTAACGTACATGTTACGTAAAGTATTCAAAATTGAAAATTTATCTTTAAGACAATGTGAAATTCAAGGTATATCTACAACTACTGTATATCTCTACATTATAATCAAATATAGGCACTGAAAAAAATTGGGATTAAACCCTTTATGTTGCTCAGAATATCGTGATTCGGATGACAATTTGGCTTTTAAATGACAGATTATTAATCATCGCGTTGAAATTAATGAAAAATATCGTCTGGTATTATCACCCTAAATTCCACCGTTTTAAAGGAATTCACCATAATCGTCGAAACCATTAAACGATTGCACTTGTCAGGTTCGCAAACCACAACACACTATATTTGCGCAGGTGTAGGTCAGCAGGCGTGCGGTAACATTCATTCACAGAACACATGTTGGTGGTGTCCAATTGAAGTAAATTGGAAGGTATGTGTGAGACAGACGTAGTTTCATCCCTTTATTTACAAAGTCCCATATTTTTGCAATTATGTGAGTCACGGTTAACATAATGTGTTCGAATATCACACATATTGTGAGGAGGTACTATACACGAGCATCTCATTGGGCCATTTGTGTCTGAATGCACACTCAAGCGCTGTATTTACAGTAGGGTATTATCCATGCATAGTAACTTCAACCTTTCCTGAAGTCTTGCTGAAGTTCTACTTCCAGGCTCTTCCTCCACGTCACGCACACGGAGCTTAACCGAGTTAGGAAAATTACACTCAGTGAAATAAAATTACGCTTACGATATATTTCGTTCTAGGTATTTCCAAAGCAACTTTATTCTCCCCGTTTTTGTTCATATAAATTAAAAACGCATTACTGTAATTTATAGATCTCTAAATAGTATAAAACAATGTGGCTTACCCACGTCTGTCTGTGTAATCGCTACTTGTGTATACAACTTGATGGATTTTGATGCGGTTATCAACATAATTTAGATAATTTCTTGAGAAACGGTTGTGGTGTATAAAACATTTATATTTAATGTAAGGATAGTAGAGATATGAAATGTCGAACCTTTGTAATCAAGTCGTAAAAAACAGTATTTAGTGCGCATACATGGCTTGCGCTGACTAAATCATAAGAGTTATCAAAAAGGTCTACAGAAAAGTCCGTAATGGCATATGTTTATCTTTTAAGGGTGACCCACAGTAACCATTTTTGTCTTTCAAAGTATCGCCTTAAAAACTAAATTGTTACCAGCCCAAGCCGGGCCGGTTCGCTGCTAAATTATAAGTAACAAAGTTCAATTTAACTAAAAATAATTACCTTTTTTTAACACAAGTATAAGACGCTTGTTATACATGGCATATTTAGGAAACAGCGAAAAACGTCATACATTAGGAGATATTTCAAAGGTTTGATTCAAGACATGTTAAGAATCCGTGGATATACTACATTTGAGCTCTAAACACCACAGCTGCTGGAGTCTGTTCCACTCGGTGTGCATATGCAGTCGTGTATTGAGCTAGATGGCGCCCAATAACATTTTAGCGGACATTAGCGACCATACCTGGATACAGCACATCCTGAACGCTGGATTGGTAGAGGTGGTTTGATAAAATAACCCGCACGTTCGCCTTAAAAGGCGCATTTCGATTCTCTAATTAGGAACATGTTTAAATATTAGTTTGCTAATTTCTTGTCGAAAGTGAAGAGGCCTTGCTGGCGAGAATCGCTAATGTGTTTGACAGCATCCGCCACATGCCAGGGGTGTTCGGAAGGATCCGACAATCCCTGCCGAGACTCCCTAACCTGTATATTAAAGTTGCTAGTGGACACTATGAAGAAAATTTTTTAGAAAATAATAGTTTTTCCTTCTCAGGTTTTTTGCAATTGTATTAATGTAGTGCCCCTAGGCTATTCAAAATTCGTTCAGAGGCGTTTTATGATTTTATGTACTGTAATGTCTGCAAATTATTAAATTTGTTCATGTATCATGTAATCTAATGTCCGCAACGTATTGAAAGTTCACATGTGCCAGTCGAAAAGTCAATTTAAACGGCCCCTTCCCAGGGCACACTCCAACAACCACATTAACATAGTGTAGGTTTAATTGACTAATAGCACATTTTAGAACGTTATAATGCTCCAGGTATGTGGCAGTGTTCTGCCTGCGCTGATGAATTGGAGTGTTTACGGTGATTCACACCATTG
This sequence comes from Clitarchus hookeri, assembly GCA_002778355.1. Taxonomy (NCBI): domain Eukaryota; kingdom Metazoa; phylum Arthropoda; class Insecta; order Phasmatodea; family Phasmatidae; genus Clitarchus; species Clitarchus hookeri. The sequence continues at coordinate 124,097 of NQII01002461.1, read as the reverse complement.
CATCATTGTGGAGATTTGTAAATTGAGAATTAAAACTACGCTTATTTCACACATACCTCACCAGTTTACTTCGTCTGGAAACCCCCAAAATGTGTTATACGGATGTATGTTGACATACGCCTTCCACGCTACAGCCGCCCACATTACGTGTGTTGAGGGTTGCTCACCTCCAGGTACAATCATTTAATGGTTTCGACATTCAAGCTGCATTCCTCGGAATCGGCGGGTCTTAGGGCGATAACATAAGAAAGAATTTTTTGTTAACGTTTACGCGATAAATAAAAACCTGTGTCTTCGAAAAGTCTATTTTCCTTCAGAATCACGAAGTCATATGCAACATAAGGCGTGCAAGGCAATATTTTTTTATGACAACATTTGATTACCACAACGGACTTTGCAATGTTTGTAGATATGTGTTTGTTTATAAACAATCCTGAAGATATTTATTACATTTCGAATATTTTGTGTAATATTTACATTAAACTTGTGTTTTGGCTCCAATTTCAAAATGTGTAACGCACTTAGGAAGTATTTTAGACCATTGGTCGTATTATATGTTTGAAAATTATTTTTTCGGAAGGAATATGCATTTGGAGTTGTCGATCAAATTCAGACTCATCCAGTATAGTCTATTATGTGGTGATGTGTGGGAATTTTTCCTGTATTAATAAACATTAATATAATACTTAATTAAGAACGTCTCAACACTTTGCGGTGAGCAACATTGTGCACACGTAAAGGAAATACGCACTAAAAATTTGATTCACATTTTTTTCGTTCTCATAACCTTCTCAAAGGAGACATGTTCAGTATACGAAGGAATTATGCCGAGTTGTGACACATTTTTAAAACTCAACGGTGACATGAATTCCGCATCTGAAACATTATCCCAAATAAAATCACAGGGTATTTGGCTTCCCCGCGAGTTTAAACAGGTGTTGAAAAATAATGACCGTATTCTTTTCGTTTAACTGTACTCCGCAGGATTACAACATGTTTATTCACTTCAAACAAACAACCCACCCACTCCAACGGGCGCGAAGTAAAATAGATGTTTCATCCTAAGAGCCGATCACAACAAAGAAAGAAAATAAAAACCTCTAAAGCAGATTAAAAATACGGGCCTGTGCAAGAACACCGACAAGAAGAGAGGGAAAGTGTTCGTCGTGAACGACTGGTCTTAAGAAACAGGTCTTTTTCCAGCATGCGTGTCAGGCTTGCATGTACTTTATTGCTCCTCGAGAAGTTGTTTCTCTGCGGGGGAGATTTGTAATCACGGACCGTGCCGTTCGGCGGCGTATTTGAACGCCAGGTTGGACTTCACGGTTATTTACATGCTTGAGAACAGGTGCAAATTTTTCTTTTATTCCGCTTCTGTTTCAAGATAACGAACGCTCTCTTTCGCATGGCCGCACGGAAATCAAGCTCTCCCATGTTTAAAATTTTCTGTTTTCCCGATGTCTTCCAGCAGGGCATGCCAACTTTACGAAGGTTCGAGAACACAAGTAAAAGCAGTGTACAGCGGTGTGAAGCATTGATTGTCATGTAGCGTCCAGACACTGAGAATTATAATTCATACCTTCCTTTATACTAGCACCTTACTATATAAGGTAGACAAATAAATTACCTTAGTCTGCCTTACCCCTTAATTTTCTAATATTCTGTGTTGATGTTAGTAAAGAAATATGTACGCATCTCATAACATTTTTAACACTACACAAGAAGAAAGATAATATTTGCGCACCCAACACATCGGCGAGCTGGAGAACAGAAAAATAACTGTCTCTGTCCCAATGGAGCAGACAAGCCGCGTAGAACACAGAAGACTTGAAGAACAAAAATCTGAGATAGTTAACAAACAAAAAGCAAACTAAAATAAAAATAAAAAATTTTCCAAACAGTCACGGACTTACGGAAGGACCATTACCAACGCTCAGCTTACAAAACATAATCGGAATAGCGTTATATTTTATCAGTAGGGCCAGTGACTTTTCGCGTAAAAATTGGAGCACACAGTAGACTTCAATATTATATACACACATCAGCTGTTGTTTGTTAAACTTCCATTGGCTGTTGGTGCCGTGTTCGTCTTTGACCAAGCCACTCAGGACTAAGTAACTTCGACACTGAACCTTCGTGATTCGTGCACAAACGGTTAACACGGGCCAGAACATTTTTTTAGCCAATCAAAGAAGCTGGACGACCCTACAGTACTTTGGAGTGTATCGTGTCTTGAAATCTTTTCGCGAAATATCACTGCCCTTATTTATCAGTTCATTGCGTTTAAGATAGCTAATGAGAGCCACATACCCGCATGCGCTTTATTTGCCTGTTCACACTCTGATTAGAGGGGTTGCGGTGGTGTAGTGATCAGACTACTCGCCTCCCACTTAGGTTCTATTCCCGGCGTGTTCATCCCATGTTTTTTTTGCATGTGGGAATCGTGCCGGACGATGTCGTTGGTCGGCGGGTTTTCTCGGGGATCTTCCGTTTCCTTGCCCTTGCATTCCGGCGCTGCTTCATACTAACCTAGCTCCATCTTCATAAACTCTCAAAACCTCGATACTAAGAGAAATACAAATCTCTCCACTCCACACGCTGATTACTTTGTTCACGTTAGATCGAGTCCATTATCGACTGGTGGAACTGTAGGTATAATTCCACCATTGTTACTTCCAGATTTTCTGATACTCTGCTAAAGTTATACTCCCAGGATATTCCTCCCCCTTATGCAAACAGAGCTTAACCAAAGAGATAAAGTACCACATTCGTGCGCACATAGAGTAGTAATATTTTTCTTGAGAACTATTTCTTTTTACAGATTTCCAACACACCTGTTTTATCTCCGTTTTGTTGATATTAATTATAAATAAAATATCCTGTTTATATATTATACAAAAATTTCATTTTTAATAAAAATCAACGTTTTTTATTTAATTAACGTATAAAACGCTTGTGATATATGAGTTAATTGGGAAACAGTTAAGTACGTCATACATGTGCTGACATTTCAGAAGTTTGATTCAAAAAGTTTGAAGATACCGGGAATAGCGTACAGTTGGGTAGACTTCATCAAGTTCTTACCCACTGTGTGTAAAGACATTTCTATTGTTAAGGTTGTTTATGTTAGCTGGAGTTCACACAGTAAGGAGACTGTGTTTTACACAGAACTACTCTAAGGGCTGTTCCGATACATACTTGCCACATGAAAGTGAAGAAGCTTCCTGATCACTTCCTCATCCTTAGCACTGTTTCCCTTGACACTTATCACAGGTGTCACCTCATCCCGTTGCTCTGCAAGCTCCTCGCAAACGTCGTATCCGGTACACCAACACTGAAAGAGGGGAAAAAAAAACTGAAGGAGGTGGCACAGAAACATGCGCATAAAAATCCTGAAGTCTATCTTGCCGCTGTAGTCGTTTATAAACAATATAACTTTCAGATGTACGGGACATTCTTGGCCAAATAATATAAAGAGATTCCATGGGTCAGCCACGAATAAGTACCAAAAAGAGAATAACGAAGTGAACAGGTCAGCAATAGCCAATAAATTGAACCCTGCCCTGCACAAGGCAGTCCAATAAAAGCATGAGAAAACATTCCTGGAAGATGCATAGAAAGCCAAGTTCTTCCTGGGAAAGTCAAGGTTGACTCAAGCATCGGATAAGATCCTAACGTAATTGATGAGGAAGACAGCACTGTGGCTTCTGGTGCCATGAGTCACAAGGGTAAGAACTGTTACCAAGTGGAAGGAGGAGGCACCTGGATTATACTGCAACATTAGAAACCTGCAGCTATTACCCTTTGAACCTTTGCCAGACCACTCTAAAGTCTGCTGATGCGCTCCCAACCTGTTCACATTCGTTTCATGGAGCACATTCGAAAGTTCAATGGCTGCTTTCAGATGGCATCATTTATTGTTCAAATATAAATAAAATTGGTTTCATGCCCACTCTTACAAGTAAAAGGGCAAATTTGCCATCTGATGAGCAGCCTGTTGCCAATTTCTGAACAGAAAGCACAATTCTTATTCTTTCTTTTTCGTGGAGGAAGAAATGTAATTGCATGTAAAATGCAGGAAGTTCCATGAAATACAGCAAGGGTTAATGAAACAGTTGCAGAATATGTTACATGAAGTGAATAGTAACACAAAAAAATCGTAAGATAGCCGTGTAAAACGTGTCTCCGAACTACAAGCAGTTTGAGGTCGTCATACACGCAGAGAGAAAACCAGCTGAAGCTAGTATATGTCGTTTTATAGAAACGACTGCAAGTGAGGTGGCTTTGGCGATGGTTGGCCAACAATTTGAGGAGCAGGACATCATTCTGCAGAGTCACGATAACACACTTCAGCACATTATTAAGCTACACTAGTCCTAGGATTTGGCACAGTACCCGTTTATATTTAGTCTTGGAGATGATGACTACCCAATTTCCCTTCCATAACATGATCCCGAGACCAAGCAGCCTCTAAAGAAGACAATCTCTGCAGCAAACTTTTATCTTTACCCCATCATGGTTAAGTAAGGGCAAGAAAATTACAAAATCGAGACATAAAATTTGTATTTTATAATAACCAATCAGGTACAGCTGTGGGCAGACATGTACCTGAACATTAGTTAACCTTATAAATTATATAAAAATACATGATGATTGTCAACTGGGTTAGATAGTGGTGCTACCATCATGATTCACTGGGAGCCCTGTATAAATGCACGAATGGACTTAGGATGCTACGACATATGTTCGCCACAATGGCAACCCTGATCTGTTCGTTACTTTCACATGAAAACCCCGATGTAAGGATATCACTGACGCCCTTTTGCCTAGGCAAAAATCCCAGTATCGCCACGACATCATTGCCTGGGTTTTCTATCAAAAAATCTCGAAAATGATTGTTCTCTTTGCAAAATGACACTTTTTAGTGGTTGTATTGTTATATGTACTCAGTTGAGTGGTAAAAGTGGGGTTATTCCCCACATCAACATCTTACTGTTATTATAGAAACCACCTCCCCCGACATGACCGACATGGTCATTTGTGCTTAAATACCTGACCCTTAGCAAGACCCCTTGTCTTCATGGCATCATAGAGACCAATATGATTCATGAACCTTGTGGACGTTTAAACTACAGATCACTATGTATGAAAGGAGAGAGTTGCATCCAACGGTACCAAAGAAAATCACTGAAATAAACACAGACATGTGAAAATAGATTCCCACTGAATCGGCGCAGGTCTCCTGTTGATGGCGGCTTCACAGTAAATAATAAGGGGGTGAAGATAGACAATCGAGTAGTGGCATAAAATCTTGTGTACTCATGTACTTTCAGTGGTCATATAAATGTGGAATACTGCACCTCGGTAAAATCCATCAAATATGTCCAAAATAAGTAAGCAAGGTTAGTGACCAAAAGGCTTTCACACTTGAAAAATGAGTGATGAAATGAAGTTGTATGAGAGGGACCAATACATTAGTAGCCAAGGACAGTTTGGAGGATCATGACCTTCCCAACTCATGAGAGGTACCCCAATATATTGCACCTCACTTTTCACTTGGAAAATGGTCAGCACAAATTTTTCACCTGCAACAATTGGTCGGAAAAACTAGGAAACCCTCCTCGCTCAACACATTTTGCCTTTTTTGAGCTATTAAAAATTGACGGCTTTGATAAACACTTCTGTGTTATGAGGTTCCTTCATATATTGTGTGGAATAACAACACATTTACAAGAAGGAAACAAGGAATAAATGCCGATGGCTGACCAGGCTTAAATAAGGATAACGAATTGGCTACGTTTACACAATCCATTTAAAGAACACGGAGTGTTATCATATCTGGCTGTTAGTAGAAGAGCTTGGAGGCCCAATGTCATTTTCAGATCTAAAAACGGTGAATGATGTATATCCTACATTCCAGCCCGCGTGCATGAACCTTCGGTTGAGGATGTCATACATGGTGAATATACCTTGGAGGAAGTTGCCTTTTGTGCATCTCCCAACAAGCTGCGAGATCTTTTTACAGTGATATTGCTTAATTCTCAACTCTCCGACCCTCTGAGTCTTTGGGTGATGAAAAGAGATATTCTTTCAGAGGACATCAAGTGAAAGATGGAAAGGGAATTAAAGGGCATTGCGCGTCATTAAAAGAAATAGGTGTGTAATTGATGCCTGAAGCTGATTGATAATGCAGTGATTTTACTAGATGGGTGGTTCTTTGCTACAGTATGAGTTATCTCAACCAACAAAATCTGAAGCAGCCTTGGAGAACATCGACTATCTGAGAAAAACCAGTTATGAAAAAGAGGTCTTGGTACAAGTGATGACCAATAGGAAAGTTTCTCAAATATATAACATCTGACTTTCTACAATCAGGTTTTGGGTTGCATTGAACCAGGCGATGGACATGTATTTTTCATGGATACTCCTTGTGGCACTGGAAATGCCTTTTTTCTTGTACTTACTCCTAGCAAAGATAAGGAAAATAGTGGGATCACCCTAGCAGTTGCATCCTCTGGTATTACTGCTATACTGCTAAAGGGAGGTAAGACAGTTAATACTGCTTCAAGCTGTCCTGCAATCTTATCTGTAAAAAAACCCATTTTGGATATCATCCCCAAACAAAGTTACATGGCCTGAGTTATGCAGAACTGTAAACTTATTGTCTTGGATGTAAGTATCATAGGACGCAAGGCAGGATTTGAGGTTCTGAGCAGGAAATTCAAAGACTAGGGGTAACGATAGAGTGATTGGGGGAGTAGCCATGATAACAGTTGGAGACTTCTGACAGAGATTTCTTGTATTGCCTAGAGGTACCCGAGCTGACGAGGTAAATCTGAGCATTATATCGTTGTATTTGTCCCCTCTCAACTGAAAAATTCTCTCTCAGAAAATAAGAAAAACTATAGAGGAGTCCACTTACGAGGTGATGTCTCCGTTAAGAAATTCTCTGCAATACTCAAAATAGGAGTTGGAGAATATCCTGAATCTGAAGGGGGAGGAATGGTCTCACCTGCAGGCCTAGGCACCGTTGTCAGGGAACCTGCTGATATCTTCGAACTATACATCCTGGTATCTCCTGCATTAGTGGGAAAATATGGACAGGTTGTAAGGGCATGTCATTCTGACACCCAAGAACGACAAGGCTGATGCAATACAATACAATTTGCTTTTGTCGTCTGAAGGGGTAGAAATGGAGTACAGATCTGTGGACACAGTTGTAAAAATGGATTGTACAGTCCGTTACCCTATGGATTTCCTCAATAGTATCTACCCACCTGGCCCTACCACCTCCTCAAGGTTGGTAATCTAGTAATTTTACTGAGAAACCTTAATCCAGCATATCTTTTAAATGGCATCCGGCTTCAAGTGAAGGCTTTGCAAGAAAATGTAATCGAGACAACAGTCTGCACTGGAAGTACTTGGTGGTGAAGGGGGTGCCAGAATCAGTTTTCATACTGCGTATACCACTCATTCCATGTGAGTACCACTTCAAATTTCAGAGGCTGCAATTCCCCCTCAAGGTCTGTTTTGCTATGACAATATATAAGGCCCAGGGACAGTCACTAAAAGTGGCATGGTTAGACTTGAAGCAGGACTGCTTCTCACATGGGCTTCTCCCAGAACAAGATCACCTAGATACTTGATAATCCTAGCATCTGGGGCTTAATCACTAACATTGTATACAAAATGGTCCTCCAGTAAAGAAAAATAGTATCTGTTTGTCACAGTACAAGCGGGAAATGCCGTGGGCATAAGCAAGTCTCAAATAAAAATAAATTCATTTAGAAAAATAATAAAATTTTATTATTTATATTTACATATTTTTATATATTAAAAACACATCAATTGCATAAAAAAAATCACACACACCTCGGCATTTTCGTCAGTCGTCGAACAACATGCAGTCTAATAAATATACCGATAATAGCATAATTTGTTGCCGATCGTGTTCCGGGGGCGATCCTGGGGTCTCGGTAGGTTCAAGGTGAAGGACTGGTCTGTCTGAGGGGCGGCAGCTTATTTGCCAGGGGTGGGATAGGAGTAGCCGGTCTGCGGGCTGAAGCCAGGCAGGCCGGAGGCGGGCCGCCTGAATGAAGGCAACTGAGGGCGGTATGTTCCAGCTCCAGGGAACGCAGCTCCAGGATAACCAGCTCCAGGGAATGCAGCTCCGGGAGAACCAGCTCCGGGGAATCCAGCTCCAGCTCCGGGAGAACCAGCTCCGGGGTAGCCGGCTCCGGAGTAGCGGGCGGCGGCGGCCTCCTCAGCGGCGTTCTGCTCCAGCGACCGGAGGATGGCCTCAGGGATGGGTGGAGGGGTGGGCAGGTGGGCGCCCTGGGGCTGGAAGCCATTCTCGTCAGCGGTGTAGGAGACGGTGAAGGTGTTGCCCTCGTTGTCGGTGTACGTGTACGAGCCCTGCACCACCTGCGCCTCAGCGTCGGGTATGCCTGCGTTCTTCAGAGCTCCAGACTCGGACGCCGCGATGCCGTTAGCCGTCTCGTAGCTGAGAAATACACAACAAAAAACACATCGGTTAATGCCCATGCCAATGGAATAATGAGAATGTTATGAGATTAGGTGCAGTTTTCACGATTTACTACGAAATAACATATATAGTGTAATACATAATATCTACTTATAATACCGAGAAAGAATAAACCCTAAATTCTGGTGACCACTCTTCTTACTGCACAGAACAAAAGCACGGAAATAAAATGTAAAATTGGTGTTATTAAACTTATCACTCTCTGCAGGAGGTTTACATTTGATTACCACGCCTGATACCACATAAACTACTCTCATATGCACTATGACGGTTAGTTAAGTACCTTAACATATTCCTTTTTCAAATGCAGCAACACTATATAGTAGCAATAAAAATGCTTAGTAGAAGGAAAATTGTAGATGGTAGCAAAATTATAACTAAGTATAACCATAAAAAGTTCTGACGTGACATGGTCTGGTTCCTGACTGGCTTTTGACGAAGTCTTAATGACTCTCCTATCATCTAAGTCAGTTCATAACGATGGACTATTTGATGAATATGTGCCACCATCACTCGCCATTTTATTACTGGAGTTCGGAATCGATCTACCTGTCTTCCTGAACTGAGCAGCGTGGAACCAGTTTTATGCGATACCATCTTGAATACATAGCACGCGCTATCATTTTGGCACGCTCAGAAGAGTGCACTGCATGTGGAGTGTGCAACGAGCCCCGAAATTATGGTGAGCCACATTCAGTTAAGAGGATGAGACAATTTTAATAATCGGTAGATTGAGCTAAAGACCAGTTACTATGGATAATGGGGCTGACTGGAATTAAACAGTAATAGTGCAATGATATGAGAGGGGTCACTGATTTACAGTGGATGCATTAGCTCGGGCTCTAGGAATTTTTAGCTTGCCAAATACAGCGTGTATATATGGAACGAGCAGTCACCTCCGAAATGTAATCCAAGCAACATGACACGAGCTAACTCAGTTTCGAAATATCAGTTGTTCATGCTCAGAGTACATGGGTGGTGTATTCACCTGTATGCGTAGCTGCCATCGCCGTTGTTGACGCTCTCGGACCTGAGGATGGGTACGGGAGGAGAGACCGGACCGCTGACTCCAGAGTAGGCTCCAGCTCCAGGGAACCCGGCTGGAACACCGGGGCCGCCGAAGGGAGCGGCGATGGAGCCTGGAACTCCTCCAGCTGTGGCCGCGCTGAAAGGCGGCAGGTAGGTGTTGTCCAGGCGGCCGGCGGCGGCCGCGCCGATCACGAGCAGGAGTGCCAACTGTCGCCAACAAGGGAAAAATTCGTTCTACCCCAGTAGTGCTCTAGCTTATGGAGAAGGGCACCTGTTTTCCCCAAAGGATTTCAGCACAAGTTGTGTTCCGAAACACGTATAGTTCAGAAACACTTGCGTGATTGGATCGTTTGAATTGTTTCGCGTCTTATCTGCCTGCCCGCGAATCACGGATGGTTCGTGTCGGAGAAACTTAATTCTGATTGGCTCACTCATGAAACAGACTATCTTCGCGCATAGACAAGCGGCCAATAGCCAAAGGAAGGCTACAAGAGTTCACATAGGATATTGAAGTCTAGCCTTCACGTAGAATTTTTTTTCACGAAAAACAGGGGCGATTAGCGAGGAAGTAAGAAATATGCAGCGTTAGAATTTTTTTCGTAAATTTACCACATCATTGTACTTATGCGCACTGAGTCATCACGTGTAGACCCATACATGAGTGGTAGCTTTCCTTCATAATTCAGGAAGTTTACTAAAAAATTTTTCACAGTAGACTTAAATAATAAGTATAGTTTATGCGACTATCAAGCAGAGAGCAAGCTGCAGCTAACAGCAAGAGTGGTATCGCCTTAAATATATTTCAGTAAATTTCTTAAACTGCAATTAACGTTCTTATTCATACACAGTGTGGGAAATGTACCACAAACTACACTGCAAATATAACCATTCTTGCTTTCTCAATACGCGTTTTGTAATGATGTGATAAGCCTGCGAAAATTTTCTTAGAGTGATAAGGGCGATAAGTACGACTGCCATGTTACTAATAAGTTGTGTTACGACTACACTGCTGTACGCTGTTCAGGTTAAATTAAGCACTTTTGAAAGTCCTGCTTAAGTTTTCTTGTACGCCATTTTGTATTGTTGCACCACGTGCAAAATTAACTTTGCCATGCGCCTGACTACATTATTTATGCGTCGGGCAAGTGAGACTAGTAAATATTTTACGAATTTGCTAATACTTACACTTTTATCCGTAAGTAAAGTAAATAATTCAATTCTTCATAAATGTTTACTTAACACTTTCTGTTCAACGCCATTTAATTTGACTACTTCCCCTTCATTGTTGTCAGATTTACTGGGCGCATGTAAACAAGCGTGCCTGTTAAAATATACATGCAAGTAGGAGAAATGTGAAATGATAAAGGCCAATTTCAAAAGTTTTCCATTTACCGTGTGCAGCCTGTCAAAATAATTTCCGTGAAATTACGGAAAAGTTCTGGTATAAAATGTATTAGAAATCTTCGTAAAATTTGGGACTGTTCGTTTTTTTAAGAAAATTTTTTTTCGTAAAGTTTACAAAATTTACGTGAATGTACGGAACTTCTCCGTAAACTTGATACTAGGTTTTGTGTATTTCCATGTTATAAGGAGAGTTTACGAAAAACAAGTCAGATTTTTGTTACGTGGGTGTTTACCAGTGTATAAAGAGTAATTGAAAAAAAAAAGAGGTATTCTGCCTTTGAGCGGGATTTGAACAATAGTCAGAACATTTATATACCGATACTGTTACAACTTTACTACGATATCTCGATACAGGAACCGTGTCAACATGTTACTAAAACAAAGGGTGGTGTAAAACTTTTCCAGTTTCTTGTAATACATGCGTGTTTGTAATGACGCTAAGTATTGCAGGTGGCTACTGCTACCTTTTTAGGTTTTACAAAAATGGTTTTAAGTAGCGTGTTTATTGTAATGGTCACAGGTTCGATAATTTTCTAGTTACAGCGGCGAAAATTGATTAGTGTAGTCTCGGCATTGTTCGTTTCCGAAACCCGAATTTGTTGGAAATACGGGAAGGTTCCGTATTGTGTATGCACGGAGTTCAGTTCCGTTTTTTTCGTCATTACGGAGTGCATTTCAGTATATTTACTGTTTATTTTCGTAACAGTTTCAGTGAATATAATGAAGACTTTAACAGAATAAATTATTACTTAGGCGTTTGGGAACATGGCACTGTATACCATTTACTGTGACTCACATTATCGGGGAAAAGGAAGTCAATGTCTCTCATGCTGTTAAGACACTCTACATTATACTATGTATGTGTTACACAGACTCGTGGCCATGATTTTGTAGTTTTACGAGGCTCTATATTAACCAGAAGGTCTTTCGGCTTCTAGACTGCCTGTTCGGAGGGAGAAAAGAGTGGAGAGTGGAGAGATTTGGGCAGCTCTTAACATCGAGGTCTTGAGAGCTGATGAGGGTGAAACGAAGTGAGTATGGAGCAGCGCCGGAATGCAAGGGCGTGGGAAAGGGAGATGACCGAGAAAACCAGCCGACCAGCAGCATTGTCCGGCACGATTCCCACGTGTGAATCCCCCGCCGAGAATCGAACCCGGTTTATCTAGGTGGGAGGCGNGATATGGGGGGATATGGGGGAGGGATCACATCCTTTCATCGCAGATGTGTTCAGCTTTCACCTGAGTTAATCGGATACATTACCACACACCCTCTATGCTGGCATCCCTGATACAAATTAGTTACATAAGACTCAAAACAAAACGTCTCTTTTTGATTTTAAAATTAGGAAGTCTTTGAAATGCGGCAACAATCGGTTACGAGAAACGCGCCTATTTAATGCAAATAAATACATTGACTTTCATAATTACGTGAAGCCGGATCAGAAGGCACTGAACATTACTGTGATTCACTTTAGTTTTTGCTTGTTGGTTTTTAAAGTTAAGAAGCAGTAAATGCATTTAGATGGACACCACATGTGTCTCAAAATGACTCAGTACCAAGAGGATTTCGGTCAATCGTTTAGACTAAGACTTTCGATCTCTTGGGTCGGTATTTTGTAATCACATGACTCCACATGCTATCTGCGATGAGCGTAAATGTGCCAGGACGAGGTTTCTCTCTCCCCCCCCCCCCCCCC
>NQII01002461.1:79512-111409 GCA_002778355.1 Clitarchus hookeri | reverse complement strand
GAGTTACTTTCATTTCTCCTCCCACTATTCATTGAATCCCCGCGCCGTTAACACGTTACGCGTCTGTAGACAGGCGATTTTCCTGGCATGTGATAGTAATAGTTAAACCGGCTTGCATGCTCCACGGAGTACGCTACGGTTAGTCAACATCTAGGTCCACTTAGAGCTAGATGGGCATAGATTTGTTCTGGACACGTTACCTGAAATTTATAGGAAGTGAATTTAACGTGTTTCTTTTGAAGAGTCGTTGCAATTTTTTGTGGATTTAACAAAGTTATCGTTGTCGTTAGGTTTATTCATGTAAAATATTTTGTATAGTAATACATTTGTTATAGATTATATATCATATTATTGTACTATATATATACATATTAGGGTGGTCCTTATATGGGTAAAAAAAAATTTTTTTCGAATTTTTCACGGGGCACCATCTCANGGATAGAAAATCATATGACGGGATGCCGCAGTAGTTTTTTAAAACTCGAAAAATAAGGACCACCCTAATACATATAGTTTGAAAATTATAATCAGCTTTATTCCAGCTAATCTGCACATCGGCATACAACCCAAAGGGTAGATGTATTCTGTCCAAACCCACAGTAGCCAAGAGAGGAATATCAAATTCAAGCGACAGGAGAACACTCGAATTACTATACTGCAGTGATACAAAGTTCGTTAGTCAACTCTAATGCAATAAACTATCTCATATTGGTTATTACGGTTTCGATACAAACCACGAGCACTATGAACGTGCCTCTAAGTGGAGTTGACTAGAAAGCAAACGTACTGTGCAAGTGTTTGTGGGTTCTAATCTTGGGAAACACATGGAAATGTTCTTATTTCTGTTACAAGTATATATTTTATTTGTAAGCCATATCCCAATTAGACCTCTAGCATAAAGCAAAAGCAAAAACATACGTTAGAAACAGCAAACTGATCGATATACAGAGCTCAAACAAGACATATTTTAACTGGTGTTGGAAAATTTGCGGCAAGGTTAATTGAAGTATACATTTATTTCTTCTCGGATTTCTCGTAGTCGATAATGTTATTTGTCAGCACTAGGCCTATACAAAAATACGCACGAAGAAGTCTTTCCTGAAACCCGATATTTGTTTGCCGATTCTAAAAACGACAATTGTGTGTTTAAATAGGTCTTAAATAACTTGCGATTTTTAACACAGTTTCGTACCTCTTCATTACTTTCCACTTTCGCCGTACTCGTATAGTGTAGCTACCCAATGATTATGTGCTGTACTCCTGGCTTGGAGTCATGGTTTAAGTGTTCGGAATTACGAAATTACGTCTGACCTTTTACCGCAATAAGAAAGGAGCGGTCGATAGTAGTTCACCAAGTTGATTCTTGGAAATAAGGCGGTCGTGATAAAACTGAGAAAGGGACCAGGCGATGAGAGAGGTTTCAAGAGAAGAGAGCAAGAACTAAGAATAAGAAGAATGGAAAGAAAATCCATGTCTTCTGGAGGCATTTCCGCTAAAACTCACTGCGCCCAGAACAAACACATGCCCGTTCAATTAGGTTTAAGTAAGCCATCGATATTAATGGCGTTGGCCACGAAACAGTTTGTTGTTTTATACGTGTACCACATGCTGCTCAACGTTTGAACAACACCTGTGATCACGCTTTCTAATTTAAAAAAAAATTGAGACCAAATTTTTCTCATAAACACATGTTAAAATCACAGTTTTAACATTTTAGTATTGCACAAATAATAAAAATAAACTTACGTACAAAAATGAGACAATTCACACAGAAAGGAGGTGCCAAGGGTTACTTCTACACGTCTATAAAATCATACTAGGAAATGTTTATACAATTTCAAAAAATTGCTGAAATTAAAGAAATTCTTTAACACTTTTTATTTGTGGCTGCCCCTGAATTGTTGTAAAATAACTTTTGCTATGCATACCTTACAATGAGCTAAGACAAGACCTTTAAGATGCCTTTTTTAAAATTTCTGAAAACAGTTTGGTTAATTTTATTTGTACATCACATAAACAGTAACATTTTGACTTCCACGTGTTATTTTGCAAAAACCATTGTATATAAAAAAATCATCTGAGGAAAACCTAGTCACATGTTATGTCTAAAAGTTGAACAATATGTGTTAAAAACATACTCTAAAATTACAAAAATTTTCCTTGCCGACGACCTTAATGATTTTCAAGTGCCAAATTTATTTTAGATATTTTTAGAACATCTTAAAATTATGTTAAATTTCCGGAAATGAAACTTTGTGATTGTGTAACTTTTTGAAATTCGTTTGGCACAAATTTTAAGTTTAAATTGTTGATAGTTCTACTGGAAAAGTATGCGAGAATTATTTTTAAACAGAGTCACATTTCTAATCAAAGAGTTGTTGATATTGTATCGCAAAATCACAAAATATCTTTTAAAAAAAAATTATTTGGCACTTGAACAGCTCTAAGAGGCAGTCGTGAAGATAATGCGTGTCCGGGGACTTGAACCCAGGGCCCCGCCAAGCGAGGGGTGCGCTCATACGTACCACAGTCATGATTCCAGTGCAGGGTAACTAGACTGTCTCCGCTGAGGATGGTGGCTGTGTGTGACTGTGTCCGGCGACTCACCCGCTATATATACGCCTCTCAGCTGGTCCGGTGCGAGATGCGACTCGCAGCATCCCTGCCTCGGGGACAGCCGGATCAAGGCCGGCAGATCCAGATGACCGCTCCCTCTTCTGGAGAGGAGCAGGGCGGCCGGCGCCTCGTCACCGATTACCTGCGAGGTGTTNACCTGCGAGGTGTTGCGAAGACGATGTAGAGCGGGGGGGGAGGGGGGGGCTGAGGCCGCTCACGTACATCGGGCGACAGGAATGCGACCGCGAGAGACGGTTGCGGCGAAACCGGGCGAGGTGAACAGGATCGACTCTTCTCCCGAGCGAGCGAGCGGGTCCGCTCCCGTCGGGGACGCGTTGACGACGTCGAGGGAGTGAGAGAGTTCCCACGAGTCTCGTCACCCCCGCGCATGCGCCGTCCTGTTACGTCTTACGACGCTCGTCTTCTCAGGCGACAAGTCGTTGCGAGGCGAACGCTTGGTCCGTGCATAGCTTGGATCAGGGCCGTGCGCACGGGGAGGGCGTTTTGGAGCCTAAACCCTTCCCATAATGTTACAAGGTACACTGTAAATGCATTTTCTAGCCATTTTCCTTCGGTCTATTCGTGGTTTCTTCACGCGTTTTGAATCTAACCTTCGAAAAATCACCCCATGCATAGGGCCAGTGACTTTTCGCGTAAAAATCGGAGCACACAGTAAACTTCAATACTATATACACACCTCAGCTGTTATTATACCTGCATTGGCTGCTGGTGCCGTGTCCGTCTTTGGCCAAGCCACTCGGGACTAAGTAACTCCGACACAGAACCTTCGTGATTCGTGCGCAAACGGTTAACACGGGCCAGAACATTTTTTTAGCCAATCAAAGAAGCTCGACGACCCTACAGTGCTTTGGACTGTATCTTGCCAATGAAATCTTTTCGCAAAATATCACTGCCCCTACCCATGCGTGATGTGTTTGGTTATTTCCTATGTATGCCATGTATCACAAGCATTTTATAATTTTTTTATCGTTAAAGTACCTCGTTTTTTGTTCTGCTGTAATTTTGCTTGTATTTTATCTATACATTGTAAGATTTCATTTACTTATAATTAACATGAATAAAAACAATGAGAAAATAGGTGTGTTAGTAATGCTTGGTGATAAATAGGTAGCTCTTGATCTGAATATTACTACACAGGATGCGCACGAATGCGTTGCGCTGTCCCTTTGGTGTAATTGTCTAGACTTGGTTAAGTTGTGTTCGCATGAGGCGGAGGAACATCCTGGAAGTCCAACTTTAGAAGGGGATCAGAAAAGTTGGAAGTAACATTGAAAGGTACATTGTAAAACGCAATGGAAATTTTCAACATTTACATAATATGGAAATAATTTTACATATTAGGCTGAAAATAATTGCCAGTTGAAGGAATTTGCAGTAATTAATTAAATTCTTCAGAATATGCAAGCTACCAAGATAATTTTCAGCAAACGTTTGTATAGTTACTTTCCTTCTAAAATTTGCAGGTAACTTAAATAAATACCGTTTTATTCGTGGTCAATTAATTTAGTACGCTTACTTGCAATCACCCACCAGACGTAAATATGTTGTCGCTGTAATGCCAAGGATAATACACCGGCCTCGCGTGATTAAGTACAATGGTTCGCGACCACCCGACGGCAAGTGTCAATGTTTTCGAAACCGTGATTTCTGGTTTCCATTCGTCAGAGGATGTAGGCAATAAAAAATTAATAATACGTCTCCTTCCCACTGAAAATATAATTTTTTTTATACGTTATAGTTAATATTCTCTTATTTGCAAGGGATTTTTCGCACTCTTCACTCAGGTACTTTCCCTTACAGTTAAATAATAGTAGACCTAACGAAAAATTTACTCTGCGATAAAAAGTTAATTTAACCTTTTGTGTAAACGTAATTTGCTACGCTCGCGTGTAAGGGAACTTTATCTCAGATTTTTTTTTTCAGTGGGCACGCTTGTTCATCTTGCGATTCTTCTTGCTGACATCACAATAGAAGGGACGGGCAAACCACAGAGGTGTTGAAAGACGCCGTTCCTGGAGGAGGTGGTCCCTGAGTCAAGTCACCGTTACCAAATCTTCTCCCGGTGACTCGCCAGCCACCCACCCACCCACTACGCCGGCGTGACACGTGTTCGATCGCTCGTGCGAAGTTGGCGGATAATGCCGACAGCCGGTGGGGGGTTTCCCAAGGTTTTTTCTCTTCGCTAAAGCGATCTAGTGCTGATTCATACGGCGCTGTTTTGTGGCTCGTTTTGGGGACGACACGACCCACATCAGCAGTTTGGCATCAAGTTGGTGTTACCGTACCAATATAGTGCGTAACCATAAATCAAGCATTGTTGTTTACTTTTTATAAGGATTTTAAGTTATTTTATATCTCCAGGCTTGTCAAGGCGATTAGCACGCCCAGAGAAGATACCGAAATTGATTTTTGTGAACTGCCCCAGAATTGTAAATATTAACGCGTTCGGAGAGTGAAGTGGGCGTTAATTTACGTTCCGTTTCTCAAGTATATACTCGTACTTGAAGAAGAGTACTTAGCGTAGCTTGAGTGTATGTAACTATATATGATGAAACTAAATCGTAGAATGTGTACTTATATTTGAAGTTCTGTTGATGGTATTCTGTAGTCCATGCCATGTGGCTTGACAGTTCCCGGTGACAAAGCATACTCGAATGTCTGGAACTGGTATTTGATTACCGGGCAGCTGGCAAGAGTGAACTTTAGCTCATTTTTCCCTCTGCGAGTCGGACTGTGACACCAGTGATCAGTGTTGAGGATCTATGGCTCGAAGAGAAGCGCCTCTTGCGGTGTCTTCGTGAAGGCTAAGCTCAACAATGTCCAATACCTGGCAAAGTGGCGTTGTTGGTCTGCACCTTGAAGACAGTAGAAAACAGCGTCCAGTGTGAAGATGTGGCAGTTATCGCTAGCTGTGGAGACTACACACTACAAACATCCATTCATAGTTTTCTGTACGCCAAAGAAAACCATTTGAGGCTGTTTTGTTTACAGTAACACAATATTGTTTTAATTTAAAGAGAAGTTTAGAGAAACATATATTTGCTTCTAGTAAATGTTTTCTTTAAACGTTTTTGTTTTATAGAAATATTACCTTCCTTGCTTTAAAGCAAAGAAATAAAAATTCTTTGAGTTGCTTTAGTCCACACTCTAAATATGAATCAGTGATAATTTTGCTGTTCAAATCAGTTAGAAGCACCTGACTTACACAGCAGTCACTTCGGTAAAATTAACTGATCAATTAGTAAAAACAAGATGCAAGTTTTCTTCACTTATTAATACAGTGACTTATACACTGATTTATCAACCATTTCAATTCGCTGTTTTTAAGGAATTTATTTATTTGACTGATGGATTAGTTAACGCGTATCAAATTAAGTAAAAACGCATAAACAAATAAAACCAATAAAATTTACTGTGAGTTTTGCTTTATTTAACACCATTTTACGAGTCAACATGACATATAGTCTTTCATTCCATTTCACGCGACCATCACATCGCTTGGTTTGAAATCTTAAACTGAACTAAATGAGGCGGTGCGAGTGCATTCACACACACTATTTGTTTAACAATTCAAATGTTACCAATTAAACCAAAAACCGTAAAGAAAGAGCATACAAATTAGAGCTACATATTTTCGAGAAAGAAATATAATACATATATTTCCCCTTTTAGAGTCAATCAACATTGGCTTGATAACTCGACTGGTAAATTAACGATCTTGAAGCGTGTTGACGCGTGTTCGAATCAGGGTGCGTGAGAGAGGGGTGAGGTAGAGGGGGATTACCCCACCCCCCTTCCAACAAGAGCATGACCTGGTTCCATAAATTACATGTTATGTATTAATGTAAAAATTATGGTTAAAATAATAAGGTAGGTCCTAAAAACATTCTTCTTCTTATTCACTGGAACTGAAAGGACTTCAATGAAATTTTTCAACAACAAATTTGGCCACCCTGACTGGCTTCGGTAGCAAGCAAGTCGCAACAGGCACTGTGCTCCGCGTGAGCAAGCTGCGACAAGGATATTTTATGGGGTTTCAGTGTTGTTGTGATTTATTTATTGTGAAGCAGGGTTCGTGCATCATGGGAAGTGCCATTTCAATTACCTACTACTTACATCGCAGCCTGAGAGGCTGAGATCGAAGTCGACGCAAGTTTGTGTGTATTGTGTGTACTAGGACACTACCGTGTTCTAAAGGATTGTAGCTCGAAATGTCAAAATTATTTTAATTCATACCATTGGATGTTTACGCCATGTTAAAATTATACTACAAGCCTGTGTTAGCACCACAATATAGTGTTCTGAACAAATTATATTATCTGAATAATTTCTGAATATTTATTACGGTAATGCGGCAAGTGGTCTAAATTAAAGAAAAATTATAGTTATAATTTTTTTTTGTATTTACAATGTATTTCTTTGCCGAAGTACACATAAGCCCTAGGCGCGTTTACTTACTTACAACAAATACACGTAACTTATACATGTCACTAGTTTCATCAAATATAATGGCGTAGATGCCAGACATTCTAACTGTTGAAAGCAAACTTTTAGCGAAAATAATTTTTATATATTTGTTAGGGGCCTAATTCTTTCTCATTTACTAATAATGGTTCTGTTTCAGAGCACACATTTTTTTTACATTGTAACTGACATTAGCACAAAGACGTCTGCTGTATTATTGTAACGACAAAGTTAGGTTATCATATTTATTACTATATAGATCAAACAACAAATATATTTGCGGCAAGCCTACTTGCAGTGGTTCATATTTTAAACAACTTTTACTTTACGGTAACAAATCACGTGTTCCAGCAAAGAGAGCGTTTTTACAGTGTATATTCCATAGCCTCATAAACATTTACAGCCAGGAACATAAAGCACAAACAAATTGATATTAGTACCGAAATATAATATTAATATAGTATTGTTAAAAATCTATATTCTTTATAAAACCTTAAACTATAGGCTATTTTGTGATTTAAAAGGGTATAGGACTCTGCTTTCTCCAAACTCTGGTTAATTTTCTCCCACGCACAAAAAAGTATAGGCTCCTGATTATGACCTACGAATAGACCTTTTGAATTTTTCGCATTTTGATTCACTGTACTCTCACAAGGATTTTGCAAGAAAAAAATATGCACCGGCTTTCCTGTTACACTGAAGAGCCAAAAAAACAGGTACATCTGCCTAATATCGTGTAGGGCCCCCGCGAGCACGCAGAATTGCTGCAAGACGACGTGGCATGGACTCGACTAATGTCTGAAGGCATGCAGGAGGCATTGAAATCTGCGCCAATTTGAGAAAGGGTTGCACGTATGTAACGTTTAATGATTCTCGTCAGTCGTAGTTTGTCCCGTTCGTTCATGATCTTTTTCCGGCCGCAGCGATGTAGAAGATTTGATGTTTTACCGGATTCCCGATATTCACGGTACACTCGTGAATTGGTTGCACGCGAAAATCCAAATTTTATCGCTACCTCGGAGATGCTATGTCCCATCTCTCGTGCGCCGACTATAAAACCACGTTCAAACTCACTTAAATCTTGATAACCTGCCATTGTAGCAGCAGTAACCGATTTAGCAACTTTGCCAGACGCTTGTTGTCTTATAAAGGCGCTGCCGACCGCATCGCTTTACTGTGATTGGTTTCATACCCCTTTTATTTGCATACGCACGCCTATACAAGTTTTTTTGGCTCTTCAGTGTATATTCTACCTGAACACCTGCAGCTTGCCTTCTGTTTTTGGCCAAGTATCTTGTTAGAAAACCTTGACACAGGGGCAATCAGAATTAGGATTTTGCGGTATTGTAAGTCTGTGTTTCGCGGTCAGACACTTTAATGAATTTAGTGTTCATCCAAGTGTATTTGAACAAGAGAGTTTTTAAAAAAAAACTTTTTACCAAATAATATTGTGGAAATTAGATGCACGGAATTTAAAATGGAAATTATATGTCTTTGATGAATATAACGAAGTGCATGAAGCAGCGACAAAACAGTTGCTCAAGCTCTGTCCTTTCCGTTGAGAAACTTGCTGACGGCATTGTTTAACTTGTGCGTCTGCCATATTTGCTTGGGCGTACTTGCCTGTCATCCCAGTTAAATGGGGGAGCTACGTCGAAACCTTTTGACATTATTACACTGTTATTATAATCGAACAGCATTATTATTGAACGTCATCGACCACTTTATGATATAGACATTTCCATTCAAATACATTAGTGTAATTTCAAAATTTCCTAAAATTTAATAGATTATATGAGATACAGAGGCAACTTTCACCGAATCCATGCACTGGTTCGCAACGTAGAAAAAGTGAAGGAAGAGTAACTAAGTTAAAATATATTTTCGAAACTCCCTCAATTTTTGTACCAGCTCAGTCAAATTATGTAAATATTTTCGAGCACTGACAGCGCAAGAATATTAAAGTTTAGAGGATGCCGCTGGTCGGTGGGTTTTCTTGGGGTTATCCCATTTCCCCCACCCTTTCATTCCAGCATTGCTCCATACTCACCCCAATCACCCACATCGGTTCTCAAGATCTCGCTATTAAGAGTCGTCCAAATCACTTCACTCATTCTCTCACTCAAGTCTACAGCGTGTATTGCACAATTGAGCGGATATTGCCTATGTCATAGGAGTACCCTATAAATTCATCCCATTCGCTGATAAAATATCTACTGCATGCATTTTGCCAAAACGAGGATTTGTGGTGCTTATTTCAAAGTCGCGTACGACCATTTCAGGAGTGTACCGTGTATATCGGTAATCTGGTAAAACATCACATCTTCAACATCACTGCGGCCGGAAAAAAATTGTGAAAGAACGGGACAAACTACGACTGACGAGAATCATTAAACGTGACAGACGTGCAACCCTTTCTCAAATTGGCGCAGATTAGATTTGTGGACTGCCCTGCAGGATTAATGGTGTGAATTGCCTCCTGCATANAGGTGTGGCCGTTTTATTTTTTGGTTCTTTCAGTGTATACGCAAATGCTAACTCGAAAAACTAATATTTCTGAACGATTAAATGTTTTTCTGCCGAGGTTTCCAAATAAAACCTTTGACAATTGTTGGTTTTCGTTAAAACTTTCCAATATGCTTGCTTTGTGCTAAAGAATGCTTCATAAACTGTGGTTTTGCCTATTGAACTTTTGATAACACCACTGAAGCACAAGCAAAATATTTAATTGCTGTATTTTTGTAAGCAATAAATTTTAAAAGATATTCAAAAATTGTAAAACCATATTTTCAATTATATATTTTCTATTCCTATTTCAACCAGACACACACACGTTTTGTCAAGTGTTTAATACATAATAAGAAATTTAATCGTTTTGGGAATTTCAGAGGCTTTGGTATAGTTCGAATTTCTGGAATTTCCAAAGACTATATCAAATTCATGGACGAAATTTAATACATTCTATGAGTCTGACTCTTTTGCTAGAAGTCAGTGCAAAAACTTAAATTAATTTAAAAATTGCCATCATGCACGTATGAGGCTACAAATGACTTTTAATTCTGCCCGTGATGATTCTGACACTCTATAAAGAAGAACTTTTGTGATTGGTTTGCAAAGAACTAAGCCCTGCCAAAATTTCGCTACCGAAAAATAAAATTATAACCTAGTTAAAGTTTCATCGAAAATACGTTAGGTGGAAAAAAAATTTGTGATATTCCAGTGTCCCTATATATAACATTCTTAAATAAGTTATATATAGAAACCACAAATATGGTGTTGGATGGACTGGACAATCATACCTGTAGATTTGAATCGCTACATTTTTCGAAACATTTCTTGACTCACAGTCAATACTCAAAACCAATATTACGAAATTACGACTAATGTCTCTCTTTGCTGATGAGTAAAATCCTCTTCGACATCACATGACACTAGTATATTTTTAAGCAAACTAGTTGCTGCGCCTGATAATCCCTTCAAAAATCCAGTTATAAAAATATTTATCTTTGTTAGGAATTTATTATCAAAGCGTGTGCAAAAAGTCTTATTAATTTATTCATTACATACCATAAAACTTCATATTTTTTTTTTAAAAATTAGGCATTTATTTGGGACAAAATGCTCACATATCAACATTTTCAAGTAACGCTTTCTTCCACCGGAATGTGAAGATTTAAACAAAGAGGAAATGTAATAAGTGTTCGTGTTTTATAGATCTTCGATTAAATTGCAGTTCCTTATACGTTGAGCAGAATAGGCGTACCGTATTTCGTCCATATTCTCTAATAATTGGCGGAACGACATATAACAGAGGGACATCCGTTCAGGGTTCAGTACCAGCTATTGTAACTGGGTTTATGGCGACATAAACAATGATGTTACTTCCCCATCCTTTAAACGTCTTTTTAACATTTTTATCTCTTTGCATTTTTTTAAGAACTCTCTCGCAGAAAACAACCTCTTAATACGTTTCCCATAACGAGAGTAACAACTTACAGTTTTTGGTCCATTATACACTGGGAACAAGTACCACATTGCTCATTCAATATTCGTACTACATCAAATAAATTATTTACGCATACACACATAATTTTACATATATTTATTATATCATCAAGAAATAATATTATCGTTTCATATGTCTGCATACACTCTAAAGGTTTTCCAGTTTTTGTGAAGTCAATTAAAAGTGACTCCGCGGTTTCGAAAAAGAAGGAAACTCTCATCTCACTCATATATTATGATAGTCACCTGTCGTCAGATTTCGTATTTTGCTTCTGGCATTTCAATAGAAACGAACCCGTAGCATAGTGCTGGCTATGAAGGGTTATACATACCGATGAATAGCATGTCGATATCGTATATAAAAGCACTGATGGATCGTTTACCTGTCGTCATTGTTATAATTACGTTTTGACACAGGTCAAAATCGTTGGGTTTGAAATATTGACGTTCACTGACTGAGCTGCCGAATCCTCAGCGTCCTGATCGAACAAGTCAACGACTTCTTCTGCAGGCAGCAATTCCAAGACGACGGAAAATGTAATTTTTTTTGGCACAATTAAATATTGTTGATATTTGCCGCGAGGTCAGCAACATTTCACTGACGTAACCGCGTTATTCGTAGTAATTCGTAAATTTTGCAAATGAAATTGACGCCATATTAAACTGAAGGTAGGTAGGTAAACACGGAATAATGTCTGGTCGACAGCGAGGTAATTATGGGATGAAGCAAGTTGCTCAGGGACATGTACGGGGAAAGAATCGGCCATGGCAACTATAGAAGGAAACATTCCAGAATTCGTCTTGAGATACTTCGGAAAACCGTGGGAACCGAAATCAGGATGCCCGGATTTGGATTCAAAGCCGTAAACTTCAGAACACGATTCGAAAGGATTACCGCTGCACCACTTCGTGTTTGAAACTTACGTCCTACTAAAATTGCATTCTGGAACCTATCTGCATCTATCTATACTAAGACTTTTAACATCAATTATTTGGAACTACTCAACTGACACTCGCCAAATGTGACACATATGACAGACTACATAAATATACGACATTTAAATGGACTAGAAGTTAATTTTAAAAATACATTTACTTTTAAGTAATGGTTTATTTTAAAATATAATAATCTTAAGAATGTAATTTTTTTACAGTTACCATAACCTATTACAAATTGTTAAGTAATTTCTGAAGTTTCAATCCCCATATAATTAATGCTGTATGTTACCTCCTCCTAGCACACGGGTAACATACTTTAGGTTGGTAAGCCATATCTGCAAACGTAATATATAATTGAAACAAATTTGGTAAGTAGAAAGTATCTATTACGATCATTATTACTAATTCCAAGATAGCACACACCATATAATTTAACATTTTGTAATATATCTTGAGAACTACTGAGGCGATTCCCATTAAGTTTTGCAAATGATTTATTGACTTTATATAATACCTGAACGACCATGACTTTAGACATTCGAAATTTTAAAATTCTCTTAAATGCAGTTTATGTATAAATAGTTTAGTTGAAAATGCCAAACATAACCAACACACTGATATATTTCAACCAAAATTGCTGCAATGGTATTCATTATTAGTCGCTTCTTTTGTCCGCCATTTTGTATGGTAGTGTCGCTCGTGAAAATATTTTTTACACAATTCATGAACTTCGAAACAAATCCCATTGCACAAATAGAACAATTAAAGGTAAACTAAAGGAAGGGAGTTTAAAAAAAGTTAACGTACTTATTTTCTAAATGTTGGCGTTATTCTACTTAATGTTAAATACTGTATCTCTGAAACAATAAAACCTACTGAACGTAAGTTGGAATGCTTAAAGCATTTAGTTTTTGCACTAAATACATTAATTGAAAAACTCTTTAGTCAGGTATACAGTTGTTAGAAATCATTAAATTTGTTTTATTAAAACTTGACGAGCTTAAGCATCAACAGTCTGCGCCGAAATTACTAATTAACAGTATCAACTATCCGTCATTACGAAACGAAGCTTCGCAAAAAAATAATTTTATTGTGTCACTGTAGAAAAACTACCTTGTTTCACCAAATTTAGACACTAATGCACGAAAAACGAATCCTACCAAAAATTGCAAAATACAGAAATGCATATAAAGCCCTTAATTAAAATTCTAATTGCTTTTAAAATATTATATATTTTAATCCACCTAGTTAATTTTGGCAACACAACGATATCAAAGTTTATTTCACAGAAATGTATAATATCAATAAATTGATATTGGCTTTTACGAGGTAAAGAAAGGCAGGACATTTTTGATGATCACAGAAACCCAGCCGGACGCGCGCAAAAAGAGATCTTTAAAAAGGATGACATCTTCTCTTTTCCGAAAATCTGGCAACCCCCATCTATGACGGTGTAAGTTTTACGCACAATGGAAAGAAACAAGCTTTCAAAACTGCTCCAGTGACCGTGAACTGGCCGACAGAGAAGTTCGTTTTTCGAAACGCGTGCAACTCAGAAACTCTGGTATGCAAATCACGCGAGAGTTGAAGCGAGTGCCTTGTAGAGTCACGCGAAATGAGGTCAGACCCGGTGACCTTCTGACAAGCTGCGAGATAAATTCGAGACGTGCTCTCGGGCTGGCGGAGTGGTTCTACGTGGCCAGCCGGGGTCGATCCCCGGGGGAAACCTTCAGGTAATTTACGCGCCTCGCAGCTCCATTCTTGCTCTTCCCGGCTACATTCGCGTTCGAAACGACTTGACCCGCTCGGGGTGGGGGAAGTTGATTTTCCTTTGTGTGAGTGGCTAGGCCCATAAATTTATCCGTACTCTCTCGTGCTGGGGTGTCTTACTATCGCCCTCTTATGGTCCGCCTGGCCATGCCCTGGGGCAAGAACACGCTGATTGGTATAGGTGACCGTCCCGTGCATGTTACACATGAAGGATACTTTTGGCTAGTGCTGTACACGGCGAAGAACAAAAACGTACGAAACAGCGAAAAACACACATGAGATAAACACAGCAAACGAAAGTAACAAAGAAAACAAATCAGCCCCTCCCCCCCCCCAAACAAATTAGTACAGATTACTGGAAATATGACACAAAAAAACCGAAATCACAAGTAGAAACAAAACCTGCGTACAAAAAATTACAACTTACTCTAGGTTGGGGTATTCCCGTTTTCCGTGATCAAGCATTCCGCCTCTCCTCCATATCCACCTCATTTCAACCTCACTTTCACTGTTTAATGCCAACCTAAACTTCTCCACTCAACTTGCAGAAGCACCAAAATGAATGAATGATCATTAACGTAAATGTTGCAAATAACTACAACCGTAAACTTCATAAGGATATTCATCTATACGTGTATAATTCTTGTAGTTTATCTTTCACTTTTGTAGAGGTGTCTGTGGTTTGCTTTTTTTCTTCTACGCGTATTCATTATATTTTGTTTTCATGTGTTCAAATTTCAATTCACTTTAAAGGCGTAGGCAAAAAAATTGTTTTTTTAATATTTTTGCTCATACTTTTAAACTTGTATACATTATCTGCGAATACATTTTCCTTAAATATTAAATTTATTTTAAATAGTTTTTTTTTTTTTGCAAAATGACCTGTCAAAAATTACATTTTAGTTATTTATTATACCAATGAAATAAACCGAACTCTTTTCAACAAGGGCAACAGAAACTTCTTATTTCAATTAATTTTCATGTATGCTTTTTAAAATTCTGGGGAAACCACGAGTTAAAAATATGCAAGAATTTCTTCACTTTCGGCAATTAATTTAAATTGAAATATTATTGTCTTGTATAATTTTCTAGTCGTCTAGAAGTAGCTCTTGACATCATTCAGTGTGAATTATCCATTTTCTTTTATTAAATTAGTATTTATTACTTGTATATCCCTAAAACATTAAAATAGTTATTTGAGATGTTTTTATGCGAAACCCATGCACTGAAAATTTTTTTTCGTGTAAAATTAATTACGTATAAAGTCTACAAGTTGAACAGTTATGGTATCATGCAAAAATAAAATTACCCATCTGTTCGCGGCCAACGCTTTTAAGGAATGGGCAAAGATAAAGGAAATTCCAAACACTATTCAGTCGCACTAATACCAGTGAACTTCTAAATATATTGCAGATGTAACTCAAAGAAAAACTGTTTGAACTATAGCTTGTCCCGAAAATAATCCGTGATAACTGAAGTTTCCGGCGAAGACTACTTGAGAGTACAGAGTTTTTATTTGAGAGATTCGAAAGATTTGGGCGGCTCTTAACAACGAGGGCTTTAGAGCCGATAAGGGCAAAATAAGGTGAAAATGGAGCAGTACCGGAATGCAAGGGCGAGAGGAAACGGGAGATCCCCGAGAAAACCCGCTGACCAGCGGCGCCGTCCAGCACGATTCCTACTTGCGAAAATCCGGAGTGATCTGGCCGGGGATCGAACCAGGTCCGCCTTGGTGGGAGGCGAGTAGTCTAACCACTCAGCCACCATGGCCCCAGTACAGAGTTGAAACAGCTTCTTGTACCACAAACTCCAGCCGCGCAAGTTAGCAAGATTACGTCACTGGCCAGGAACATGTCGGAACGCCGTTAGCCAGTGAGAACCTTGTGACGCAATTTCTAACCGGTGACCCAGCCATTAGGGAATCTTTCACAGTACGCAGTAGCCAATCAGAAGCAGAACCAATTCCGGGGTCTCGATCTCCAGTTCAGCAAATGGGCGGATCTACATCAAAGGAGCCGGCACGCCATGACGCTTCCGTCCTTCTTATTTATTTCGCGCAGTTAATATACGATACTTTTTTTTTGGAGGAATTGATTTTTTATGTCAGTGAAGAGAGATTTGGGCGGCGTCTTGAGAGCCGATGAGCGTGAAGCGAGGTCAGTGTGAAGCAGCGCCGGAATGAAAGGGCGGTGGAAAAGGAGAGATCCCCGAGAAAACACTCCTACCAGCGGCATCGTCCAGGAACGATTCCCACGTGCGAAAATCCGGGGAGCGATCCCACAGGGACTCGAACCCGTGTCTCCTTTGTGGAAGGCAAGTGGTCTGACCGCCACACCACCACAACCCCACACAAAGTTGAAAAAAAAAATTCGGTCAGTAAGTGGATATGATTTTTAAATTTGACAACACTGACATCTTAGTTTCTACGATCAGGTAGAATAATTTTCTGGAACTTCCACTGAGCGTAAGAACAATTAATGTGTTTATTTTCATGTTTGAATATATTTGCACGTATTTATAATCTACATAACATTTCACATGCAGGGCACGTGGCTCTACTAGAATGAGCGCCCAAGATGCAAGGAGGCGGTGAGCAATAACTCGTTTGCCTGCGCGCCTACGAGCGAATGAGCGGCGATAAATAAGCGGCCAATCCGCATTCCCGCTGCGATACGTCGCGGTTCGATAATCGCTCGCCAGGGGCGGCACTTTCGCCCGTCGACGGGGGTCTATCCATGCAGCGCGCGGCTAATGTAATCACTCCTCCGGCCACTGCTTGCGATGTCTGCCGGCCGGCCCACTTCGGTTTGCGTTGGGAATTTTTTTTTACGCCAATCTGATTTCGAATGGGATTCTCGTCGGTCACCTTGGCCCAAGGGGCAAACAACGCAGAAAGTGGGCGACCTCCCACGAAAGGCTTGGGTAAACCTCTCAAAGGCATTCGTCTTCGTTGAGCTAAGTAGGATGGCAAACCAGCAGTAATAACCGTAAACCGAATTTGATTTCTACCTGCTGGGGTGACTTTCCCCTTAAAAAAAAGTTCTGTTTTGGCGCCGTTTCGCAAAGAAACAGAGAACTCGAGCTAAATATTTCAAATTTGGAAAGTTATGTACCCAGGTAACATTTGCTACTCCTTCAACAATAGGCACAAAAGCAAACATTTTCAGTAGCGCATAGTTAACCCTCGCAAGTTAAAAGTAACGCTTCTTTACGATAACATCCCTCATAAGTTATTTCCTTTTGGTTTTTTCTCTTCAAATTTGATTGAAACTATTTTGACCCAGTGTGTGCTGTTGTATACGTAATAAAAAGACGTATTGTTTTTGGACATAACTCTACAAAGTACTAGTCTTAGCGCTCAATTGTTTTTCCCTGTGAATTACTTATATGCAAACCCCACTGCCACGAGTATCATAGCAATAGATTCATGAAACGCCTTTGTGAGGGCATGCCGGTCCGTTTACCAAGCTAAAGTGAAACTGGCGTTATCATAATTTGGAAGAAATCAATTTTGTTTGTTATCAATGTCATTGAAGCTACTAGTCCTTGCTGGGAGTGCGAGAGAAGGACAGCTATCAAGCGTGAAATAAATTACGAACCTAAAGTAACACAAGTGTCCAGTTATTCTAACAGCACACTTTCTGTCAGAAATTCTTCACGGGGGTCAGTTGCAGAAGTCTTCGCTAATCGTGGTGGGGCCGTGGTGGTACAGCGGTTAGACACTCGTCTCGCACCCCAGACGAACCGGGTTATATTCCTGGCGGGGTTGACCCCAGATATGCGGATGTGGGAATCGTGCCGGACGAGGCCGCTGGCTGGTCTACGGGTTTTCTCAGGGTCTCCTGTTTCCCCCCCGGCCATTGCATCAGCGCTGCTTCATTTTCACCTCGCTAGTCCGGGACGTTTTCGAGCTTCGTGTTGGGCGTCTAGACGACGCGAGGTTCACCATGGCGGTGGGAAACGTCCCAGGTTGTGGCATCACTCCTAGAGAGAGAGAGAGAGAGAGACAGAGAGAGATCCACATACACTCCGTATATAATCGGCTTCCCACGTGCCCGGTAACCTAGTGAGGGCAGGTAGCTGCTCTGCTATTACCTCTGCTGACCTCGCAGTCACTGCCGAGTTGCACTGTGCTCTGAAACGTGCCCACTCCTCCACTGCTCCGGGCTAATGGTGACTCCTCCGCGCTGACCTCGGTCACGATTCCTCACTGAACGACTTTTACTGTGAACTAATATTATAAATGCGAAAGTCTGTGTGTGTGTGTGTGTGTGTGTATGTATGTTGGTACCACTCAGCTTCATAACGGCTGAACGGGTTTTGTTGAAATTTGGTACGTAGGTACTTTTGGTCCTGGAATAGGATATATAATACTTTTTATCTCGAAAAATTGAACGGTTCCTGTGGAATAACAACAAAACCTAATTCTGCAACAACTGGGAACGTGACCGAAATATTATTTTCCTCTAGTGTCGGAGTTTATCAGGCCACCCAAGGACCTCTTAAATGGCTTAACGACTGCTATCAATCGATGACTACTGGGACTTAATATTTTACGTGCCCTCCGAAGCCCGGAAGCGCTCAGATGTTATGCCACTAAACGGTCACCCATCCAAATGTGTACCGCTGGAAACGTTGCTTAACTTTGGTGATCGATTAATATCCCTCAGCCAAGCGCAAAATGTAGTACCTAGGTACACTTTTTTCTAATGATACAACTTGATGAATCTCACGTTTTGGTTTTCATACATCGACGCTGGAAAGCGGAAATGTGGTAACTACGCGATAGTTGAACATATACACTCCAAAAACATTACCCTACATCTTGGCTAACGGGCAAAAGATGTTTCCTACCTTTGAGTTGCCGTAATCAGTTGAAAACGTAGGCCAACATAGTAAAGTTTAATAATTCTGTTTTCATATAAATTAATTGCATTTTCCCAATTTATTATATCGTATCACTTTAAAACTCAATTGTACCCGGGCGAAGCCGGGCCTGGCCGCTAGTGTGCATATATACACACCGAAAAGCCAAAAAAACTGGTAAAGGCGTGCGTATGCGAATAACAGAGGTATGGAACCAATCAGAGTAACGCGATACGGTCGGCAGCTAGATCGGTTACTGCTGCTACAATGGCAGGCTATCAAGATTTAAGTGAGTTTGAACGAGAGATGGGACATAGCATCTCCTAGGTAGCGATAACATTTGGATGTTCGCGTACGACCATTTCACGAGCGTATCGTGAATATCGGGAATCCGGTAAAACATCACATCTTCGACATCCCTGCGGCCGGAAAAAGATCGTGAAAGAACGGGACAAACGACGACTGACGAGAATCATTAAACGTGAGAGACGTGCAACCCTTTCTCAATTTTGCGCAGATTGGATTTGTGGACAGTCTTGCAGGATTCATGGTGAGAATTGCCTCCTGCGTACCTTCAGACGTTAGTCGAGTCCATGCCACGTCGTCTTGTGGCACTTCTGCGAGCCTGGGGAGGGGGGAGGAGGATACACGGTATAAAGCATGTGTACCAGTTTTTTTTGTCTCTTCATTGTATATATATATATAGGCCGTTCACGATAAAGTGAGCACTTTTGAAAGCCGTCTCATTTAGAATAATAGTAAATAAATATATTTTATTTTAGCCTTAGATGTTAACTTTAGATTGTGGTGGATAAAAAATAATGTGTTTATTATTGACATGGCAATATTAATTTAAAAATGGGTTAAAGGATAAAAAAAAGGCTGCAGTTGGTGTTGAGGTTATGTTACAGTAAAATGAAGATCACTGAACTGATTTCGTTCAAACAATCTTTATTGTCATTTACGCGCTATTCACAAGCTCTACATGACCAAGAGCATGCAAATTTATAATTGTACCAATTAACTTCCTATAAATCCATATTTCAT
This sequence comes from Clitarchus hookeri, assembly GCA_002778355.1. NCBI lineage: Eukaryota > Metazoa > Arthropoda > Insecta > Phasmatodea > Phasmatidae > Clitarchus > Clitarchus hookeri. The sequence continues at coordinate 91,681 of NQII01002461.1, read as the reverse complement.
CTCCAAGCTCTCACTTCATCTTCTTACGGAAAAACAGAACAGGCGATGAACAAATACTAATTGCAGCAGTCTGATTAACAACACCTTCATGTACTGACACTGTCTTCCAACAAATTATATCACGTGGATCCATTTCAGCCAAACTCGTAAACGTTGGGTTTGGTGCAAGGCGCATAAGCTCTCTGTATACTTACTTCTGATCTTAGCGTAATCTCAACATAGTATGAGAGTTACACCTCTCTTGCACGTAAAATGCAACTGGTAAGAGACTTCCATAGATAACATGCACGAGAAGATAGCAATCGTAGCAGAAAATAAACACGAGTTAAGATAAGAGTTATCTTAAGGTCATGGACTTAAAATATTTCAGCGTAGCTGTTATCCCCCAACACTAAATCTTTGAACGCGGCAGCCCACAGTAGAACTAGTATATATAACGAGTTTTCCCGTAGGAAGACGAAGTTCGAGATTGGAGAAGAAATATGGATTTATAGAAAGTTAAGTTAATTTATACAATTGCAAATTTGCATGTTCTTGGTCATGTAGAGTTAGTGTATAATGCATAAATGACAATAAAGTTTGTTTGAACGAAATCGGTTCAGTGGTTCTCATTTTGCTGTAACGTCACCTCAACACCAAACAGCAACATTAGCACACTAATTCTACTATGCACTGCCGCGTTCAAAGATTTAGCATGGAGATAAAAGCAGCTCAAAATTTTCCTAAGTCAATGACCTTGAGATAACGCTTATCTTATCTTTTGTTTAGTTTACGCTACGATTGCTATCTTCTCCTGCATGTTATTTATGGAATTACCTTATCAGTTGTATTATATATACAGGATGATTCTAAAATCACGGGACAAACATTGAGGGGGGGGGGATAGAGCTCACTAAAACAAACAATTATTGTATAGGNACATTGAGGGGTGGTAGAGCTCACTAAAACCAACAATTATTGTAGAGGAATATATGGGTGGAAGTGACGCATTGAGGCCCAAACACAAAAATAACACATTAAATGCAACACATTGTTTATTTACAACGTCGCCGCTAAATGCCTTTTTACAGCAATGTTTTATAATAATTGCTCAAAATTGCTATCACCGACAGTAATGCCAGCTTGGTAGCGTCGGTGGAGTGATTGGCGAACAGATTCAAATACGCCGGGTATTTCACGCACGCCACCATTGTCAGCCAATCACGCCATATGTGGAGGTCGCCAAGCATGCGTGACTCTTTGTGGATGCATTTCCAGCAACTGTTTTTTAACATTTTCTGTACGGAATCGCTCGTTAAGTATGCTGCTAATGAACATTTTATGTTTCCGTTAATGTGTTATGTTTTTGTGTTTGTGACTCAATGCCTCACTTCCGCCCATATATTTCTATACAATAATTGTTTGTTTTAGTTAGCTCTACCACCCCTCAATGTTTGTCCCATGATTTTAGAATCTCCCTGTATATATATTTCAGGTTATATTAGAACAACCTTTTTTTCGCATGAATATTTCAGGACTACTTCCACTCTAAAACACTACAGCTCAGATCCACTTTGGTGATTGGATGATTTTAACTGTCACGCATTGCATGTCTCTGCCGCCAAATACGGACACTCAGTGCCGAAGTTACCTAATTCTGATTGGCCCGTCAAAGACACGAGGCCAATAAGCAAAGTGAAAAATGCACTTATGCCATAGGACATTGAAGTGTAGTCTTCGCGTAAGGCCCTATCCCTACCCTATTACCTGGGACTAGAAAATATTATGAGTAAAATTTAGGGTAGTCTAGACTCAATTGTAAACATATAAGTCAGGTTTCCTGTTGGATAGCGCTTTACAAGACACGCCTTAGAATTCTCTAAAAGTCAATAAAATCGTCAAAGAAAAAAATCACTGCAAATAGTACCAGAGAACATGTAAGTAAACAGAAGTGAATTAACGTAACTGGTAGTTTAATGTCGGCGTACGCATTCACCCACTGGCTGCGCGTGGCTCTGAGAACTGGCCTTGAGACTGACTGGCTATTGAGTGCTGTGAACGCTTTCTTATTGGTTGTGCTGCCGGCTGGCGAGTGAGATTCCTGGCGCTGGTTGGCGGACGGCTTTGCCTGTTGCTGTCTGGTCACGCCGTTCTGTTGGCGTGAGTGGCTGCAGTTCGCGGTGTAAGCGGCTGCTTGACTTCTGTATTCTTAATTACTCTCTGACCGCACCTTCAAGGCGGCGTTCCAAATCGTTACTCTGATAGTAAAGTAAAGTAACAGAGAGTAACAGTCTAGGAAAGCAAAAGTAAACGTAATTTTTGAACACGAGCATGATGTAAATATCAATCTTCTTATTTACAAATGTGTACTGATTAAGCAACCAATGTAAATTCCAAATTATATTTGTCCCTTCCCCCAAATTCTTGCTCAATCAAAATGTTTGTTAAATACATCAACTACTTTACTTGCGATAAATTAACCATAAACATTATGTATAAAAATATTACCTTTATAAAAGTGTACTTTAAAATAAAATTATAAATTTTATCACTCGTCATTTTAAATTTCTCCGTGTGTGTGTGTAAACGAAATGTCCACATTTCCTTTAAATTTGTTTATTTCTACTGAACACCCAGCCAGTTTCAGTTTACCCCCTCGTTTCTCGCGCTGAAATAGTGTGTGTAAATGTTTTACTCTGGCAAGATGCTCAGAGTAGTTCTCTGCAGTTTTGGGACGCTTTCTAGGGAGAGTAAAACATTTACTTAAACTGTTTTGGGACAGCCAAAGAGAAACGGTTACTAGCAGAGTAACGTTTTGGTACGCCGCCCAACATTTGAACATCCGCCACTGCTAGTGGAATGTCCAGATATTATCGATCACATGTAGATGATTTTGATACTTTGGAATCGACGAATGCGTCACATAATTTGGCCGAGTGTTGAAATCCTTGAGTGATGTGCTAGTCCGGGATGATATGAAAATTTCGTTTGTCTTTTTTTCGAAACAACTCTTTCGAAACTAGTTCATGCAAACATATTTATTTATCCATACAATGAAAATGTAAGTTGTTTTAGGACATGCCACGAAATTATTAACTATATTAGATATTCATAATCATACAAGATATAACAGAACATAAATCTTGTACTCAATAAATAACCTCAGTAAAAAACAACACACAAGAATTTGTGATATTTCACAGGTGTGGAACAGTCGAATTGTTAACAATAACTTGTACATAACAAAAACCAATGTTTATAATAAAATTATTAAATAAATTAGCCAGAAGATAAACCATTTCGCGGACGACAAGTTTTGGATTTTAAAAAAATAACAACATGCCGCTTATCCATGTAACTTCAATTAACTCTTTTGCCGAATACAAATTTTGTCCAAATAATTTTCTCAAATTTGTAGGAATTAAGATTTTCACTTTGTCGTGTTAGCGCTTAAAAAACGATGAATGTTAATTTCCGTATTAATGATAAGAAACCAAATCATTAACAATATGATGTCACAAAACTATAAAATATCCTCAAAGAAAAAAATTTTGTCACTTCAACAGACTGAACACTTTATCTCCAGTGTACTCGTTTATTTACACCATGTTGCGAATTAGGTTAAATAGTGTCAATTACTGTTTGTTGTCAGAAACAAGGACAAGTACACTTGGCATTTCTGTTGTTAACACAATTGTCAGTTGCTGACACGTCAGAATTTATGATTGGCTGATGCTTGTGCATTAGAGAGAAAAAAACTCTTCCAACGGGCTCCATTGTTTAGGTTTCTTATAAGTGGCTATAAGTTCTGTTCAGGCAAAATATTCATTCTGTTTCAACAGTTCTAATGAAAAAAAATTATATGATCGTTGTAGGGTTAAAACTGGGTCAGAGGCGAAGTACTAACCTTTCAAAAGCAAGTGTTCATACAAACAGAGAGCTAATTGCTGTGAAGACCACGTGGTCTGGCAAAGTTATAGCGGAACAAAGGCCGTGTCTCGACTGGCTCGGAGAGCGCTCTCTCGTGCTCTTGCTCTCGCGAGCACGTCACGATGACGTCGCAGAGAACGCTCTCTGATCGTCTCAATTCGTCGTGGAGAGCGCGAAAGAGTGGCAGCTTAGAAAGAGCACGAAGCTATGCGCTTTGACCGCGTTTAAATGAGGTTTTAGTTGCCTTCTGTGCCAAAATCGTGTCGCCACAACCTGTAGGTGAATAATTGTGACTGTTATAGTCATGGAAACGTCTAACAGAATACGTATCTATGTAAATACACAGGTAAGAATTAATGACAAAGTGTATCGGTTTTAACGGGATGCTTTTAATCGTCTTTGCATGATGTGCACATATAATAGCTATAACACATATGTACCTATTAAAACCAAAATAGTACTATTTCATGGCGTAACTGTTATTTAGATAGTGATATAATTAACTGTGATTGCGAAACTACTCGGCCATGCGGGTTAGACCGCTATCGAGTTCAAAGTTTTTCACTTGGAAATATATTACAGCACATGGCATACGAAATATTTTACTGTATTAAGAAGAAAATAAATAAAAAATTGTTTCTATATGTATACATTTTTAACACGTAAAGCGTGAAGAACAGTGTAGCAAATTAATTCTTTTCAACAAAACGAACACGGTTGTGCGAATACATTTAGATACGTAGGCGATGTGTCAATCTCGATAGCAACGAATATCTGAAAAATAACTATAGAATTATATTAATTAGGACTAGTGCTATCACCAGATTGTACTCTCTCAGAAGACTAATCTTAGAATTCAGTGGAGAGTGGAGATATTTGGGCAGATTTTAACATCAAAATGATGGAGAAGTGGGGTGAGTATAGAGCAGAGCCGGAATAAAAGGGCGGGGTAAACGGGAGACCCACGTGAAAATCCGCCAACTAGCGGCATCATGCGGCATTATTCCCAAGTGCTAAAACGAAGTATAATAAAAACTAACATCATTAGCACACATCAAATTATGATAGCAATAAAAAAAAGTGAAAAAATTTGTTATAAACACAATAATTGTATTACGCTTAACGCAATAAAATAACATTTTGTTTTAACTTGTTTATACGTAAATATAAAAAATGTACTTGTTACCTATAGAATAAACTGAATAATCATATACATTTAAATACATTATATTAATTTATATTTTTTAATGTTTGTATTAAAAGTGCAATATAGCGAGAGAGAGAGAGAGAGAGAGAGAGAGAGAGAGAGAGAGAGAGAGAGAGAGAGAGTTGTTTAAACGGAATATCGTGCGGATACTCCTGATAATTACATGCTAATAGGGAAGTAAAGATAATAACTTATGCTCCTGTTAATTCTATTACACTAGAACATATTAAACGTAACACTATTTTCAGAAAAAAAAATTTATGTTCCACTTATTCTTTATCACCACACGTTTACTGTTTTGGATCTCACATTGATGCAAATATTTACAATAACATAAAGTGAAGGTTAAACGATACTGTCTATATTTAGTTGAATGTGTACTGAAAATATAACTTAAGAGAATTTAAGGAAAAAGATACGTCAAATAGCAAATTATTGTCCTTGTGTGATTACATAGATAACTTGTTGTAGTTCATTGCACTCGACAATGTACATTTTTTCTGCACATGAACTAATTACTATCTTTTTTGCGATTCCCAAAAAGGATAAATTGTGATTATTAAAAATAATCATGGAATAATAAGATTTCTTTTCATTGAAATGGCATTACGTGTTAAACATAATGGGCATTCGAAAGAAATTAAAAATTTACACTTTTTGCTATTCATCTATTTTATAGTTGTTTGTCATTGCCTTAACGTAGGACTACTGCTCAATTTAATGAATTAACTGTGGCCAATCCCACATTCGAGATGTAAATATGTCTTGTCCACCACTTGACCCCTACATAACTTGGGAGTTTCTCCTGCATCTGGCAATCAGCGGGCAACTGTATTCGTTAGATGTCAGAAGACTTCGTGGAAGAGATAGAATGGAGAAAGAAAATTCGGCACGTTATCGTGAGCAGAATCGTATTTGCATTTTATGTGAGCTCAATCCGTTTCTTTCAGGAAGCCTGACATTAAGCATTTCGGAGTGAAATATCAATTTAAATCACCGGTTTGTCAAGCACGTTGATTGCAGAAACATCAGTCAGTAATTTAATGATCCCGAGAGAATAATAGCATATTGGAATATTTTTCGAACTCGGAACTTGGCGACAAGAGTGTGTGAAGAGTCAGGCGCGAACAGAACGCCTGCAATAACGTTACATACTTGTCGGTGTTTTGTATAAGTTAAATAAAATTCAGTGCTACGACCAAACATATATTTTGAATTTTTGATTATAAGATTATGCGTTAGAGTAATACAGCTTTGTTTTCACGTAGGCCTACTACACAGAACGAAAAGTTTGGTCGTTATAAATAATAATAATAATGTCGTGTGGGGAGTGCACCCAGGGCAAGGCGACACACTCCGAGGGACGGTCTTTCCAGCTGGGAACCGTAGGTGACCGTCATCCCCGGACATGACAGAAATTAAGCTATAGATTGGAGCGGCGCTGGAATGCAAGGGCGGGGTAAACGTGAGCACCCCGAGAAAGCCCGCCGGCAAGCGGCATCGTCCAGCACGATTCCCACATGCGAGGGTCTGGGGGTGAACCCGCCGGGGATCGAGCCCGGATCGCCGTGGTGGTAGGCGAGCGCCCTGGCCACTACGCCACCGCTGCCCCAGTCGTTATAAAACAAATGTATAGTTGTCGCTTTCCAAGGCCAAAATTTTATTGTATATATATATATATATATATATAATATATATGGTGCAAATTAACAGGTAAATTGACAACTACTAAAGTCTAATTAGGTCCCATTAAAATATTTGTTTATTGAAATAAAAAGTGTTGGTTGCGCAACAGCATTCATGTCGTTCACAGTAAACATTTTTCTGCGACTGCAAAACGGCGTTCCTTTTTATTCTGGGCACGCGCGCTGGTGCAGTGGAAGTGGCCACCTTCTGGTCTGGCCACTACGCCATGTTTGTTAGTTCGCATCTCCTCGCAGCTAGGAGCGAAATAATTCGCGAAGGATATTGTTGAGAAATTGCGGACGGATGTCAATGATACTTTTATTCCAAGTAAGTAAAGGCTACGCATAGTAAATTACGGAAAATAATCATCCAGGAATGAGAAGTTCTCAGGCCTCGGCCATTTATTAAACTTGAGGTCTAGGAATGCTTTGTTTAAAATTATCATCACCAAGAGGGGCGGCACAGTGGTAACACACTGAACTGGCTTTCGAAAATACCATTTTAGATGTCGTGATTTTCGCTTTTAAGCTGAACCATCGCCCACTAAACAGGATTATTGGTTTTTCCAGGATGCTTATATAAGGAAAGTTACCTTTTACCCAACTACCTTATTGACCTTAACAGCAGTACTGACACAATGACTGAACCACCAACTCATAGCTGCATCAGATTATTAATTCAGCCAAAATTTGGTAAAAAATGAATATTTTGACACAAATACGATTTTGCAGTTACGTCGTTGTGTTTGTACTGCAAGGTAATGCCATTAACTATTTCGGTACAGGGGTACGTTCGAAATTTTATTTCTTAAAATGTAAACAATTAAGAAAAATGCAAGATTCTAACACACCGAGGAAAGGTTTCTCTCCTTAAGGGATGCTAAACCATACCAACATTCCAAGTCCTGCAACCCGCAACACACGTTAGTGATCCCCGCTGGGTGATGCTGCCAGCATCGCAACAGTTTTACTGCGAGTAACAAACACATCTGTCCTACCGATGCACTGAATTTATTGCTGACAGCTAAAGTTCTTTTTAAGTTGCCACCAAACACTTAAATTACGAAAGAAATTTGTTGGTACAACAAAATCGTTTGGGAGATCTATAGTAACAAAATAAAAATTTGTGTCCATCAACAAAATATTTTGGTCACCACTAAACTATTACTTCAGTGTGGTGTCCCAGCTAATTATAATCGCAGACCCACCTGAAAACTAATGAGATTTTGAAATATTTTAAATATGTATAATATTCTCAAAATACGCATTACAATTACTACTCGCAAGGAAAAGCTGCGAATTTATTATTATTAGGTAACCTTGCATAAAGCTAAATTACAAGATGGATGTTGGTAAAAAAAACGGTATAGGAGACATGTATAAACTTACTACCCGCTGCACTGAAATTACATGATGTGACATATCTGTGTATTTTAATTTTAATACTGTCGTTATTTTGTTACAAATTAAATCATTTCAGTGGTTACCTAAAGTATTTTGCATGTAGGTGCTTATTTATTTTGCACATATCGTATCCTGCCATTTTGTGTTTGCTTTGCTACCGTTTTGTTTGAAATTAAAAACGAATATGATTTATGAGTGTCTAGCTCAAGTGGGCAGGTTTATTTAACAATTTGTCCACCATTTCTGAATAAAAAAAAAATTTATGTAATGGTTAATTATTTTACGGAAATATCAGAGTTATATATACTGAAATGATTAAAATATTAAAATTAAATTATTCATATAATAAAAAAAAGTTTTATTTCATTTTTATGCGCGTGTAGACCTACACTCGAAATCTAAAAGAGTTATAATTTCAATGTTTAAATCTGTTACCAGTACGTGACTTATTCAGCAATTACTTCTGTCAATTTATATAATGAATTAAAATACGTGAAAAAAGCCAGTTTCCCTTCATTTATTGATTCAGTGACATTTTTCACTGATTGGTCAACCAATAAATTCACTGTTTTTTTAGTGATAAGTTTTTGACTAAAGATCAGTTAAAAAAGGTACATAAAATGAAATAACTACACATTATTCTAATATTATAAATGCGAAAGTCTGTGTGTGTATATTTGTTACCACTCAGCTCCATAACGGCTGAACGGATTTTGATGAAATTTGGTATGTAGGTACTTCAGGTCCTGAAATTGGACATAGGATACTTTTTATTCCGGAAAATTGTACGGTTCCTGTGGAATAACAACAAAACGTTATTCTGCAACGGCTGGGAACGTGATCGAAATATAATTTTCCTCAGGTGTCAGAGTTTATCAGGCCGCCTAAGGACCTCCGAAATGGCGTAACGACTGCTATCAATCGATAACAACCGGGACCGAATATTTAACGTGCCCTCCGAAGCCCAGAAGCACTCAGATGTAATGCCACTAAACGGTGACCCATCCAAATGTGTGCGGCTGGGAACGTTGCTTAACTTTGGTGATGAATTAAGATTCCTCAGCCAAGCGCACAAACCTAGGTACATTTTCTATAAAGCTTCAAATTGCTGAAACTCAAGTTTTGATTTTCATACATCGACGCTGGAAAGCGGAAATAGGGTAACTACGCTATAGTTGCATAGATACACTCCAAAAACATTACCCTACTTCTTGGCTATCGGGTATATAATATTTTCTTCCTTGTGGGTTGCCGTAATCAGTTAAAATCCTAGGCCAACACAGTATAATGTTTTAGTTATATTTTCGCATAAATGAATTGTCTTTACCTAATTTATTTATTAGTGTATTACTGTTAAACTCAATTATACACGGGCGAAGCCGGGTCGGTTCGCTAGTAAATTAGGAAAACCAAATATATAAATTATTTATTGTTAGTTTTGTCTTTTATATCACTACTTTACGAGGTAACGTGAACATTTAGCCTTTAATTTCGTTATCACGTAATAATCACAGCGCTTGCTTTCAAGGTTTGAACTACATAACATGTGGTGAAATGAATGCATTCATACCTACTGTTTGTTTCAACAATGCTAAGGTTTCCAATTAAACTAAAAACGAAAAGAAATGTCATACGATTTCAAACTACATATTTTCGATTAAAAAATACATTGCATTTGTATATTTTCTCCTTGATTGCTAACGTTGGCATGGTAGCTGGATTGGTAAGGTAACGGTCTCACACAGTTCGTTGAAACGGGTTTGAGTTCGGGAGCCAAGAATAAGTTTTATTTTTCAAAATTACATTAAATAGCACAATATCAACATGTACTATCGGATATATGTTTTTATTTTACAAAATGATTTTGCCGTATTCAATAAAAATAACATTTCATTAGCTGAACGCAGTTCGCTGTCACTTATTCAATCAGTGAAGTTGCTTCACTGAAACAACCAATGGTTTTGCACTGTTTCTAAGTGGAGCCATTTTCACTCATTTGAGTAGTTTAATTACACTACCATTCGGTGGTTTTCCAATGATTGGAATTTAGAGTGTAGATGAATTTTAACGATAGCACTATTGGTAAGGACTTCCTATTAGGAAAAACGGATAACCTCGTCTTTCGCCTAGATCACGAGTTGCTGGGAAGACACCCACATTCGCTTAGAACGAGGACGGTAGGTCACTTGGGAAAAAATCACTATCCGTGGAAGAAGTAAGTTATGGAGCAAAGCAGCTCGATAATCCGAGCTGAAGACGCCAATACTTGTTTATATACACTCAGTCACACTCTTAGCCTGGAATCCTAGAACATTAAGTTTTGCATTGCACGTGTATTAGTACTTATGGCAGTTGAAATGGCATGACCAGTACTTCACTCTCGGACCGTATTCCCTGAACTTATTTTCTCTAAGTACTGCGATCCTATCAGATCAGTCACATACACTGAAGATGAGGCAGCTCGATTCTTTCGTCTTCCGCGCATGCGCCAGACATTGACCTGCCCCACGCCAACACAGCTGTCACATTCACGTGGTCGACAATGGTGAACTTGTGTTTGTTTACATCTTAATTTTCAAAAGACGAACGCTTTTGTGTTAGTAAAATCCTTTTTGCCTATTTGAATCTCGTCAAAATGTGTTACAAATGGACTAAAGAAGTATTCAAACATCTCAAAGCTTTCCTTTTATAATCAGCATTCTAACCTCAAATCTTATCTACGTTTATGACAGTCGCATTGGCAGAAAAAACATACCAACGTTGGGACACGGGGACTGGTTTTGCGTAGCTAGCGTGATCACTGTACCCCATATTCCGTCAAAAGCTTTTCAATGAAAGCGACACTATAGAGTGTTTATTTATTTGTAACGTCGTATTTGAAGCTGGCAATTATTACAGACCTGAAATAACTATACCGGAGACTCACGCGGCTTATGGGCGACCATTATCGCACACATGGAAGAAAAGGCCACGCAATTTCATTTCTGCATACGTGCCTATTCTCTGTCACGATCATGTTGCCCGCTCAAGGGGTCTTCCCGTCCGTAAGCAGTCGTTTCTAGTCTAATTTTTAAATAAAATATTTTGAATATTTCAATGTGAATCTTTTTATCAGGACAGAAATGAAAGTCAATAGTTTGTTGCCAATTCATGCATTTGGTTATTGAAAAATAAATGTGATCGTTGAAAAGTAACAAAATCAGTAAAAATCGTTTGAAGTAGCTCTCTCCAGTTCTATAAACTATAACGACAACGCTGTATATTTTCTAAACAGGCTGCTATATTGAAATCCTGTAGTCACGGCTTATACTTCCGAGGAAACATAACACTGGAAAAGCTTGTTTATGCCATTTTATATCGCCGGCGCAAAGCTTCGTTATGGTCAGTTGTAACCTTGAGGGCGTTTAGTGTTGTTTAATAGGGATTCTCATTGAATGTCGTTTAATCTATAAAAGGTTTTGGAACTCATTCACTTAATTTGGGTAACCATACATATTTTATTATGTTTTGAAGCAGGCTGTTGGTGTGCTTTATTGTTCTGGTAATATGCTCATGGAGACAAGTGAAATACCGAAGTCACGTAAATACGACGTTTTTTATTCTAAACTACAAACATTTTCTTACTGCCGTTGTCCAAGCTACAATGGGGTTTAGTCTTCGTGGTGTAAGATGTTACACTTTAGCGAAGACGTCAATTTGTACTTGCACTATTCGCTTTCATCGTTAGAATTAGCAGTCATCGTTCAGTTTATGTACAAATCGTGTTAGTGTAGCTACCATCGAAAGCAAAGAATGCTACCGATGCGTGTTTTAAACGGTGTTCTTGACGTACGTTCGTTTCTAGACCTCACTCCCCCGGCAATATTATGGTTTGACGATCATCCAGCCAAAACTCTTCTTTCCCTTCTTCCGTGTATTCATACAGACGGTATTAAGAATATAAACACACGGAGTGTTTACAAAC
>NQII01002461.1:0-79462 GCA_002778355.1 Clitarchus hookeri | reverse complement strand
ATATATATATATATATATATATATATATATATATATATATATATATATATATATATATATATACGAATTTAAGTATTATTATTAGCAATTTCAAATTCAAAGTATGTATAACACAAATGCACATCCTCCTGTTTAAATGATTTATACGTTACTTTGCGTAAAACAACCACGGTTATGTTTATAAACCCGTACCGAAGGTTATTGGCAGTTAGGATTTCTGTAATTATGCCAATCCTGTCTTGTGTTTATCGGCTAAAGAAAATTGCAGTTTATATAATTATAGAAAGTTACATTTCCAGATAACTTTTTTACTGTATATCAAAACAAAACTATTTTATTTCGCAACAAAAAATTAAATTTATGTGCATATTTTTGGCATATTATCGATCTAAAATCACAGTATCATATTAGTTACTGATAAGCAGACAACTTGCTAATTGGTGTTACTTGAACAAATGTCTGAATCTCTAAGTAATAAAACAGATTATATAAAAGTATACTAAAACAACTGTAAACTGAGTGGACACGAGGGGACACTGTAATTATTTTACGCTTTTGTAACAATTTTCCACGTGTGAAGTTATATTTATTATGTCGTTTGCTGCGTCCAAGAGGGATGGTCGCATATCATATCTGCGATAAACAGAGCTACCTCTCGTAGTCCGCCTATGGTTAAATCCATTTTTCCTGATGAGCTGCTTAATTATACTTTTAAGCCATTTCTCCACCTCGCGCAAACAGTGCTTAACTATGTATATAAAATCACACGAAAGGAACAACGTACCGCATTCGTGCGCACGCGGTTTAACAATATTGTGTAAGTGACCAATTTCTTACTAGGCATTCCCAACACACATGTTTTCTCTTTGTGTTTATTCATAATAATTAGAAGTGAAATACAATAATTTGTAAATGAAACACAAGTAAAAGTGAAATCTAGAAAAAAAGTTAAATATGTTTGTGTTAACAGAAAAATAAAATATTTGTGATACACGACGTATTTAGGAAACCGCCAAACATGGCGTTATTTTTCAAAGGTTTGATTAAAAAAAAGTGCAAAGAAACTGCGAATAGGCTATACCCATCGTTTTGTAATGTAACTTTTCGATCGTGAAAGCAGCTGTTTACAACACATTAGGTCTGGGATCGACATCTTCTGAAAATCTAAATGCCGTTTTTTAAAAATTAAAACTAAAATTTACCCGTTACGACCCAGTGTGCACAATTATCGTGTGAACGACGCATATGAAGGCTATTTTTGGCTGGTACTGCGCACGGCGATGGTGAGTGCACAGTGATCTTTCCTGGAAGTAACTGATTAAGAAGACACCCTCAATTGCCTTGGTTATGAATGGCTCGTAGTACTACAGCCGAACACAAAACCTACAGCACGTTGGTTGTGATAAACAAACAAGTGTTGCGTCGCCTTAAGGCCCCCGCCTGTCTTGGGCTTGAAACGCGTTCTAGAAAGATCTAAACACTCGTTTTCCCAAGAAACTATTAAACATGCGTCCAATGGTCTGATCTAAGAAAATAACATACACCTCAGGCTAGGATACACCTCAGGCTAGAGTTGTTGAGATTATGAAGACTTTATGCACATTAGAAACACAATTTCAGAGTTCTACAAAATTACAGAAAACGGCCGCTGAAAGTACTGAAGGTACAAGAATCACGAGAATACTCTGCACGCCAGTTCAGGTTCTTGCGTTTAGGGGCGATAGCATAGTAGGTGTTCGTGGCAGTTTCACCCTTATCACTCCCGCACTTCTCGGTCTCAAACACGGTAAACAGCTCCAGGTATGTAACGCGGAAACAAGTTTACCATTTGCAAAGCCTGAATCCATAAGTTAATGTGTGCGGCTGGAAGAGTTAGGATGATGGACATTTCGGGATCGGCGACTTTGTTTAGCAGGAACTTGTAATTAACTTTCGTGCGGCGTTTCCCTTGAAACACGCGCACGGGAGAAACAGCTGAGCCTGAGTGACGGAGCCCAACAAAGGAGGAGGTCGCCGGGACGGGCGAGGCGTGTCATCACCCGCGAGTGAGCGAGGGATGGGAGGGGAGGATGACATTTGCTCGCTGAAGGCCGACCGCAACGGCAGTGATCCAGTTGGAAAGCCGTCACTCGCCGCTCCATATGCAATCCGCGTGCTCCGGTGACCCGTCACGGACTGGAATNGGATGAGACGAGAAGGGCGCTCTCAGCCTCATCCTTGAAGAGCGCGCCTTTCTCGTCGGCGAGGTTCGAGCAGTTCCGCCTTCCTTCGCCGGCGTCTGGACACGCCCACCGCGCCATCTCGCCTCGATAACTCGATAACTGTTGCGTCATTCTCAGTGGGCTTTCCGCTCGGATGTGTTTGATATCTAACTCAAGGAGCTAGGCAGTGTCCCAGTGGTCTTTCCTCTGTTTTGGATACGCGCACCATTGGAGACCGCTGTTATACACTGAAGAGCCAAAAAAACTGCGCAGAAGTGCCGCAAGACCACGTGGCATGGACTCGACTAATGTCTGAAGGTATGCAGGAGGCAATTCACACCATGAATCCTGCAGGGCAGTCCACAAATCCAATATGCGCCAATTTGAGAAAGGGTTGCACGTCTGTCGCGTTTAATGATTCTCGTCAGTCGTCGTTTGTCCCGTTCTTTCACGATCTTTTTCCTGCCACAGCGATGTCGATTATATGATGTTTTACTGGATTCCCGATAATCACAGTACACTCGTGAAATGGTCGTACGCAAACATCCAAATGTTATCGCTACCGCGGAGATGCTATGTCCCATCTCTCGTGCGCCGACTATAACACCACGTTCAAACTAACTTAAATCTTGATAACCTGCCATTGTAGCGGCAGTAACCGATCTAGCTGCTAACCGCATCGCGGTACTCTGATTGGTTCCATACCTCTGTTATTTGCATACGCACACCTATACCAGTTTTTTTGGCTCATCAGTGTATATAGTATAGAACTCAGAACGCCATACTTAAAAAAAACAAGATTAATAGCTTATAGTCTGAATGGTTTGCGGCCAACTTTGCGAAGGAAAGATAATCGTATAAGGTTAGCTTCTTTTCTGTTGGTCCGTGTACATATCACATGAAAACCAGAATGCATGCACCGATTTTCAACCACCATGGAAAGCTTAGAACACTAGTGCACCTCACTTTTACAATTTCCGACCATTTTAGATGCCTTTAATTTTTTTTGGGTGCTATACTATATCCCAGGGACCATTCAACCAATTTTAAACAAATTTGCATCTTGACAACCTAACGTTAAATTTTTAAACTCTTGCCCACATTGGTTGCCCATTTTGGAGGATAACACTTCTTAAAAAATAAATCTCTTATTTACTGTATTGAGAGTTACTCACTTAACCTATTTTCACCAAATTTGGTTTGAAGTAGTGTCACTTATGTGGAATTCTTATATCAGCGACTTATTTTTTTAAAGAAAGGTCATAAAAATGTTTTGTTAGCATTTTATTTTTACCGAACAACCTGGCCAATTGAAACATGACTAGGTGTTAGCTAATATCCGCATTATGAGTATCAATTAGATGATTCGAAGCCGTTTCCATCCCATCATTTTGTAAGATAGCATTACCTGAAATAACAAAAAATTTACAATTAATATCTAAACTACTCAGCCAATTGCAGCCAATTATGTATTACTCACCAAACATCTGAAATTATTTCAGCGAGACTTTGCATTCTGGCAGTACCTAGGTGACCATTCAGTTCAGCTGCCCATAGCTTATTATCCGTCATTTTGTAAGAAATTGCCAAACTGGATTGCAATGTTACTTAATATCACATTTCAGTACCCACATATACCTATCTAAACAAGTTAACTCACCATGCCACAAATTGCGTTGATTATGTAATTTTAAATGGATGATACACTTGTGTTCTAAATAGCTGCCTCGTTACGGTTTGTGCTTCTAACTGTATTTACAGAAATAATTTACCGATCTAAGTCCAACATGGTGTCCTGGTAGTTATTATTGTGTGTACTAGAAGCACAAAATTATATTTCACGTAGTACCCCATGTTAAGAATGTTACGTATTACCGACTTCTCAACTAATTTACGCCATATTTTGCTTGCGAAAATTATTGCTAAAAGTAAGCCAATATTTTCATAAACGAATGTCTTATTTTTATCAGTGACGTTATCCTTGTAGTGATATATCCACTCGTTATGCTGCATTAAATATTTTTACTCAATCTTGGCGTGATGATATATATATATATATATATATATATATATATATATATATATATATATAGTGTTCACTGAGTAATTTCTTTAATTGTCCGTCATTTTCGACGCTACTGGTACCAAAATATTTTTGTTATAGTTTTACATAATATCTAAGCACAACTCGAACGATTAAGGTTAAATATGGTGGAAATACATTATTTAACACAATTCTTTCAGTGCATCATCAAATTTATTTGTGCGTTTGTGCAGCGGGAAGTAGGCTAATTAGTTCTATCTGTAACTATTATTTTGACAGACAAAGCTCTGCGATGGCGTATGCCCAAAATAATTTTACATTCAGTTGCGTACATACGTTGCAAGAATCATTCAAAGAACCCAGTACTTCCGTAATTGTATTACATTGTTGTATTGGAGGGACGTAAGGTTAATTGCAGAGTAACAAAATACCAACTAATTTTCTGAACGACCGGTGCAACATTAATGACAGTACTTTTCTAGCAAGCAGTGTCGAAACCACACACCATTTTTGTGAATAGGCCTACTAATCCCTTCGGCTTTCCGAATCTCTTAAATTTTTAGAAGAAATTATTCAGTGACTTAACTTAGAAACAGCCGCTGAGTTTTTATTTGTTCATTAGCGAACTCAGTCCCTGGGTTATTTACAGCTGGAACGTGCTCAGTATTTAAAAAAATAATAACTACTAAAAAAAACTGCAATACAAAATATTAAAAATTACGTAAATAATACGCACAACTCAGATACAACTACAGGGCATTAAAGCAGGTACAACGCTAACACTCCGAGTTTAATACATTTTTCTTCTGTTTTTGAAGCATGTAAGATTTGTGTACACTAAAATGTGAGTCATTCTTAAACTGGTATTTCGTTTTTCCACCAAAGTCACCCCAGATACCTTCCATATATGTATATAATTGTATATTGCAGCTTATTGGTCTAGGGTACAGGTTTAACTTCAGAATTATTAAAACAAACGAACTTCGCCATCTGAAGTAAAATTAACATTTCCGTAGACCTGATCAATTTATTCATGCATCGGTCAAGTGGCACTGTAAGAATTTCTTTTATAAAAGCCAACATTTTACAAATTTTCCATTACTTACATCTATATTTTAAAAAAAGAAGCAAATTTTACTTAATGCATTCCAGTCAGTGTGCTCCATTAAAATATATAAAGGTTGTGAAAGTGAAATCTAAAAAAAAAAATGATTTTAAAAGTGCTTATATACCCGTGAAAAGCCTATAAAAAGACAACCGTTAGCACGCGAAGGTAGAACGTGTTGCAGATATTGCAGGCGGTAGAAGAGTGCTGCATGGATTGTGAACATCAATAATTGTGGTTTGGAAGGACATCATTACAGCGTACACTGATCATTGCTTCAGCCACAGTTACTAAAATAATTTGTTATTACCACTCAGTGTTGAGTGAATTTCTGCATCCGGTTGCAACGAAGCGTTGCACGTGAAATTAATAGTCAAGGCACGCGTGTAGTGTACGGTTCAAGCTACGAACATCCCGAGAGCAGAACATGTCCGTATCTCGGACGGTAGGTTTTTTCTTTACCGCTACATATCCGAGTGAAGGTTTATGTAAAATGCGTATTTTAGTTTAACAAGTGTCGGCGCTTGCGAGTTACGCAATTAACACGTTTGTCGTGCAACGACGGTTTCCTGTGCCGCACCGCACATTTACGGCAGCAAGCACTAAACCGAAGTTAGTTACCCTTACTGTACGTGAAAGACTTTAGACGCAGTGACTGCATGCGATAATAATTTAGACGAAATAATCATTGGCGCACTGCCTGTTGCTCGAGTAAAGAAATTTCCCGATACGGAACTTTGAAAGTGTTTTGGGTCTACCGTGGATCAAACGATCGTCGGCAGAGTTAAGATCAGACGAAATAAATTTAGTTCTAGCGCACGCATGTGTACCGCCTGTTGTTGGTGTTGAGACACTTGCGAACAGTGATTTCAACACATTTCACGTCAAACTACTCTAAGAGGAACGACTTTCGCTGAGGACGAGAGAAAACGAACCGACCGTACATTTAGTGCCTGTAGGTCAAACTGCATTGGATCTAGTGCCCTTAAGTGAAATTAATTTTAGCCGAAGTGACAGCTAGATGATTTGTTGTAGTAGAAAACATTTCAGGTCTAACACTGGGTCTCCGTATTTTCGACCTTCGTTTTATCTATTTATATATATAAATGTTGTGTCCGTTTGTTCGGACGCGTGTAACTTCCGAAAAAATCTACAAATTTTCATTCTGTTTTTTATAAACCTTCCTTTTGTTCCCACGAATGTTTGTACACTTTTCTTTTTTATCCGTATTACCTGCAGAGGTAGTAAAATCTGCAAATAGCTCATTTTCACCATGCTTACGCGACAGCTGTCTGTTTGAAAATTTCAGTTTGTTGTTCTCAATGTGTTTTTACACATATACATATACTTATATATATATACACATATACTTCTTTCAATTGATTTCACAGAAATGAATAGAACCAAAATCTTTTATGCCACAGCAACGCGTGGCCTGTTAAGCTAGTAAAATATATATTCTTATTCCTACGTGAATAATTCTTTAAAATCAGACCGATGCATGGGGGTACCAGGACGGAAACGACGAAGTAACGTTCGCCAGGAGATCCATCTTAAACTATAAATTCATGACAAAGTAATCACTGAAATGTGTGTGGTCTGGATCGAACGGACATGCGACTACGATGCGATGGTGACCTTCAAATCTACCACGCGTGTGAGGGCGACAAGCTAATTACGACGAATCTTGCAGTTATCGTCGGTGGCTTGTAGCGAACCTCACGTTAACGTTTTTTTCTCGTGTAAAGGAAGGGGATATAAGTCATATCTAACAGAGTTATATTAGTTTTACTGGAATGGTAATACGGTCTCGAGGCAGCCGCCTTATTTTCCTGCCAGTTATCTCGGGCGTACGTGAGAACCGGAGAAGCGCCGCGCATCAAGGCCAACGGGAGGCTTGATCGACTCTGAAGCAGATCATGAACGCGACCGGTACAGCAACGATCGGTTAATCGAAGCTTCGTGATCTGGCTCCCACAGATGCAGCTCTGACCTTGGATCGCAATCTTCCGCTTGGCGCCGGGTAAAGGCCTCTCCACACGGAACTGCGGAGGAAGATCACGCAAGACTAAGATGCTGATTACACACTCGTTCTCTCTCTCTCTCTCTCTCTCACACACACACACACACGCTGTAAAAATGGTGGATAATATCATCGACGTCGCGTAGAGAAATGAAAAAACTGTGGAAGAAAACACGCGGATAATTTTTTATCATGGGCAATCGTTTGGTCTCAGTTTCCCCATGAATCTAGCGTCCGTCATCAAATATCAATCTCTAAAGATAGATGGGTGCAACTTAGGGACCCCCCACACTTCGCCATATTTTCATACCACATAATTTACGAGAGGTCAGTTGTTTATTTTTTCATTATGCATAATCACCATACGGGAAATATCTTCTTTGTGCTGCTTATGACCGTATCAAAATGTTCTGAAATTATTACAACACGGTGGAAGCAAAGTTACCAAAATAAAAATACAAATGTTTAAAAAATAATTTTTTTTTTTATAAAATAAGCTCCAAAAATTATGAACCCCTGCATCACCTGGCTAGTGCAGTTATTCGTGAAATGTGAGGTTACCTGATAACTTGCTGTAACTTTGGTTTCTGAAGAATTCTTCCTAATAAATAAGTATACCCAATCGTGTGAGTGTCAGCTCAAAATATGTGGAAAACATAGAAAACAATAATTTCTCCTTTTCTGATAAGCTAATGGAAATCATAGGCTCTTTTGCAGACTTACATTCATCATACGTTTCTAACGGGAATTTTCGCATATTTAAAACATATTATATAAATTTTTTTTTACTTGAATTCCTTGGCTCCTCTGATAACCAGCAGGGAAGGTAATGTCCCAGTGACGACCCTCTTCCTACCACGTAATAATATTGTATTGCAAAGTGCATATTAACTTCCCCAGGTGCTATGCCTGAAGGATTATTATAGGGCGGCTTACAGAATTACTTATGACCTAACTTAAACTAACACCAATGCCTTGCCTGGGATTCGAACCCGGAACTTCCCTTATCACACACCGGCGGCGCACTAACCGACCACACCACGTGAGGTAGGCCCTCGTAAAACTGTTTCTGTCGACATATTTGAAGAGAAAAATGGAATGGTATCTTGAGATATTAAGGTTGTAATAAACAGCTTCCATATTGGACTGATGGTTTATCACGCCCTGAACTTTAGATTCTGTTCTGAGAACAGAAGAGTATGGAAAATTGCTTTATTTGTGTTCAGAAGTCGGTATTTCTCAACTACCCTATTTCTAGTGAAATTCACAGAAACGTCGGCCAGCCTACCTGGCAAGTTAACTGAGATGCAGAGTGTTTGGAATACACGTTTCCCCACGAAACTATTAAACGTGCGGGAATCGCCGTGGTATAGCGGTTAGAATAATCACCTCCCACCAAGGCGAACCGGGTTCGATACCCTTTTTTTAAATTCTCTCACTTTAATTTCACTCAGTTTTGGGGAAAGTATTTTTATCTCTATATTTATAAAAAAAACAGTCGTTAAAAGAAAATAAATTTTTAATTTTTAAAATAATATAATTTGCAGGTTGGAAATTAGTAGTAATAATTTTACATCAACAATATTTAGGACGTCACATTTCATGACCTCTGAAACATATTTGAAATTTAATTTATTTTCGATTTATTAACATTCTTTATCTTATTCAAATGGAATATTTTTTTCTGTATTTTGCTTTTTCTTATCATATATAATAATCATAAACTGATTGATACATATTCTACAAATATAATATTGTTTAACTCTTGTATATGGATGTAGTGAAAATTAACTTAATAATTTGAGTTTTTTGACAATGCTTACATGTCGTTGTTGTATATTCTATATTCTTATAAATCAGTTTTTGTTTGTTTACGTTTTACAAGATGATATTTAGAAACAATTTTTCCACTTTCATTACAAATTAATTTCCCAAATTTTTTCTCACATATTTGTTGATTGAAACATGTTGTACATTTATTAATATATTTATCTTTAGAAGTTTTATGCGATTGATAATAATTTATATATTTCCCTTCTCTAAATTTTTACACTTTTTAATTAAAGCACTTACCATAAACATAAATTAATTCTTTTATTGTAAAAAAATTAATTTATATTAATATATTTAATTCTCAACAAGTGAAACAACTCAATTAAATTTGTAAAACTACTGGCGTAACCAATACATAAAAAATATGGCACATATTATTTTTAAACTATAAATACACTTTATAGTAAAAAAAATTATTATGTTTTATATTTAAGTTTGAAAATTATTTTGCCTGACAGATATGTCAAAATAATTGAAAAAAAGATTTAAAAATAATGAACGAAAAATGACATATTTGTTGTGAAATTTAAAGGAAATAAAAAATGGACCATATATAAATTAAATAAAATATTCTTTGGTTCAGAAATATTTTTATACATAGTTTTCATATATATTAATCATAAATATTTTTACAAAAAATTTCATAACTAGTTTTGTATTAAATTAAATATATATGTTTGCTTCTATTTTAATATATTATTATTCACAAATATTTCTATTGAATTTTTATTGAATTTTTTACTAATTTTTTTAAATTGGTTTTTGTGTCTGGTTTTTCAGATTTTAGATTTTTCATTAATTTTTTTATAAATATTTTCATATACATTTTTATTAATTTTTTTATAAACAATTTACAAATTTTTTACTGATATTTTTATAAATATTTCAATATATTTTTCCAAATATCAAAATAACTGTTTTCGTAAATAAAATTTAATGTTTAAGTAATTGACTGTCATAGTATAAATATATTTATTTGAATGCATGCTTGTGCCAGTTTTATGCCAATTCGTCGCAGTTAATTTTTTTATAAAATTATGTATTTAAATTTTAATTAGTATTATATTTTTCGTTCTCTTTTGTCTTTAGTATTTATTTTTGCAAATTCTACATTGATAAAAAGATTATCTTTTTTTTTGTTTTTCATATTCACGAAATATTGTTAAAAACTTAAATTTCTTTACATTTTGTGCATTTTTATTCTCAGCTTTTATGATATAATCTAATTACCTTTTTGTTATATTTGTTTCTTATTTTGAAATAAATAGGCCTTTGTTCATTACAACACTTTTTACACCACGATTTATACATGTCTAACGTTTTACCGAATTCGTCTATATTTTTTGTATCTTTGCATGTTGTTCAAGATTTTCTGTGTATTTATCAATAGTAATATTGTTTTCCATTGCAGTCATAATTTATTGGAGATATTTTTTATAAAGAAAAACTATTTTTGTATTATATTTTCAATGAAAAAAATGGTCTGACTCACTAATTTTAAATAATAATAATTTTTTTTTAAATTAAAATTACTTACTTTTTCATCGGAATTTATAATTTTATATGAAATTACTAAATTTTTTTAAATTTAAACTTAAATTAGGCTAGATGAGTTTTCTGAGTAAAATTTTAGTAACTTTCTGAAGAAGAAAAAACATATCTTGCACCAGTTTTGTTTGCTTTCCTTAAACATTACTTATTAATTTTTTTTAATGAGACGAACATTGGCAATAATTTTGTTAAATTTCGTTAATTTATGTTAAAACTTTGAGTAGGTAATATTAATGAAAATAATTTTTTTATAAAACAATTGTTATTTTGATTAAAAAATTTTTTTTTATAAATTTTTTTATTTTTTATAAAAATTAATTTATTTTTATAATATAATTAAATTTTAACGAAAAATTTAGCAAATTTAATAAAAAAAATTACGATTATTATTTTAAAAAAAGCCGTTCAACTCTCTTATGAACTATCTACTATTTACCAACTGTCTACAGTACAAACAATTTTGCTTGACGGTTGAACTAATGTCTTGCGTGCACTCCATTATCCATGAATTTTTGTGTTTATAGTCTTAATTAATATACTGTATGTAGATCTGTACTTTATTAAAATAGTGCTCATAGAAGAATTTTAATGTTAAGAGATGAAGAAAGGATACGACATACGAACTAAATAAAAATAAATTAGTTTATAAAAAAAATATTTTACACATCACAATCGTAAAAGAAAGCAGTGTATCACATCGTGCGATATAATCTCTTACTCTCAGTTAACTAATGATTAAATATATTTCGTTAATGTGCGAGAAATCTCCTCCTAATTGCAAAACGATCAAATTTCTGGGTCCATAAGCAAGTTCCTTCGGGTATTCGGTAAATATGTAGCCAGTGTTCTCAGCGTCTTCTGACTTCTTCATGCCGTTGGTTGCCAAACGAGTAGTGAACGGGTGTATCAGAGGATCGATGAAATCTCTATCGTCTTCAGCATCAACACTATATTCATGTCCATTATCGTTGATGCTGTCTTCATAATCATCTTCACCTTCTGTTTTGCATTCTATATTAAATATAATTTTCTTTCCAGCAGGATTTGCATGGTCATAATCAGTATTTAGAGCCGATGGACGATTATTTTGAAGTTCATAGATTTCACGCGAACGTCTAGCAAGTGTATATTTCGCGCGAGTCGACTCTATTGCGTGACGCAGGTCACTCATTCCGTGTTTAGAATTAACTGACCCATAATAATCGCCATATAATCAGTACCCATTGATGCAGCTATAGGGTATTAGCGGCAACACTTGCCGTGACGCCATTGTGATGTTTCATCATGAGTATTTTGTACAGGAGGTTCTCTCATGTCGCCGAGAATTTTGACTGAAGGTGAAAACTCGATCACAGAATCGAAACTGACGACAATCCGACAGTGAGGTTGCATGACGCGGCTCGATGTTTGTTGAGGTCACAGGCAGGCTTTTGTATTCGCAATTCATCTTCGATATATGATGAGAGAGCGCTTCCAAATCAATGTCAACCTCACGGTGTAAAAACAACTGTCGTTTTTCTATATGAAAGCGATTCTTGTTACAGTAAAGAGCTCAGGTCATACCAACAGAACGCCTTCTGCTACATATTTTTTTATTTTAAATATATGGAAGTACTCTAAAAAATACAACATACGCTTTTATACGAGGAGACAAAGATATTTGAAAAACACGCAGGTATCTACATACTAATATGTAATATATTATTTTAATAAGCTTATAACCATATATATGTGTACATTGAAATATAAAATAATTTTTATTTATTATATTTATAACTATATAATACATTTATATCTCATATTTCTATGTTTATACTTATATATTCGTATGTTCTGCACTGACTTCAGTTCTATTATTTGCACCTTTGAAAAATCGAAAATTTGCATGCAAAATATAACTTCGAATTTTCTTATATCTGATGCCCGCAAGAAACATCTTGATCCAAAGAAATAACCTTAGTTCAAGCCACCGCCAGGAAAATGATTTATCTGGCAAATTTTTGAGGGAAAATTTAATTTATAATTATAATTTTCTTTTTATCTTTAAAAAAAATATGTTCGAATACGAACATATCGGAAAAATTAGGAAAAGTACTTACATAAAATGCTTTAATGTCTAAATGCAAGTAAAATGTTGCGATATTTCGTTGGTGTCGAAGCCACTTAAATTTTAACTCAACTGTTAAATGTTACATCTACCTGTAATATGTTTTGTTTTGATTTGTTACTTAACAAAGTAGTTTTACTGGTTTAATATGTTATATGTTAATAGGTTATATGTATGTTTATGTAAAGGAGACAAATAAATCTTAACGATAATGTATTATATATAAGGGAAATGACTAAGAATGCATTAAAGATGACTCTAAGGAGAAGACAATTTCGAAAGACGTAGTCAGTAAAGTAAATGTAATATACAGTAAACTGATAGTTGAAACGACTTTCGTTTTTCTGGTAGCTGCTACCAGAGTGAGATGACTTTGTATTGGCTTGCTCACGGCTCGGTCACAGTAATGCCTCCTGTTTATTATTGGTTTACAGAAATCGGACTTGTCTCTAAAAATATAAATACAAAACTATTTGTTTCGAAGTTTATCATGTCACAGAATCAATACGACAGATCTCCTAGTTTATGCTTGTAACTCTTTCAAGTTCCACAAAAACTTTTGTGACAGCAAAAACTTGTTCGCTTGCTGCGGTGAATAGGATAAACAGGTAACTGGTACTACATACTTTAAATTAGTAACAGTGAAAAAAACACAGATATAATACATATTAAACAGTTCTTACATCCGACCGTGAATTCCGATCTCGTGGGAGTTACTTCCCAGTGATTTTGCCAGAACCATTCAACTCACCAAATGCAAACATTATAGTTTAAATTGCAGACAAATCATACAATTTTATCGATATTTAATTAGGTTGATGCTCCTTGTTTTTGTGGGTAGCGGTTTATAAAGCACATTCCAAAAATACTGTTAAAAATCATTACGCGTTATTAAACATATCTAAGTATCCGCAGTTAATTTAACGATTATTTCAGTTCCACCCTCGCAAAATAATTCGTTTCTCGTTACAACTGTAGTTGGTTGTTACAGTTGCATCTATGTTAGTTACCGTTTACCGTGTATGTGAATTCTGTTCCTTATTTTTAAAGCTGAAGGCTTTAATTCCTTATGCAAAATAATACCGTCCTCTAAAATAGCCTATATTAAATGCGTCCCAATACCTAAAGAAACATCTTGTTTTGTGCAAAAATTTTACTAAACAATTTTGTGAATAATAAGTAAAAAATAATCTTTGCCTTAAATATAAATTTTTGAAAAGTGATAAACAAATAGTCTGATTTATAAATAAATACCTACAGTGATTTTCAGGGAAATTAGTATATTATTTTTAAGTTACGCATGAAATTTTCAAGAATTGTTTTATGAGAAAGTTGTATGGGTTTTTAGTGGGTAACTTCGAAGCTTATCACTCGGGAGATCAGAGTTCGATTATGGTTTTTTTTTTGTGTTTGGTCAAAATGGTTTATCTTTGCAGTGGGAAGGCAGCGAAAATCCATCTAAATCCGCCATGTCTATTTTCTATCACAGTGAAGTTACGTGAGATTCTTCATATTCATTGGTCCAGTGATATAAATATACAATGCCCGTAGTCCTAGCAACAAATTTCCTCAATGCGTCATCCTTGTCCTCTTGTAAATGTTTACAGTTTACTCGGATTTGCCTTTGGTGAGTGCTAGCAACAAATTTCCTCAATCCTCAATGCGTCATCCTTGTTCTCTTGTAAATTTTTAAAGTTTACTAGGTATTTGCCTTTGGTGAGTCGTGTGAAAGTATATACTAGGTTACCACCAAAAAATGTCGTTAAATTCTCGTTTTTTTTCACTTTAATAATGTACTAGTAAAAACGATTTTGAACAAAGGAACGTTGACAGCGATTCTACGCCAGATCATTCGCTGTAATTACTGAAATTGCACCGAGTATTACAGTGACTGTATTTGACAGGTATAACAGCAATTCCCATTTTAAATAGTTCGATGTCACTGCTGCAAAACGCTGGCATCTGATATCTTCTTTCATGTACCATTGAGTAGCAAATATGAGACGTTCAATCTTTTCCAACGCCGTGAATTTTTGGAGGTTTTGAATCACGGTTCCTTTAAAACTATACTACCAATCATTTGTTTGCGGATGGGCTTATACGTCAGTGATGGTAGCTCGGCTGTTTCATGCTCTATGTTCAGTTTATATTCGTCTAGTGCGAGCTCTAGGCCCTACAATTTCATATTTCTCAGTGTCGTGTGCCATTTCGTATATCATTCACTCGATCCATCTACCGAAATCCTGATATAGAATACAAAATATTCGCCCAAATATTTTTAAGATAATTACACAATTGTGCAACAGTGGACATTCAGGATATTTGCAGCTTCTTTGGTAATTTCACTTTGTTATTTTTTAATTTAGCTTAGTTTTTCAGCAGAATGTCGCCGAGTGGAAGTGTGAGTGTGTGTAGGCATTTTAGGAACCCGTTGTTAGAAAAAAAACTACCGTCAAATTCCAGAATCAGCTATCTTTTCAATGCTACTGGCGGTTACGTAATGTACATATGTGTTTGAAAATGTCAACATTCATTTAATTAGCCAATCAAATTCTTTGTTTTTTATCTGTATCGCAGGTGCTAATGGCGTAGGTTTCCGTTCGTAGAGCAAGTTTATGTTAGGGACCTCAACATTCCGTGGTAGGTTCTGGAAAAAGACCATAATTCAAAAAGTGGTAAATATAGTTCACTTATTTAATGGAAAATCGTAAGTTTGGAAGAACCCGAAATAAGTCGTATCAGCAGAAAACACTCAGAACTCGAGAGAGAGAGAGAGAGAGAGAGAGAGAGAGAGAGAGAGACAATTCTCTATTCTCGTGTAAAAGAGAAAAACTACATATTGCAGAAGAATCAGCAATGAACTATTTACCAGTATTTAATTATTTACGTCCTTCAAAAATATAAATTTTAGCGTGGCAGAAATTATCCGCAAATATACATCAATTCCTAGTAGTACTGCGAAAGCATGAATGTTGAATTTTTTTTTTATACATCCACGGTAGCTTTAGTAAATGTGTTTAGAAACATTTTAAAGTGTAGTTAATTCCCAATTTTGCACAGTGGTGACGACGCTGATTACTTTTATATTTGCAACGTGATGCACAATAAGTTTTCTGAACTTCATACAAACCTCAATTACAGTTCAGAAAATGTGCCGTTTTTTTACAGTATGAATTTATAAAGGGCTAATTTTGGTTTACTGCTTTCTGTTAGCTCTTGAATTATTCTTATTGGCCACGATTTTTGACACGTTTCTGTGATGATATAAGAATACCTAATAGGCGATTCGTCGAGACACATTTTAACTAAGAATATGAGTACCGATTCGGTAAAAAACTAACTTATGAGTTAGCTTGCTTGGAGATCTTGAGAGTTTAGCTCAATTATTTATGAGTTTTCAGTTAAGCCCTGATAAGGTTTTTTTTAAACTTGGTTCTATGCGTAACTAAGTTAACCCTTTCCTTTCATTAAATTTAAAACATAAAAAAATATAAAAAAGCTCTTATGCTATATAATTTAGTTACAAGACTTAAAAAATTCCAGTGTTATGAATAACATATAAAAGTACATATTTTATGGGTTATTCACTGCAAAAATAACAAACCAGCCATATTTTGTATAAAAAGTATATATATTTATTTCAGTTTTATACATAAAATAATTATGTTTATAATTTATTTAAAATACGTTTATCACATTAATTGACGAAAATCTAAACAAACTAACAGACAGTATTAATTCTAAGAACCCTGAAACTCAACAGGAAATATATGTAACTAATTCCAGATGTCTCAGAGATTTCTACATTATAGACTATTTACAAGAACAATGAGTATTTAGCAGCACCATTACATAATTGGTAGTCATAATATCATGGTCATAGATTTATGCAGTCGTATTCAATGTGCACGTTGTTTAAAACCAAGAGAAAAGTAAAATGTATCCACAACTTGAGATATTTTTTTCAATAAATAGAGAGAAGTTGCAGGGCTGGACCTGAATAATAATACTGGTCCCCTTAGTATGCATAAGGTGAAAAAGATATCGAGGAAAATCGGTTTGGCTTTAGGCCAGCGTCGCAGTGAATTTAACTGTGTATGATAACTTATCCTCAACTAGATGAGGAAAAATTCCACACATGACACTGATTTGAATCGAAGCACAAACATGGTAATTTATTAATGTTATTTAATTGCCCCTAACGTGCATACATTAGCAGAAATAGAAAAAAAAAAATTGAAATCAGGCCACGCCACAAGGGAACAAAATAATAATTACAGAGACCTTGGGATAACCTAGGATGTTCCGCAAGTTGTCATGTACGATTCATCAGCTACTCTTCAAACACTCAAGCTGGATGTGTTGTATATTATGAAATTTTCCAAACATTTCTAGTTAGCTGACGTGACAAGAATCCTCAGATTTAGTCACGAAAACCATAAAAATGTGTGTGTGTGAAGAAAAAAAAATTTATGGGTGACTTTAGCATACTAGTCCTCAGTAAGGATTGAAAAATTGTGCTCTTCTCTTGGTTTTAAGTCCACGCATTCAAGTAGCAGTTCTTGGTGATCCTATTTGCCGGGTTTCGGGTAGGAGTAGCCTGACTGCGGGCTGAAGCCGGGCAGGGCGGTGGCCGGCCGCCTGAAGGTAGGCAGCGGAGCGCCGTACACTCCGGAGCCAGCTCCGGGGAATCCGACTCCGGATCCGGAAGAACCAGCTCCGGGGAATCCAGCTCCGGCTCCGGGAGAACCAGCTCCGGGGTAGCCGGCTCCGGGGTAGCGGGCAGCAGCAGCCTCCTCAGCGGCGTTCTGCTCCAGAGACCGGAGGATGGCCTCGGGGATGGGTGGAGGGGTTGGCAAGTGGGCGCCCTGGGGCTGGAAGCCGTTCTCGTCAGCGGTGTAGGAGACGGTGAAGGTGTTGCCCTCGTTATCGGTGTACGTGTACGAGCCCTGCACCACCTGTGCCTCCGCCTCAGGTATACCCGCGTTCTTCAGTTCGCCGGACTCGGAGGCAGAGATGCCGTTACCCGTCTCGTAGCTGCGACGCAGAAACAACACAAACCATTATCTTGTAACTTATTTTTAAATCATTTAACATTGTAAATCCCTTTGTGTTGTATGTGGAAAACTTTATGTAGGACGATTTTACACATCACATCTTTCAAATATTGAGCTACCACCAGTAACATGTTATGCATTTTCCTACAGTTCTCTAGTCTTAATCTTATTTAACATTAAAAGAAATAGTTAATTTATTTTGACAAGTGTACATTAACATGAGATATGCTCATCTGTAAAAGTCTTACAGGTTTTCATAAAACAGGAAAATTTTTTAAATTTAATTACTTTAAAGAAGACAGTGTTGTCATTAATGTCGCTAGACTGCTGAAGTAGTAAAATGAACCAATAACCAGCACATTAAAAACGATTTGAAGAACTAAATCTCGATTATTTTCATATAGACAATTTCCCCAGACAGTAAGTAAAATTTACTCAAATACTTAAGGGTTAATAAAACTTTATATATTAACCCCGAAACACAACTATCCATTTTCAAAACTCACTTTTTTGTTATGAGGTAATTACGTCTATGCAAATTCATTGTTTTTTATAGAATTTATTTATGTGTACTCTAAACCACATGCTTTGCAGAATCGACCCCACAGATGTTTTTGTTTATATGCCGAAATGTGGGATGTTTTCTTTTATTAATTATACAGCAACAAATTATTGTAAAGACGTAATTAGACAAGATTGAAAACATCACTTAAGTTGTGGTGTAAATACCATAAATGAAACATATATGCATCATATTTAACATTTTAAAAATCGGCATTTCATAAATAATGGTCATGTACGATCATTAAATCTCATGGGATCTTCCAGAGAATTGTTCTTTCCATCAGCAAAATTACAATTGAAACGATCCTTCCTAGAAACTCATTTTCCAATTCGGTTAGCAAATCTAGTTTAAACAGAGCACAGCAATTTTTTTAAACTTTTGTCACTATTTTACGATTTCATATCTTCTCTTTTTATTATCATTGACGTAAATTCTCAAATAGACTATCAAAATTGCCCACTCGTGAATTCACGCTTCTATCTTCGCTTTCCGCAGAGTTAATTAAGTATCGTACTAAAAACAAAGTTTTCTTTTGCAGCGAAATGACTATGTGAAATAGCTGAATTTTAAAATTCTGCATGTATCTGTTATCAGTAACGATCTGGAAAACATTGTTTACTTATGATACTCACTTGTAAGCATAGCTGCCATCGCCGTTGTTGACGCTGTCGTATTTGAGGATGGGCACCTGGGGTCCGGACGGCCCTTGGTATCCTGCACCGTTGTACGCTCCAGGTCTGGAGTATGCTCCAGATCCAGAGTAGGCTCCGGCTCCGGGGTACGCTGCAGATTCAGGATATGCTCCAGCTCCGGGGTACGCTGCAGATCCGGGATATGCTCCAGCTCCGGGGTACGCTGCAGATCCGGGATATGCTCCAGCTCCAGGGACAAA
The DNA here is from genome assembly GCA_002778355.1 of Clitarchus hookeri. NCBI lineage: Eukaryota > Metazoa > Arthropoda > Insecta > Phasmatodea > Phasmatidae > Clitarchus > Clitarchus hookeri. The sequence goes on along the minus strand of NQII01002461.1, from coordinate 60,084 downwards.
TCCAGCTCCGGGGAAGCCAGGTGCGCGGGCTCCAGGGAATACACTGCCTCCAGGGATTACGCCCACTCCAGGGACTACGCCTGCTCCAGGGATTATGCCCGCTCCAGGAAGCCTGCCGAAGGCACCGACCCTCCCAGGACCGCCGAAGGGAGCGGCGATGGAGCCTGGAACTCCTCCAGCTGTGGCCGCGCTGGAAGGAGGCAGGTAGGTGTTGTCCAGGCGACCGGCCGCTGCCGCGCCCACCAGGAGTAGCAATGCCAACTGTTGGAAATAAAAGTACTTTGACTAGACGGGCCAACATTGTGTACAAGGCAGCTTCGTTTGTTACAGCGGGATGTCTGTCTACCGGCAGAAATTGTTGCAGTCACGGAAGGATAATTTGGTAGTACAAAATTCTTGTCTTAATAAATAACAAACAAATTCTTGCAGCCTAATATATCGTTTGCTGAGAAATTTCCGATGAACAACAAAACGTATTTTGTTCTTGTGACTGAACAACTGAGTACTGAGTTTGAAATACTTCGACCTGCAGCGAACATATAAAGACTGTTTGGCTGAATGTATATTTTTATATTCAATATTCATTGTCGAAAAAAATTTCTCTCTCTGTGTTATTTGCAAATTCTGAGATCGAGCTCGCTGAAGTTGAACTAAAAATAATACATCACATCCGCCAATCATCCGTCCGGCAGCCACGATCTTCAACCAATCGTTGGGCCACTTCTTTCCACCTGTCCATCAAATATCTACTAGACTGTACTTTCTGACGGACTAGTGATTCACCGCCTTCTGATTACATTATTTCAACAGCAGTATGCGGTTTGAAATAAAATGCAAGGTGGTGTATCGGTGATGTTCGTAATATATTCTCAAACTTGCAATTAATCGTTTGATTTTTAGGTACCGGTCGAGTTAGATATGTGTAGTATAATATTCTGCTGCGGAAATTTTTGATTAATATAGCAGAATGTCCACACATGCAGTGATCTTATTATTCGATCCATTATGCGATGTTATTTTGCACCGTTCTTCCCAGGAAAAAAATTCTATCCTCAAAATATTTCTTCACTAAAAATATATCTTATACTAAGAAGAATCGTGAAGTAGAGTTGTCACACTGAAAAAAATTCAGTACGGATGGATCGACGGACGAGTCGATGGATTGTCGCAAAACGCTCTCACCTGCCAAACGAAAACGGCAAATGTATGACTGCCGGGTGCACGGATAATCAATGGTCACATCGAACATTTATGAGTACAGTCTAAGGCGTTCTTTAAGGACGAGTGTGAGCCCTTAATGAACAAGGCGTTATTTTATCACAACTTTATTTAATTGCAGGTTCAAGTCGCTATTCCGATTTCTCTGCAGGCATAAAACAAGGGTTTTGATGCAGGGTCGAATGCTATGCACTCGTCGGTGTGAGAGGATTAGACGCTTGCCCGTGGGGCCGCCGTGGCTGAGTGGTTAGACCGGTCGCCTCCCACCAAGGCCAACCGGGTTCGATCCCCGGCCAGGTCACTCCCGGATTTTCGCAAGTGAGAATCGTGACGGCAGATGCCGCTGATCGGAGGGTTTTCTCGGTGATCTCCAGTTTACACCGCTCTCGCATTCCGCCGCTGCTCCATTCTCACCTCATTTCACCCTCACTGGCTCTCAAGACCTCGTTGTTAGGAGCCACTTACATCTCTCAACAAAACTCAGCAACTCAAAGCTTACCCGTCCCGTATGCCCAGTATCGGTTTGGGGAATCGTCACGTCTTTGCCCGCATAAGGCAAGAATATATACAGGCAAGCAGTTACGCAAGATTTCCGAACTGGAACGGCGATTGTGATGGGCGGCGGGCAGGCAGATGGGGCCTGTGACCTGGGTCAACTGCAGGGGCGGTCGTCAGAAAGACCAGGGTACGAGAAGGAGGGCCGTGACTTTGACGCAACCTGCTCTGGGGTAACTGCTTCCAACTGGGCTTGCATGTGAGGTGCCTAGAACAGACAACTGCCCTCTTGCTAGTACCCTCAGTAGGATCAGCGCCTGTCTGAGTACCCACAGACACAAACATGAAGAATATTTCGAATTTCCCTTTGCAAATCCTTTCCGGAAATGACGGTTCAAAATTTCATCCTATATTAAAAATGTACAGGTTTGCAAAGCTTCGTCTAACTTGGTAACGTATTTATATAAACACTGTTGCGAAACAGATTAAAAAATGATATTGCGTTTCCTGTAATATTTTTAATGTTTACAGACAGTGCGGGATCTGTTTTCAAACAGCATATACAATAAGGAAATAATTCGGGTTTATAAGGCGAATGAAACAATTTATCATGTTTTCCAACTCAAAGTAAGACACACAAAATTGTTCGCATGTTTGGACGAGTTCAGTGATTATGTTGGGGGGAAAACAAGTGAGTATTTGTGCATCTGTCAGTTCGGGTTCCTCGACTATCAAAGGTGCTGACACCAGTTCTGTATATAGGTTACCAATTGTTGTCCGTAATTGACGATTTTATTAAAAAATGAGCGTGTAAAACGAAAGTCACTGAAGAGCTTAATTCGTGACCAATTCTGTGGGATACAACGAACTCCGAATGTAAAAATCGCTACTCCTAGGCAGGCGTGCCAAGTGGTTTATGAGAAAACACGGCAATAAAAGCTACTTGCTCTAACAACATGCGAGTCTGCACCTAAACGCAGCACAGAAATAGCGCCCGCGGGACGTGTTTTTAGTGTTTCGGAAACAGTTTGGCAATTGATTGGAAACTGTACGAAACCATTTACAAACTGTTCGGAAACAACATGAAAGAGTTTTAATACATAAGTAAGTGTTAGACGAGTCTTAAGGCGTTACGTACGAACGTTTTCGATGGAAAATTAAAAATATTAAAATCATGCAAATTAACCCGTGGTTGGCTAGCATCTCGGGAAATCCCGGTGGTATGAAGTGGACTGCACAGTTCTTATGTGGGGGAAGATATGGGCACGCAGCTATAGTCTTGCTATCAGCTGCCTTAAAAACATCAGGTTCTGTAGTTGGTGCGCCCTCACCACTGTTACCGAGGACTGAAGACGAGATGTTTGCGGGGCGGTGCATACAGTGCGGGTTTGTTCGGTTGTCGCTCAGACACAGAACCCGTCCGCGACGGGCTGCAAATAAGGAGGCGTTAGTGAACTCGCCTACCTGCCCGGATTTCTGCCGGCCACCGTCGAATCATGTTTGCATTATACAAAATAAAATTTACTACTGAACGATTTAAGTGATGACAAAAAGTAATTCGAACAAATACATAACAGTTTTGTTTTTGTAGAATCGTGAACATTTAATTGTGTTAACGCTAGTTGAAGCAGTGTGTCTAGGGGTGTAGTAAGTACCGTGAGAAAACGCCCAAACCGACGCCTGCACTATATTCTTTTGCTAATCAGCAGGCAAGAACTGATGAAACTCTCAGTGTACCGTCCCTCTTTCGTGCTAGTGGTCAGGAGCAAGTGCTTATAAAGAGAAGAGAACTTTCAACTCCGGTAGCTGAACGCTAACTGTTCTGCCGACGCGAATCAAGGTGGATTCATTCCCAGGCAGTTGTGCAAGTCCCCCTCCCCCCCCCAAACTGGAACGACGACTTCTTAAGAGGAAAGGGAAAAGCAGGAAGAGGGGAGGGAAGATGGATGAGGCGCGTGACCGAAGTAAGTACAGAGATGGTCTCGTGAAGATCGCCTGAGGGGCGCCGGCGCTATGTAACGCAACCAGTTTCCAACTGCGTAGTGCTATTGGGAAGCGCCCCGACCGAGGGGGCTCTGCTGACAGACGGCCTTCATTTCAGTCGCTCGTTGTCGACTGAGCTTCCTGAGAGTACTGCTAGTGTTCTTTCTTTTATTCAACTGTGCTTCCATCCACCACATGTACAAATCCACGTTACACACGGCAAATTCACTGGTATCGAAGTTACAGTAAAAAAAAAACTCGTTTCAGCTGTCGTAAATTTCGAACATTGGGCCATTCCTAAGACATTTAAAGAGCGAATAACTTCTTCCGCTATTTATTTTGACATTAAACACTGTTTACGCGTTGAAATATCAGCAGTTAAAAGAAGGTATTTCTTTGGAAGCCTGGTTTTTAAAATTTGTCAATTTACCCGGGGACCATATACACTTGTTTTTAAATACACAAGAAACGCGTATAGTATTTATATCGAAAAACGTTTCTTATCGAATAGATACTTTTATAGTTAAAAAATAGTTTAGTGAATTAAGACAATTTTATTTTCTTTGTAATATGAACAAAATCACTTATGTTGCAGTACAATTTAAGTTTAGCGAACAAAAATATTTCTATAACAATAAAAACAGATTTGTTTTAATATAAAATACATATTGCGTGTCCTTAAATACAATCCTCCCCCGTCCTCTCAATTCATCTCCTATATGTGTGAGTGCACGTGCACTTGCGAACGTAAGGAAGTAAACGCCTACCTAAAACATCTAGGTACAGTTCCAATTTTAAAAATTTAAATTTTCGTTCAGGAAATTTTTTCCTAGACGTTATACTGAGTATTTTATTTCACACACCATGTATAAATAACATACAAACTTTAGTTTAAGTTCCAATGAGCGTTATTCACTAGCTACACAGAGCAAACTAGTCAGTTAATAATATGATGATTGTTAATTGTGAATCACTTGAACGTAAAGTTTTTATTTATTTAGTAGTGAGTGAGTGAGTTAAGAGATTTGGGTGGCTCTTAACACCGAGGTCTTGAGAGCCAGTTTCATTTTAATAGTTGTATTCTGTTCAACGAGCCTTACCAGAATGTCATCTTATGAACGAGGAACCACGAAAAGCCTATCGCAGGAACTGCAATATTAATTGCGTTCAAGAGGAATAAGAATACATGTTGGAAAATGTAACACTCGTGTTCCTAAACGAGATCGAACCTGCCACCTACAGAATGCGAGTCAAGCAATGCGTGTTCTTAGTAAACATGAATATAAACAACGAATATAAGGTACTTGTAAAAAAACGTGGCTTTAAAGAGAGTTTTCGATTTAGTTAGGTCGCTATAAGTAATGTGATAATTTATTATTTTGTCTAAGAATAAATTAATATTTAATATCATCTTAGAACATACAGCGTTTTTCCGAGAAATAGTTTTCATACTAAATTATAAACATATGTGTTTCTGTAAATTACGATAGTTGTGCCCATTCAAAAATAATAATTGATGGCAAAAAATCTATTATTTACATTAAAATTTAAGTAGGATTTTAAAAATTACGTCTTAATTAAATGTTTAGCTGTTGATATAAATTTACTGCATTTTTCTTACACTATTTCAGATGTGGTTATCAAAAGTATAAAACGGCTGTGTTTATGATGACTGTAGATAGGTACAACTGAAGAAAAATATAGAAGTGGCGCCAACAAAATCTTTAATGCCATTCGAATCACGGTTACTCTCGTCATAATAATTTTCAACGGTCCGCGAATACTTTCTGAAATTGGTTGTATACAGACACATGTTCTTTTAACTCCAAGATCTACAGATTACTTTGGAGTCTTGAAGAGGATCGCGAGTTTGAATTGTAGTTACGTCCTGTGCGCGTGGCTTTATGTAAGATTTGTGGTCTAGCAAGAAGCGTGGCTTTATGTAGAATTTTTGGTTTGGCAAGACTGATGCGGCACTGAGTTGCGAGTCCTGTAAGATGGTCGGGATGATTCACTCTGCAGGGGGCTGTAGTGAATCGGCGCGAGTTCGATTCCCTGCTGAGTCAATCATTTTTCATTTACTCTCACGCCTCGGGACTTGAGTTGCCTGGAAACGTATTACGTCAGTTATCTCCTCTTCGGCCGCCAAGAAACTGATGGGCGGTCGTTAATAACGAGCAGCGCATGAAATAAATATCCACGAATGTTCTGTGCAATAAAATTACCTGCTGGTATCTTTCAGTGAAGTACTTTTTCAAAGACTGGTGTATTAAATATTGTTATCTTACACAGTTGTGTGCAAAATTCGAACTTGGCTTTAAAGTACTTTATAGACAATAATTCATGAAAACATTCGTAGGCAAGAAAAATTTTACTATGTTCGGACATGTATGCAGCTTTCTTATCTGTCAGGGCAACTACATGAACACTCAAAGTTGTTCAAGTTCTGCTAAGTTGTATTTTTTGCAGCAAAATTTGGCACTCTCAAAGACTAAATATAATGAATAAAAGTTTCTGAGTTAACTTGTAAGCTGAGTGTCAACATCAGCTATGGTTAGGTTATATGCACGCATCGACAAATAGAATGAATTTAAACTTTGCGAAAAGAAGAACGCATGTGTTATACCAACTGCAAAAATGTTGCGAGTGGCCCAAGAATATATACATGTGAGTAGTTTTTCTCTACGAGTAATAAACGTATGAAGTTTTCCTCTGAAAGAGAAATTCGCCATTCCTACTTCTAACGAATAATATCTGTAAATAACAGTTAGGTCGCTTATAAAATATTTTTTTTTCTTTTCTTAATATAAACATTTATTACTGAAGGGAGTACGAGGGTAGGTTTCTGTCTATTATTAAAATAGATAAGTTAAAATTCTTATTATTGTGGACAGCGATGCATTAGAAGAAATATAATTGAATACAGCTTAAAAATAGAAGAGGAAAATATATAAGAGTTGAAAAAATTATACTGTTATATTACGCTAACAGATTCTGGTAGATTTTCTCATTCAGCAGAGACGGAAATATACATAACTAATACTTAATGTGTAAATAGCAGCTACTTACTCATCAAAGGACAAATCTTACTTCTATAACTTTACGAAGAGAATGATTCGTCGTTTTTAGTCCTATAAGATTAGAGTCAGAAACTCCTAAAAAAACCGCAGAAATAGATGATTATTCGAGAAGGAACTGAAGCTTATTCTCCCTTGAAGAAAGGAAAGAGACTGTTATTTCTGCAAAGTGGCATTGAACTATTCTTCCGAGAAGCTAACTCCTCTGAGAAGGAAATTTAGCTAGTTGTTCCCGTGAGAAGCAAGCACAGGTAGTTTATCCTCCATGAAGAAAATACATGTAGTTTCTTCTCTATTTAAGAGCGGCAGCTAGTTATTCTTCCAAGAAATAACCATAAACATGTACATATATCTCTGAAGTGGAACTACTAGTGGTTATTCCTCCGAAAGAAGCGTCAGTTAGTTATTCCTCCTAGGAGGAACTAAATGCATTTGTTTCTCCATGGAGGGGCAAGAGTTAGCTATTCCTCCGAGGAGGATGCACACCTAGTTGACTCCACCGAAGGGAACTAACGCTGGTTATTATTTCGAGAAAGAAATGAAGCTAGTCATTCCCCCAAAAAAGGAGTGGCAGACAGTTATTTCCCGGAAATGAAGCACAGTTCTCTATTTCTCATAGGAGATAAGTACATAGACAAATAACCCGAGGAGAAGCACAGATAATAATTTCTCCAAGAAGGAGACACGGTTATTGTTCTCCGAGAAGCAAACACAGAAATGCGAACACACAAACTACAGGTGAAACTAAAGGTACCTGATCATCCGAGAAGGAACCACAGAAACTTGTTCATACGAAAAGAAACAATGTGTAGTTGATTCTCCAAAGATAACTAGCACACACCTATTCCTCTAAGAAGAGACGGCAGCCAGTTATTTCTACGCGAAAGAACTTAACATACTGCTTCCTCCAAGAAGAAGCCACTGCTAGTTATTCCTCCTTCGAAGAGGAGCAGCGGGTAGTTTTTCATCCTAGGGGGACTAGCTGTAATTGTTCCTCCAAGGAGTGAGTGAGTGAAGAGATTTGGGCGGCTCTTATCACCGAGGTCCTGAAAGCCGATGATGGTGATTAATATGAGTATGGAGCAGCGCCAAAATGAGGAGGCGGGGGAAACGGGAGATCCCCGGGAAAACCTGTCGACCAGTGGCATCGTCCGACATGATTCCCTCATGCGAAAATCCGGGGGTGACCCAGCCGGGGATTGAACCCGGTTCACCATGGCGAGAATCCTCCAAGGAGAAGCTTCATCAAGCTATTTCTCCAAGGATTAAGTAAATGTAACTATTTCTCCAAGGAGAAGCACCAGCTAGTAAGAGCAACTGAATGTATTCCTTCAAGAAGAATGAGCAAGGAGGAACTGAAGGTCCAAGGAGGACCTGCAAGCAGTTGCCACAACTAGAGCCAGTCTGTGATGCGTTAAGACAGTTGAAAGACGAACTCACCGCGGTCATGTTGCTGTAGCTGCAGAGCGGAGAGTGAGATGATGTGCTCCAGAGTGCGGCGGTATTTATACTGGTCCAGATCTCGGCGCCGGGTGAAGGGGGTGGGGGGAGGCGGTGCACCAGTAACCGCCACCCACCGCTGACCCTCATCACGCATCGGGATGGTCATCGCCGTGGCAGCCGCCTGCTTCTGACATTTAGCCGGCCGCCCGCGTAATGCTCCAGACAAAGAGGCGAAAGGGAATGTCGGCCCGGTTTAATGTCAGCAGGATCGGCTTACGCACGAACATATGATCACACGATTACTTGAAATTATATTTAGCCCTATCAGATACGAGGCAGATGAATTTCGTTCCCGAGATGGGATTAAGACTATGATGTTTGGTTAACGCTCCTGAACCTTAGTCCCGCCCTCAGGTAATATAAGAACTAACACCATAGTATCTTTATATTTATAATCTTTCCTTCCAGGCTGAGGTCCTGAAGTTATGCTAGTTAAACACTTTGTAACTTTTTTTTAAATCCATTCAATAGAAAAAGTTTGTTTGTAAAATTACGCACATGGAATTAGTTTGTTTGGTATTTATGTACTTGAAATTTCAAATCCTCTAATAGTACTATATCAATAGTTAGTTTGATATGTTTAAAAATAATAGTGTTTTGTTTCACATGCGTTTACAATATCTAAAAATATCTTAAACAATGGAACCTATGAGTTTTGGTTGGTCCTCTTTGAAACGGTAGTAATTAAAAAATTTTAGTATGAACTGAAAGTTTTAGGCTCTACTGGTTTATGTTATAGCGTGCACGGCACTGATTTTTACTTCACGTGAGTTTAAATATTTAAATACGTAAATGAGAAATCACTTAATAAGCTTAATCGATAGAAATGAGAATTGAATAATTTCTGATGTTATGGAACCTAATTAAGGTAGTTTTAAAAGGATCTTGGTTCTATATTTTAAAAGGGGCAAAAGCGCTATAGAGCTAAGAGCTGCATCTTCAAATAAAATCTAATATCCTCTCGAAACTATGTATTGTAACTAAGGTTGACGAAGAAGAGCTTGTCGACTAAAACAAAAAAATACTTGTTTATTTCTATGCTCAGTGACTTATTAGCTAAATTAATGTAATTGTTCACATCAAGAAGGTGGACCGACCTCTGCTTGGAAAAGAGAAGAAAAATTTCTTGAGGAAAACCAGATGATTCAGTGGTGTTGGTCCCCCGATTGCGAATTGTACACATGTTTCCACATGAGCAAACACATTAGGTTTTTAATTTACACTATTTATTTTTGAATTGCGAGAAACAATAAGCCGCCGAAGGGTTTTCCTTGAAATTATTTGGGAAAGAAGAAAAGGGAGGGGCGGATTATAAGAAATTAAATATTAAATATTTTCACCAAGGCATAATAAATTTGTAGTTGCCAAGATCCTTTATACGAAATAAGCACAATTTAATTTGTCACAAAAACTGGTATATAATGCAACGTTCGCAGCGTTAGATCATAATGCTCATATTGATTGAAAACGGTGACAAGTAGGGTAAAACTGCAAGGAGAACTTTTTGTTTACCATGTACGATAGATAAATAATCCAAAGGGAATTAACCTAAAATGCCGGGGAGTTGCTTTTTTAAATGTACGAATTAGGTTCCAAACCCTCTTCTATATAGAAGCGGGTCGATATCCGCACTCTGTTTTTTTTTATGGTTTGCGCTTCGTCTTTCAGTAACGCACTATCCAGAAAGTCAGGCATTTGTCGTTTATTATGAAGGTGTTATCAAGAATAACATCTGCTTCAGCTACACTTTCAAGGGTTTCTACAACCCTTCAGAACAGACTTCCACTATACGACGTCAATATATTGTCTACATATTTGTGATGACGAATCACTTGCCGAAGTTTGGCGATGGAGTATATTTGTAGACACTTTGTTTATTTTTCCGTGAGGCCGGCCTACTAATGTGTAGCTTTTTCCTGAGTGTGACAAAGAAGCGCACTAAACATAAGTGCAAGGTTTTAATAAAGTGACTTAAACCAGATAAAAAATGTAAGGACGCCTTTTATACGGGAAATAGGCTTCGTACCCCCAGTTAGCGATATTTGCATGTGACGGTTCTAGATTTTTTTCTTCAAACTATTGATTGGCCTGTCCAGTCATTCGGCTGTTTACAAGAATTAATGTATCTCCAAACCAATAACTTATCAATCACAAAAATATTGTAATAAAATTGAAATATAATTATGAAAATAACATTCGTCGTGACACTACCTTTAATATACCCTTATTAATAGCACTTATAAAACTGCGAAATTGCAAGTTTCTCAATTCTTAAGTACGATATCAATCCAAACACATCGTATCAGTAGCCTGTTTACACTTTGGTTTCACCGTTTCACAATGCGTGAATGTCCAAATGAAATTAACGTTACCATTAATGAACATTTTGACTGAATTCACGTCTTTATTAACATACCAATTTGTTAATGTTCAACTGTTTTGCACATAATACAAACAGAAAGTTTAATAACGAATTCAGTGAGCACTCTTTTCACAGGACGTTAAGATTCTGAGCTATTTTTCCTACATCGCCGTTACATTGAAAGGTGAGAGGAGGACAAACATTGCCCGCAAAAAGTCAAGGCCATTGGCTGGCTGTTCAACTGACAGTTTGACTGCGGTAGAAAATAGTTCCAAAGTTATTTTATAATTTTTAAAAGGCAAACTAGCAATTTAACTTAATTTCTGCGTATTTCGAAGTACTATTATATTAAAATACTCTGAGCACGCAAGAGTACGCGTGCTTGTCGTTTTAAAGTATTTTAATTTGTTGTTAAATTTTGGGGTAAAAACGAACCAAATAACTAGTTCTGTGCGTAAAATGACGGATGTTGAGGGTTGGCATACAAGTGACTCAGACAGAACTGGTTGACGACCAATGCAGCATGAAGAGAATTCACTTTATACCTTAAATATGTATAGAATATGATTATTGTTGTAAAATTAGTTTTATAGCGTGATCCTAACACACGACTGTTCATGATATGTGTATTTGTGACCGGAAACACAACCAGTACTTCACAATTTCGCGGGCGAATAAATGCAAGCCGCTACCTTGGAATAAATAAAGCAAATGTTACCAGTCAATGTGTCTGTTTAACTGTATGCTTTTATGGTCACGGAATATTTTAAGAAATGCTCAATGAAGCGCCAGAGAGATAACAATTACCAAAATTAAAATTAAATTTCATACCAGTGACGGCCTTCCGAGTAGAGACTTTGCTTTCGCGCCCGAGCGACAGAATTTCCTATTCCAATTTCTACAAACATTTCGCCATTTTCTAGGAAAGTAATAAAAACATGGTGAGATTTTTAACATCGAGGACTTGAGAGACAATGAGGGTGATGCAAGGCGAGTATGCAGCAGCATCGGAATGCAAGGGCGGGGGCAGACGGGAGATCCCCGGGAAAACCTGTCACCCAGCGGCATAGTCCGGCACGATACTCACATGCGAAAATCCGGGGGCGACCCCACCGGGAACAGAACCAGGTTCGCCCAGGTGGGAGGCGAGCAGTCTAACCACTACTTACCGCGATCCCATCACCTTAATTGAGCGTGCTCAGTTAAGCAATATTTTGCATGATAACTATTTATTACTATACGTTATCAACACACATGTCTTCTACCTGTTCTTATTAATATTATTAATGTATGAATTACTATGGTCTACAGGTAAAATACGGATAAAAGTTTTATTTAACAAAGAAAATATACTTTTTATGATACTAGATGTGTTAGACGGTTGCAACACAATATATATTCAGGAAAAACCCAAACAAGTCACACGTAGAGTGATTTTTCGAAGTTTTGATTCCAAAAGAGCGAAGATACTACAGATAGGGCAGGTGATGGCGACGAGAAAAAAAAAATGTTTACGGAATTCCATCTAGCCTGTAGACATTACACAAGTTCTCTTTCCTCGCATTTAAAATTATAGATCGCGTAGTTTTTTTCATCATCGCATGTAAAAATCATAATTTGAGACTTCATGGAACGTACAAACAAAATAAACGGAAACATTTACAAAAAATTTAATGAGGGTGACTGAAATGTCATATCTTTATTCATTTAAAGTTATGCTTACAGGAACATATTTAACGAACTGTCACAGTCTGTTACAAATCAAACATTTGCAAAAAAAATTTTTTATTATATTAAGCCATTTTTATAAATTGTGAAAATATTTCATAGCGTGATTTCAAATATTTCTTGAAGTTATCATGTTTAAACGTGAATTATCTCCTTTCGGAGAGTTAGTCTCTATTAACTGTAAGAACATAAAACACTAGAATTATAATTGCTATTGTGTAAAAGTATGTGATCTAAAATTTTTTAATACGGGGAAATAGTACTCGTGAGTACAAGTTGATGAGAATTTGGTTTAAATACGGTTTCCGGTCTGGCCAACCTGATCTTAATTTTTCAGGGTTTTCAGAAAACACTAGAGGCGAATACTGAGATCATACTCGACACAGGTCCTGACTGATTCTTTCACAGTCCCTGAATAACAAGTGTATTTCTACTAAGGCCTTTTTACCATTCGGGAGTACTAAAATATCTCATAACTTTAAAAAAAAAATTGGCAAGGAATGTGGTCCCTTTTTTCTAGTAGTTATTAAGTTTTCTAGACAATCTCTAATAAACTATGATTTCAGTTCCAAAGTGCCTTAGGGGCCGCGGTTGTGTAGTGGTGAGACTACTTAATATATATCGTCTCTTACAAATTAAACCGCTCGGACAGACGTTATAACACTGCTTAAACGTATTTCTAACACTAAAGGAATGTTCACGTATAGTATAAAACCTTTTCATGGCTTCATTGTTCCAAAACAAATAACATATGTGCTGAGACGTTAACTCTAGAACTTGGAATCGCGTAAGTACTAAATAACATACAAATTTATTTAAGCTTTAAAAACTGCAACACAGTTCGCAAATATAATAAAACCCACTTTCGAAGTTTTTTAAAGTTTCATTCGTGGTTTAAATTTCATGCACACATTAATTGCTTGAAGTAGCACATTACCCAGGTTGTCATTGTTATGTGAAGTTTCAAGAATTTCTCGGGAAAGAAACTACGTGGATATACAGCAGAAAACACTGACAAACAATTCCACTTCACTCAGAACATGTACATAAATATTTAATTATTACGTTAAAGAGTATTTTATTTCAGGAGTTACAAAAAGACACATCAAAATCACCTCGATCGCTCACTGCTATTTTGTTGACACGCTAGCGCGGACCGAAAAAAAAACGATGAACCAGCTATCTTGAACGTTGCGTCGACCAGGTGACAATAAGAAATAGTTATAAACATAAATGCGTTACAATCACGCCAAATTTTATTCGTTATTTGCATAAAACAAAAATAAATGGAAACGCAAGTCACAAAATTTTTTAACTTTACGACTAGCGAGAAGTTAAAAAGTAGAACCACATCTCTTAATTCTCTGCCAACTTAACTGCGAGTAATGTGGCCATTGCTTCCGTTAAAATATATGCAGTCACGGGCAGTGATTTTATTTACAGGTTGATTTCAAGAGTACTCAATTTATCGTGAACCACCTGCACGCGAAATTCGCGGGTATCTTGCACTTATGCCAGCTATTATTTCGGTTAATAGAGTACTGCGTGTTTTCTGACCTACGCCATTTCGTAAGAACGGGAGCGCTCGTGTCTGCGAGTTACTCCGCTACGCTGCAGGTCAAGTGTTGCCCGAGAACGCTGCCAAGTAATTGCAGTGGCCAGCCAACACTTTACGTCAGGGATCGGCAACGTGAGGCCCGCGGGCCGCATGCGGCCCGCCGGCCGGTTTTATGCGGCCCGCGACAAAAAGGTTTGATTTAATTAAAGAATTATTATTACAAATACTAATAAGTTGTAAAAAATTTGAGTTGAGTTGTGAACTATTAATTGATAACACAAAAAGGTTTGTGGTGTGTGCGAATACTACGTCAGTGTCTGTCGAGTACATTCGGACTGTCTCGGTCATTGTCGGAGTGCGTCGCCTCCCCGAGTGATCGAGAGTGAAGGCGTTCGTTCTGACGAAAGTTTGAATTTCCCTCTCAACGGTTCGCGAGGGTAGTTCACATGTTGCCGCGCCGTGGCGTGGCAGGTCAATTTTTTACAACACTGTGGAAGGGTTCGTGTTCGTTGTGTCAGTAGTCACCATTACAAGCTGTTGTTTGTTGCAACTATGGCTAGTTCTAGTAAAAAGCGTAAAGTAGGTGACGAGTGTCGCGTTTTCCAAGAACGTTGGACGGATGCTTATTTGTTCGTTGAAGTTCGGCAGAAACCGGTGTGTTTAGTGTGCGATGAGTCAATCGGTGTAATGAAAGAGTTCAACTTGAAACGACACTATGAAACCAAACATGCTACAAAATTCAACTCTTTTCAAGGACAAGTTCGGAGTGATAAAGTTTCTAATTTAAAGCAAAATCTCAAGAACCAGCAGTTTTCATTCAAAAAGCCTACTGTTGAGACTGAAGCTTGTGTTAAGGTAAGCTTCATAGTAGCTGAAAAGATTGCAAAAAAGTCAAAACCTTTTTCAGACGGAGAATTTGTCAAAGAGTGCCTGGGGTCTGCCGCTGAAATTCTGTGTCCATCACAGAGAAATTTGTTTTCTAAAGTAAGCCTTTCTGCAACAACTATTTTGAGACGTATTGATGATATGGCAGATGATATCAATGATTCTATTAAGGATGAAGCGTCTGCATTTGTATTTTATTCAATTGCTATTGATGAGAGTACTGACATCACCGACACTGCACAACTGGCTGTTTTTGTTCGGGGAATCAATGATAATTTCAATATTACTGAAGAGTTGTTAAGCCTACATCCGATGCAAGGCACCACTAAAGGAACTGATTTGTTTCAAAGTTTAATGAATGTGCTTGATAAGTTTAACCTTAATCTAAAAAATCTGGTAGGAATTGCCACTGATGGTTGTCCATCAATGGTAGGCAAAAACAAAGGAGTAGTTACTTTGGTTCAGGAAAGAAAAGGGGACGATGTTTTGATGAACTATCACTGTATTATACACCAACAAAGCTTGTGTGCCAAGAAGGTAGGCTTCGAAAATGTGATGGACATCGTTGTTAGAACAGTAAATTTCATTAGATCTCACGGGCTCAAACATCGGCAATTTCAATCCTTTCTGGCTGAAATGGATGCAGATTACGGAGACATACCTTACTTTTGTGACGTTCGTTGGCTTTCTCGAGGAGAAATGTTAAAGAGGGTATTTGAACTGAGAGATGCTATAAAGGCCTTTATGCACGACAAAGAAAAGTCAGTCAATGAATTCAACAACCCTTCATGGGTAAGTGATTTGGCATTTTGCGCAGACATCACAATGCATTTGAATATATTAAACAAAAAATTGCAACATCCTGACAACTTCATTCACAACCTCTTTGACTGTATCAAATCATTTGAGTGCAAGCTTGATCTGTGGCAAGATCAACTCATGGACTACAATTTCACTCATTTTGAGAAATTGTCAGAATGTGATGGTTTTGACATGAGCAAGTATGTCACAGCTTTAGTGGAACTAAAAGATGAATTTAACTCCAGGTTCTTGGACTTTAGGAAAAGTGAAAAGTTAATTGACTTGTTTTCCCGGCCTTTTAGTGTAAAGGTCAGTGATGTGCCAGGAAACCTTCAAATGGAACTGACAGACTTACAGTGCAACTCAGACTTAAAGGAAAAGTTCAACTTGGGACTAACTGAATTCTATTCTAAGTATATTGACAAAGACAACTTTCCCAATATCAGGTTAAACGCCCTTAAAATGATGTCTCTCTTTGCCAGCACATATGTTTGCGAACAGTTGTTTTCAAAAATGAATTTTGTCAAGAATAAAACCAGAAGTAGATTGACTAACGTTCATCTGGAAAATTCAATCAAAGTATCAACTTCGAAAATCAGACCAGATATTGACAAGCTTGTGAAGAGGATGCAATACCAAACTTCCCATTAAATTCTTTCAAAAACTATTATTGTATTTTTAATGCAATTTCGAACTTCATTTATACTCAAACTGTATTTCAATTTACAAAAAAACTAAATTTATAATCGTGTACCTTATAAACGAAATGTTTTGTGTGAAATAAACAAATTTAAATTCAATATGTGTTTTTCTGCTTATATCACACCTTGTTCGTATGTTTATGGGTATGATAAACCATGCGGCCCCCAAGACGTAACACAAATCTGATGTGGCCCTTTAAGGTAGAAAGGTTGCTGACCCCTGCTTTACGTTATTAAGTGCAGCCTGAAGCAAGTGTTCATCACGTATCATAACTTTATTACGTTATCGCGGTCGGAGGCTTTGGTAATGCGAGTGGGCAGGAGGGTGGACTGAAAGCTTTACTTTTTTTTATTTCACAGCCTCCCGTTACAAAAAATTGGGAAATAGGGCTTCATTTTCCTCACGTGCCAGCACGTCACTCGCAATTAAAAAAAAGCTCAAAAGTATCCCCGAAATATTTTTCTGGCTCTAACACATTTATTTACAGGAACTATTTTTTGTTAAATATTAATATTGTAACACGCTTTGTCTTAAACAAGAATATGATTTTGTATCGCCTTGTATTTGTTACCAATGAAGGAACGTTGTAGCGGTCTATATTGGCAACAAATTTGTAAAGATTGCAATAGAGTGTGTATTTTATTTGGTACGTGTTTCCATACTCTGTAACCACCTATCACTAGAAGGTCCACTTTTTGTCAACGGTACAAAATTACAAGATACACGCATTTCTTTAAATGCGCCTACTTTCAGCATTACGTCTCCTGTATTTTTGGAAAGAGATGTAGACGAATAAACATCTACAAATAAACACATATATTTCAATGTTGGTATTGGTCACTGCTTTGCAGCATTTCTCTGGGCTAAAAAGATTTTATTATAACATAAATAAATTAAGCACATCATACTTAATTTTCTTAATTTGTGTGTAATACTAGGCTCACAAAAACAAATCTTAGATTTCCATAATTTGACTGTCGCATATAATAATGGTCAAAGAAAGCTATCAGGAATAATATTAGCACAAAAAACAATTAAGCACTATATTTAAAAATTAATCACAGAAAGCCAAAAAAGTTTTAATTAGAAGGCGTAGGTACTGAACAATCGATATAGATATATTTTCAATAAAATGAAATCGTAACTTATTAGAATTTCCAACATCCACACTGTCCACGGGTAGATCACAATCGTCAGAGTTCACTCGGGAACACTTCGAAAACATCGAACAGTCGTTTTGCTCTCACAAGGTGCTGGTCAAGCGCCGCAAATATCGCGCTCTACGCCAGTTTACATGTGCGCACACTCCACCGCGCGCGCAGTTCCATATACTTGATACCCTGGCAGCAGAGTCACCGAACATAATTCCGCTACACTAGCTTCTCGGTTCACTCACTTAGTGGCTAGTAGTAGGAGAATTAGAGGACGAGGGCAGGAATCAGGGTGCAAGAACCAGGAGCCGTCCACCATCTTGGTTGATGTCACAGCCAATATTAGTAAGAGAATGAGAGGATGGGGGCAGGATTCAGGGTGCAAGAACCAGGAGCCATCCGCCATCTTGGTTATGTCACAGCCAGGGCTTTACTCGGAGACATTGCTCAGCCCTGTTATCGATAAAACAAACTGTTTTACCCAAAATATCACATAAGAAATTGTTTATTTTGCCTCAAAATCACTCTCTTACCTAAAAAATTTCTAAAAAGAGAAAACATGGAGAAATGTTCCTTTTGAATTTTAGAATGAGCGAAGCGAATTCGAAGCTCCTCGATACGAAAAGCCCTTAGAGGATCAAGCTGATTCGAGGCTTTTAGGGTAATGAGCCACATCGTCATCAAAACAGTAAAAGTTGATTCGATGCTCCTCAGGCAATGAACCATATAATACTCGTAGCAGAAAGGCAGAATAAAGGCCCATAGCTAGGTCCAGTGGATCAAAATGCCTGCAGTCATGTTTGTTTACATTATTGAGCCGGCAGCCATTCTGTATGCGGGTTACCTTGACCTCGACCCCAGAAACCTCTATCTCTAAAAATACAACAAATTCTATAAATAGAGGAAAAAATTACATAACTGACATCGGCCATCATGTTGGATGCGAATATCTTGCCCTTGAACACAGTAACATTAGTTTGAAAAAATGTAGAAAAATTAATAAAAATTGACGAAAATTTACATAAATGATGCCAAACACCATCTTGAATATGTATGACCTGGGCAGAGCACAGCCACTTCCTGGTACTACCATCATCAGTCGATTAAATTGTGGGATCCTTTCGCCCTTGTGCCAATTAATTCCTGACTGTATAGTCGATCAATATGCTGAACCCCATCCAAAAGCTAATAATTGGCTTTTCGTATACATTCCCCTTTCTTGCCACCCCCTTTACTCACAACACCATCAAAACACTCGTCTCTCCTCCCTCGCCATTTACTCACCTTCATGCCAACAAACCCACCACTTCACTCTCCACCCATCCACAATTAACTTACAATGGCTCGACTCCCCCAACATCCACCCTCGACTCCTACCACCACACGAGTCTCCACCTCTTCACTGCCTGACACACAAACCCTCTCTCTTATACGCTGATAACCATCTCCAACCTCTCATTCCAGCTAATTCCCTCCACTTCGGTTACTCACTATAGTTATACCGATTAGTCGGTTCCCCTCAACACTACCAATTATTTACCATACCTCATCTGATTAATCGCTAAAGTTCAACTTCCCTCCCCAACTACCAAACTGCCACCATGACACGAGCCCCCTCCCACCCCAAACTAAAATGGTCCCAGCCAGCTGTATTTACTCACTTTAGTTCGACCCCCTCCATGCCACTATATTTCATTGGCTATTTAATCGGCCTCCAACAACCCCTCACCATTAGTCTTAATTGGCTGTTAGTCATGCAACATTGCGGCTATCGCTGAATGATAATGTGGCCAGTCGCACCATATCACAGACCTTCGTTGCATTCGACAGATGATAGATAGTCTACTCTCACATGACCTTCGTAGCTATAATACTAGGTAAGTCATAATGTGTTCGAAACTTCCAGGACAGTATGCATACTATTATCGGCCGTGCTCATAATTATGAATATATTTTCGCACGAAAGTAAAAATATAATCATATTTTAAATACATGCTTGAACAAGCAAACATTGGTTTGTAGAGGTAATGGGGTAGCTTTCGTTTATTGGAGTGCTTACATGTGGCTTATTTCCCGACTTCCTCTTCAATGGTACAATTTTCTGTCTCCAGCTTGACTGCTTACATTGTAGGCAATACCGTTAGAAAATCATTAGCCTCATTGGAATGTACAAGGACCAGCATAAGTTTAATAAGCTCGAGATATCTGGGCCCTTTATAAGCATAGATTAGCAATGTTTTCTAATCATTGACTATAGAGTCACATCCAAACAGGCCAACAGACCACACACAACAGCTTTACCTACAAACATCACGAACTGACCATACTAGACAGCCATACGAACCAACCATGACCAGAAAACAATATGAACCAACTCTACCCGGCAACCAGATGATCCAACCTTACGAGCCAACCATACAAGTCCACAATACCAGCTGCCTCACTAACCGACCATAAGGGCTGACCATACACACTGTTCCCACCAGTCAACCGTACGAAACGACAATACCAACTAATCATACGAGCCAACCATACTAGCCAGCCATACAAAACATCCTTACCAGCTGTACACACGAACCAACCATACCAACCAGCTTTGCCATCCAAGCATACATACAAAACATACCAGTCAACAATATGAGCAGACATTACCAGTTGACCATACCAACCAACTATTCCAGCCAACATTGCGAACCGACCATAATAAACAACCATACCAGGCAACCAAACGTAGCAGGCTCCATACGAGCCATCCATACCAAAACCCATTCCACACAACCAGGCAACAGCCCAGCAAGACCGTATGGGCATTCCAATGTGCAATACAAACCATACAAACCGATCATACCAGCAACATGACCTTCCATACCAGCCGAGCATACGAAAAAACCATTCCATCCGACCAGACAAAACCAACCAGACCAGCCAGCCATTCCGATCAACCATACTGGCGAATGACTGACTCCAACCATGACTGACTCCACTCTAGACTGGTTCCTGTAGAGATAAACTCCGGTCAAACTGACTAGAACAATGGACAAGACCAACCAGCGAGACCGACAGACCATACCAACAATCCATATCAACATACGATGACGATCATTCTATGAACACGTCTCCTTAATCGAATATCATTGCAAATTTCTTCACGTCAAGGTCTCTTGCTGTTGACGATGCAGTCACTGTTACAGATGGTAAGTCTTAAACCATCGATTCCATCTTCATGCTGTAAGAAGGTACGCGATCACGGTTGATGAATGTAGTCTTAACGATCTGCTTTCCACCACACTCGGCGACGAAGTTACAATCATTTTAACATTATGCTCGCTTGTATACTATTTACACAACGGAACATTTAGCGTTGACTGTCTCGGTTTGCCTCAGTAGGTGACTGCTGGCAATGTGCTGCAAACAACAGCATGGTTCCTGGACTGTAGAATGTTGTCTTATCAAGTCGATCGCTGTCTAGCATGCAAAGTTGACCATTCGACAACTTACTTTCTTTACAGTCGTTCATCTTTCAGCACTGGAGGTGCCTTGTTTTCCTTTGGGCTTCTGCTGCTCTCTCCGGGCGTGTCTTACACCAGCTCCTCGAATGTGGCGTGTCTGTAACGGTAGCACTTCCTTGAAAACACTCTGGGCATGGGATAAGGCCAAGAATCTCTTCGTCTTGTTGCAGATAGGCCGGAAGGTATTTGTAGACGGATTGTAACTCATGTCTTACGTATGCGAGAAGGAATTATTTAGGCGTTATGCAAGATCGAGATCTTTTTCGAGTGCTGAAAGTGATTTACACTTTCCATATCTTACGATAACCGATTAAATTTTCTGACCTCTGGAACAGTATATCGTCATTTTCACGACTTCCTCTCGATGGGAGAAATAATTTCTGCACGATATGTCGTGGTACGAAATGCTTTTATAATGACAAAGTACGGCTGCGTACACACTTAAGTCCTTCTGCACACGTCAGAAAAAAGGCGTCACTGACTAGTAAAATGCCGGAACACCTNAAAGGCGTCACTGACTAGTAAAATGCCGGAACACCTTTCGCCAATCAGCTCCTGGTAACTTACTAGCCAAGTGGCAGCCCAGCCAGTAGGCAATCATTCGCAGCACATGGTAGCTAGTATGGCACATAAACCAGTGCAGAGAATTGCAAAGCCAATCCGCGAATAGGTTCACTCACATCAAAGGAACCACCACATTCCGTTTCTGTGTACTTATCTACTCTGTGGCTATTGCTTGCTGCTATTTACATAGGAATGTGTTTTGATAGTACTGGGAGTAAAACAAACCCACGAGCAGTGAGTGGCCTTACAATCAACCAGTTGTTTTTCCTATACTGGGGAGAGCTGAAGTGTTCTGTAACTGCTGCTTGAACTATCTGTGGGGGTGACTATTTAAATTAACTGTCTCTATGTTAGCAGGAGTGCATTTAGCGTATTCCGAGGAGATGTGACACCCATATTTACACCAGCTGATTTTTTTATTCGCCTCGGTTCATAGTATATAGAGTTCAAATATACAAAAATCATTCGTTGTGATTGTTTCTTAAATTCAGAACTTGTAGACACTCTTCTCGTATTCGGGGTTGCATAGAAAATAGACGAATTGCATTACGAATGTAGAGAAAATATATATGTAAACAGATTACAGCCACATAATATGTTAGAGTATGTGAAGTTACGGTTTGGAGAAAGTGGAATTTCAAATATATTATACTTGCATGCTCTAGAAACTCCAGTTATTACTCAAATAAAATTTTACGATTTAATTTAAAAAAATTTTAATTTTTTTTTTAGATGTTAACAAACTTATTTTATGGATGAATTTTCTTAATTTGCACATTATCTTTTTCTATAAAAGACAAAATTTTGGTGGTTTTTTTAACGGAAAATTAGTACACATAGACTGTAGGATCTTTTCGGACTAGAACCATCCTGTAGTTCAGGTAATATTACATTTTTACTACTGAATGAATTTTACGATCAGATTAACTGAGTGAGCGGCGTAGAGGTTCCACAATGGACTCATATTCGGGAGGACCCGAGATCGATTCACAATTCGGTCATCTCGAATTAGGTTTTTCTGTTTTTTTTTTTTCAAAATCATCACACACGTTTTCCTGAATGGCGTATTCGTACCGACCATAGCCGGATTTCTTTCTCGTTCATGATTGCAGGAGAACACGGTTCTGTCTCTACTGACATCGCTGTCGACCAGATGTTAAGCAGTAAGTTGAAAGAAATAATAACTTTTTATTGTAAACTGGTGTAATCATTTCTCATTCCCCAATTTCGAGCACTGGTAAAATTTTAATTTGGTTTATATGGTCTACAACAACAGTTCTTATGGAGAGGTGAAATCTATCCAGGAGGGATAAAGATTGACAACCAACAGAATTACACCAGTATGTAGACTGCCGTCGTCCTTGAAGACATTAAATATGATAGACTATATGTCGAGTACAAATCTCATTATTTCATTAGAGCAAACCTACTTTGCTCGTCTTTTTCTTCGTTATGTCGTTGAAAGTTTTGTGCATTTCAATGCCCCTTCACCAATGTGTTGACTTCGTCCTGTCTTCCAGAATTATATGAATAAATAAATAAATAAATAAATATATATATATATATATATATATATTTGCAAGTATGTAATTTGTTGTGTGTTCCGTCCAAAGACAGATTTTCTTTCTGGCCTCATTTAGTTTGAAAACAGTGTACCAATTCATTATTCTAAGTTAAGTACGTATTTTTGATGTTATAGTTCTTTTGGCGCGATGAGGGTAAAAGTTTAGTGTGCAACGGAAGTAGCGCACGCACAGTGTAACGAAATTCGACAGTGAACGTGGTAGGGGTATGACCCGACGCGAATGCGCGTATCGTCTAGTTATACAAACGCAAGGTACACAACATAGCACGTGGTTATATTAAAAAATGTTAGAAAATCAGTTCATGTAATAAGCAAATTGAAAAACATTTTATATATATAGTTTGAATTCAATTATGACATGGGATAAGATCTGAATGAATATAAATGTGAAATGGTAAAATACGTAATAAAACTTTATTTTTGTCCCGCCAAAGAAGTATAACTTCTAACGCTATAGGCTTACCGTGGCTCCACGCGGGTGGCATCCATGTGTAAATCTCCATGAGCTTCTTGGAGCACCGCTCGCCTGACGTCCGCAAATTCCTTCGCTCTCGCGTGCAGGAAGGCGCAAAGGGAAGCGAAGAATAAGAGCGAGAATGTACAGTAATTAGTTCGTCGACCGTCAACATATGTCTTCACAGGGATTGTTTGCCATAATCTTTGTACATGCTGCTCAACTTAATATGTTCCACTTCGATAAGTTAAGAGTGAAGATGTGTGGAAGAGGATATAGAGGTAGTGTTTTTAGCAAGAATTGATTATATGGATTCCATATCCCGTTGCTTTTAGAAAACTTCATAGACGGAGCTGCTATCGCTATGTAAGCAACGTAGAATATAACGTACAACTACAGGAATAAGCTAATTAACTTACAAAATATACGAAAGTAAACAAATAGAAGAACTAAGCAGGTCTTTAAAATATAATTAAATATGAAATGAGGCAGTGAGGCTATGTTTATAAAATTGAAACCGATGTTCATACAGAACTGATGACGCACTTCTCAGCATAGACCTAATTAGCATGTAATATAAAACAATTAGAAATAGAAAAATATAGAGCATTTATAAAGGATTCAAATACTGACCGTCAAAAGAAGGAAAAAACTATTTTTAATTATCCGATTCCCACTTTTGGAACATGAGCTGCTACAAAAGTACTACACCAAATGAGCTGAAAATAGGACAAATGAAACCAATACTACTGAAAGCAGATAAATATCATTTCGCAGATTACTGAGAAATTGATTTATTAGTAGACGTTTATACAATCTGAACGTGTAAACTATAAGAACATATATAACAAAGTTCCAATAGCATAATAGAAAAATAATAATTATTTTAAGAAAGGTTATTCTTGAACGGATAGTGATTACGCTCTGAAGATTATTAAAGCAAGTTAAAGGGAGGAAAACTCTTCGTTTAGGAAAAGGCTTTTGTTAAATCTACGTTTCAAATATAAGCTGAAATAAAATGGAATAACAATGTATTATAATATGCACTGCGAGAAGTTTGTATATTGGTACATAAATTAGTTTAAGCATTACATATTATTATAAATTACGTTATAACTAATGTATGTAGCGTTTTAATAACAATGTTGAACTTTTATTTAAATGAAATGCTTGCGAATTTTAAATACATAATATTAAGTGATAAAAAAATTAACAATGTTTGCCTTCTGTCAGAGACTAGTTAAACCTCAGCACAACACATAAGAAAGGCCATATTAATCTAAAATTCTGATCAATGTCAAAATACTAAAACCAATTTCCCATTTTACTAATCCAAGGAAAAATTGTTATATGGCTGTTGAAAACGCGTATACTTTATAGGCCGACCTCCACATTTACAGAATCTTTATGGTTCTTTACAATAAAATAATAAAAGTATACAAAAAAGAATTTTTGAAATTTTAAAAAATAATACGATTCTTTTATTTATATATGACAGCGAATGTACGACATTGGATTAAAAAAGAATATAGCTCAACAAATCCACTGGGAAAAAATTATGTGAGTAAGAGTGAAGGATATTATATTATTACATTTTATTTTAATCTATATGCAGGATATAATAACAACTTACATGTCTTAGTGAAATTATTATACAGAGCATAACAAATTTAATACAAGGACAGAATGTTAATAAGTCATGCCCCAGAAGATGCTTGGAGATATGTATTCATTGCGAAGAGAACCCAAGGTAGACCAAGAAAATCATCAAGTAAAGATCCTGAACAGACCAGGTGGAATGTGAAATGAAGTAGATGACGTTGATGATAAAATAATGATTGGGATGATGAGGATGTAAGGATGGGAATGAGGATAAATCTGATGATAAAGGTTCAAATGATATTAATATACACCAGAGCGGGTAGTGAATTAATAATTTACCTTCAACCGGAATAGCTATGGGTGCTACTACCTGTTCCAATTAAGTTTTGAGAATTTTTTGAATTCACTATTTATATGTGTCTTCGAAATAATACTACGTCTATCTGAAACAATCATGCTAACGAATTTATTTCGAATGGTGCTCAATTAACGGTTAAAAAGGGAAACCTTATTGAAACTTCGGTTAAAGAAAGCAGTCTTGTTTGTAACAAAATTGAAGCGTAAACATTTATAAAAGAATATTTAATATAGCTTTTAGTAAATATGGTCATAATGTTAGTTCTTAATTTTTGTTATAAGCACTTTAGTTAACTTTTTTACTACATATATTCTCTTGAATATTTTTGTTACTTCTATGAACAACTTTGATAAAATTTCATTTATAAAACTTTTAAATAATATAGAGCTTCGTTTTCAAAATATTACTGTAATTATTCAAGCAACAAAATTAATGCATTTCCAATATAAATTAAATTAATTTGTCCCTAATATCGCGGAAAATATGTTCTGGATAAAAGCGTGCCATAGAGCACACATGAGATTAGATAATTATTCTGTGAAAGACTTACTTGGAATTTTAATATTACATTATCATATGTACGTATCGAAATATATGTCAAGTTTTAGTGTGCGTTCTTCTCTAACCTAGCAAAATTAACGTAAATAATTTTAGTGAACCATTATAAGTTCTTTACATGTCTTATGTAGATTGTAATTCGATAAGATTTTTTAATGTTAAAATATTGATAATTTATTTCCGTAAAGTTATTTTAGATTATTGTATGACCTTTCTTCTTTGCGTCATTAATTTATAACCCAAGAATGAGTGTTCATACACACGGTTATATACGACTAAATACTCATTTCTGAAAGGTGCTTCAAAATGTGTGACTTAACTACGTTATAAGAGAAAAGTTACAGTTACAAAATTGCGTACTTAAAGGTTATTTGTGGAAGTTGTCGGAAATATTTCGGGTTGCAACTTACAAGAAATTAATCTTGAGATCAACTACAAATTTAAAGTACCATTGTCTTATACTCGGGATATACCTGGGAATTAATGCTACTTTAATCATACGCCTAACTTTACGTCCATATTTGGATTTCAACAAAGTACTGTGTCTATATTTCCAAAAAATTCAGGTTTTTCGTTTACCTTACAAACATTTATGAATACATGTCAATTGTAGCTCATACTGTAGTAAGAGATTCCATATGAACTATGGTTTGTAGAAAGTCCAATTGTATGGTTTATTTTTTTCCATGACAGGAGTCTGTTTTGGATTGTAAATTATTTAAAGTGTACATATGGTCTGGTATAACAGTTATGTAAATAAATTTCTATATGATACTGGGCAAAAGTTAAAATAAAAAATACACCCTTCGTAAATGCTAGCTTTCTTCATTTAGTAAAAACAATTTTTTTTAACAATTAGTTATGTTTTTAATATTAAATATTTAGTTGTTCTTATTTACAGTATACGGCTGTTCTATGAAAACATATACTGTAACTTCATCAGCATTAAAATTCACATTTTATTGTGATATATGAGGAGTAAAGTTTAAATAACAAAATTAATTAAGTCTGTACATGAGTACGTATATTTCTTGCACATTTGAATACAAAATGGTGACTTAATCCATTCATATAAAATAATTTTTATCACATTGATAAATAAAATGTCTAAAACATACTACTGATAGTCGACAGAATTATATCTACAAAGAAAAGAAGAATCTTCAAAAAAAATTGCCACTTCTCAGACAAGATCTTTCATTAATTATATATTATTTATGTACAAGCACATTCATTATTCCTTACCGCCATTCATTATTGGTAAACATAAGATCGTGAACATTGACTTATCCAACTGTTTTATTACCGTGGATAAATCCAAAAGCAAAGCACAAATATTACTATAAATACATTTTAATACTTGACTGTTTGTATGGAAATACAGGAAATTCCACCTGGCAACACAAAAGCTCAAAAAATAGATAGAACATCCGGTTAAAATAGGAATTTACTATTTGTAGTCCAAGCGCGATAATGCACTTTTAGAAACAAGATAATTTTTTTTCAAGATGTTAGTCTGCGATCTTACCAGAAGTTCCCGACTTTACTCCCAGAATCGAAGTAAGATAATTAGTATTTATTAAAAGTGTGGGAACCTCAGCAGTGAGACTGGAGTCTGAATGAGACAAAGCACGCAATTATTCTAGTAAAGTGTGAAAAGAAAATGTTTGCAAGTTGGAATTTAAATACGTCGGGATGTTAAAGAAAAGAACGTTCCCATTTAATCGCTGTATAAGGCATCATGCGTAAGGATCGTAATTTCGTGCTTGGCTTTTGGTGTTTTCTCCATGTGAGAAAGCAACGCAGTCAGTCGTTCTATTTGCCGGGTTTCGGGTAGGAGTAGCCAGACTGCGGGCTGAAGCCAGACAGGTCGGGGACCGGCCGCCTGAAGGTAGGCAGCGGAGCGCCGTACACTCCAGAGCCAGCTCCGGGGAATCCAGCTCCGGCTCCGGGAGAACCAGCTCCAGGGTAGCCGGCTCCGGGATAGCGGGCGGCAGCAGCCTCCTCAGCGGCGTTCTGCTCCAGAGAACGGAGGATGGCCTCGGGGATGGGTGGAGGGGTGGGCAGGTGGGCGCCCTGGGGCTGGAAGCCGTTCTCGTCAGCGGTGTAGGAGACGGTGAAGGTGTTGCCCTCGTTGTCGGTGTACGTGTACGAGCCCTGCGCAACCTGTGCCTCCGCCTCAGGAATACCCGCGTTCTTCAGTCCGCCGGACTCGGAGGCAGAGATGCCGTTAGCCGTCTCGTAGCTGCAACGCAGAAACAACACATCGTGATGCAAGTAGAGTAATAAAGACCATCACAAGTATATTAAGATTTACTACTCTTATTCTCTTACAATAACACGTCAGCATGTATCACATCGCTCTACACCATACTTCGGCATATCAAATTCGTTACCAGCTATGGAGTTGTTATTGATTTTAACCAGTTTCATATTCAAACATTTGGGAAGGCCGCACCACATGAAACATAAGAATGGTGTTTGTCATCCATCCCTTATTAGCAGGCTGTAGGTTGCATGTGTAGTCCTATGTAGATTCCTACCAGCTATTTAGAAAAATATTTTAGGAATATGGCTACTTTTAAGTTAAAATTAGTAGAAAATATGTAATTTACGGAAAACAGTGTTTAACTAAAGAACATGCTACCATGATTAATTATAAATAATTTATATTTTGAGAAAAGGATAAAAATATAAAATATTTTACAAATTTCAATTCGCAATTTTTATATTTTTCTAATGGTTTGTTGGGCTCGAATTAATGAATTTTCTTAAGGATGCTGATAATACAATGTCATCAGATTACTATGAAAATAAATAAATTATATCATTTTATCAATGGAAATCAACATCTTGACTAGCAACGAACATTTTTTGTAACTAGATAATGTCACTCTTATTAATGTGTGTTGTCTTGTTTATAATTTTTCGTGACTTTTGTCAGCGCCCTGAATCAGAATTCACTGTATTTTTTTAGGAAATATTTGTTTAAACATTATAATATTAAATTGAGTCATTTATTTTAATTTAAGTAAAAAATGATAACGCTTCCATTATTTCTCTTTTGTTATTTCAGTGAATCAAGTTTTATTATACCATCGCTACGTAGGTCCTAATGCAGCCATATTTTTTGGTTCATAGTCTCTAAGTAAAACAGTAGTTTATTCCATATTTCAACTCAAGTGAATTATACAACGAATAACATGTAAAGTTCAAGTCGTGAGGTTACCGAAGTAGGAACTGTTCAACATCTTCGTACAGTATAATTCAATATTCCAGCGCAAAGTGTGTAATATAGTGTATGATTTCAGTTCATTTACATTCCATAACACAGTAAACTTATTCATTGGAATGAGTTCCCAATGCTTGGTACATTGCAGAATGCAGAATATATTGAACCGTTATTACAAAGATAACTGAGGAATTCAAAATGTTCCTTCGAAGTAAATACATATTTATTAATGAGAAAGATTGCTCTAAAAGACATCGACACTCACTTGTAAGCATAGCTGCCATCGCCGTTGTTGACGCTGTCGTATCTGAGGATAGGCACCTGGGACCCGGACGGCCCTCGGTATCCTGCTCCGAAGTACGTTCCAGGTCTGGAGTATGCTCCAGGTCCAGAGTACGGTCCAGCTCCGGGGTACGCTGCTGATCCGGGATATGCTCCAGCTCCAGGGTACGCTGCAGATCCGGGATATGTNGGGTACGCTGCAGATCCTGGATATGCTCCAGCTCCAGGGACAAATCCAGCTCCGGGCACAGCTCCAGCTCCGGGGAAGCCAGGTGCACCGGCTCCAGGGAACACACTGCCTCCAGGGATTACACCCACTCCAGGGACTACGCCAGCTCCAGGGATTATGCCAGCTCCAGGAAGCCTGCCGAAGGCACCGACCCTTCCTGGACCTCCAAAGGGAGTGGCGATGGAGCCTGGAGCTCCTCCAGCTGTGGCCGCGCTGGAAGGCGGCAGGTATGTGTTGTCCAGGCGACCGGCGGCTGTCGCGCCCACCAGGAGTAGCAATGCCAACTGTTGGAAATAAAACACCTATTTGACTTGGATTTGGTTATGAGCCAAGATAAGTATGCCGTAGCATTCCCACCAGTGATACAGCGACTCAGCTGTTCACTTCAGTGTGAAATTAATTTCTCTTGAGACATTGAAAATTCTTTGCGGCCTAGTGATAGGCATTGAAGTTTAACCAGGGGTAACCAATACATTTTATACATATTTTGATTATTTGTATGATTTATAAATTCCTTAGTTAATATTGCAGAATGATTATCTATAATTACTAGTTAACAATGATTAGAAACATCCAGAGAAAAATACACATATGTAGTAAAATATATTAACTATGTTCATGATAGAACAGCTATGATACCTTCAAAATAATGAACCAAATTTTTATATTAAGTAAGACTAACTCTCTTGGCTACACATATGTTTTGGCAGTATCCTTGCGGTTCCGCGATTTTTGATTGAAAGCAATAGAGTATGATTTGTTATGGTAATTAAATATAGCGTTAATGATCAGAAAAATGACATCGCAAGACCTAAGTCACATCTAATAAATTTTCGTAATTTTCAATTAAGTAGTATTCTGATGTGCCTAATTGTTTAAGTAAGAAATAAGAAAAGTTCAAGGTGAGTAAAAATGTAACGAAACTTAGCTTCAGCAATTCCAGTTATGAGTTCACATGCTTGGGATAGGTCAACCACAGAGAGTATGGACCGCTCTTATAAAGCAGTCCATTACTTCTTGTCAAGCGATCGATTTCTTCTAATTAATTTTATTTTTATGAAACCCTAATGGAATCTCTCTTATAGCCAAACATAAATATTGCAAAGAGATACACATATTGTTAAAAAAAAAATAGTAACCGACGTAGACGTTGTGACTAAATATATTTGCAATTCCTCCTTAAAATATTTTTGAATGATTACTTTTCGTATTCGCAAATGTACAGAACCTGTATTAATAAAGTAACTGTATTAAAAGAGATGTGTATCTTCACGCGTTATTCCAGCTTAGAGGCGGGGGAATTGATGTAAGAAGGCTGACGCCGATTGGACGTGGGTTGACCTATTCGATGTCAAGCCACAGAGTACTTAAGAATAGTGAACTTGAACGGCCGTTAGCGGAGCGAAATCCAGCGTCACACGCCAGAAAAATGGCGCCACTGGCCAGCAACATGTCGGAACACCGTTAGCCAATCAGCGCCTGGTAACATATTTGCCAGCCGTCAGCCCAGCAAACGGGAATTATTTCGCAACATCCCGTATCTAATTAGACACAAGGCCCATAGTGACGCAACGTGTTAATATTCAAGCAGAGTAATCGCGTTTTAAGCTGTCGCAGGGCCACAACAAGGCGTTACGGTTCTCAGAATTCGCCGTGACGTTCAGAAGTAACGAGTAATCTATCATGTTGCAGTGCCACAAGGTGCAACGTCTGTGACTGAGATGTCGATACAGTCGCGGCGGAAACAAACCTGATACTTTAATATCTGAGGCAACCGCTACTAATCGTTTCAGAAGCACAGAACCTAAATGACAATAATGGGGTATATATGTACTGCGCATTGCCTCTACGTGCGAGGTACTGAATTGATGTGAAATAGTTTTCTCGTGCTGTAACGGGACTTTGGGAGGGTATATTATGATTTTATTTCAGGGTTTTAGGCATAGTTCAATACTGTTGCCTACGATAAATTTACAAATATATTTGTAGTACATTTCTAGATAGTCTATTAGAAAGATTCAATTTCTAAGGGCTTAAAAATATAGTTAGCAATATTCGAGGCATCGCTTAAATTTTATTCCGACCTAGTGTAAATTGTGGTTACCTTTACTTTGAGAACATATTAGCAGGACGGGCAATAATCTATGATAACCCACTCAGTTACATCGTCAACAAAATAAGTACAATACGCCCAAGAATTTTAAATTAGAACAGCAGTTCTCACAGCCTAGTTAATCATTTTTCCAAGGAAGAGAGCGAACTAGATATACCTCCAAGGTGTAACTTCTATTAGTTGTTCCTCCAAGGTGAAAAGACCGCTAGTTTTTGTACAAGGAGAAACCACGACCAGTTATTCGTCCCGGAATTAAGTACAGATATTTATTCCTTTGTGTAAAAATGACAGATAGTAATTTTCCGAAAAGGAACCACATGTAATTAATCCTCCGAGAAGGAAAGATATTAAGTTATTCTTCTGAAAAGGAACAAAATATAGTTATGCCTGCAAGGAAAATCAACACAATTTTTACTCCGAGAATAAGCTAAACGTAGCTGTTTCTCCAAGGAGAAGCAGCAGCCAGCTATTCCTCCTCTGAGGAGGAAAATGTAGTTACTCCTTAATCTAACGATGAACTAAATGTAACTTCTTCTAGAAGAGAAGCAGCAGAAAGTTTTTCCTCCGAGGAACAAATTAATGTAGTTATACATTTAAGGAGACGCTGCAAATAAATATTGCTCCAAGAAGCAATTAAAAGTACTTATTCCTCCAAGGAGAGGTATCGGCTAGTGATAGCTTCAAGGAGGAACTAAATGTAGCTATTCCTACAAGAAGAAGCAGAAGCTAGTTATTCCTCCAAGGAGGACCTGAAAGCAGTTGCCACTACTAGAGCCAGTCTGTGACGTGATAAGACAGTTGAGAGGCGAACTCACCGCGGTCATGTTGCTGTAGCTGCAGTGCGGAGAGTGAGATGATGTGCTCCAGAGTGCGGCGGTATTTATACCGGTCCAGATCACGGCGCGGGATGCTGGGGGTGGGGGGAGGCGGTGCACCAGTTACTGCCACCCACCGCTGACCCTCATCACGCACCGGGATGGACATCGCCGTGGCAGCCGCCTGCTTCTGACATTTAGCCGGCCGCCCGCGTGACTCCGCCCAGAAGGCGGCTACAACAGCCCATCCCTGCTTATTAAGGTGGCCGCCTGGTTGAAGGGATTTCCGACGTCTGAGTCCTCAATGACTGGGAGCGCTAGGGGCGACCGAGACACGCGCATCAACTCTCTCAACGCCTCTACGCGCAAAGCACTGATGCAGTCTTGCCGTCGATTACCCGCCTCTGTGAGACTTTCAGCGGAGACCCTACTACCATTTAATGACGTAATAATAATAATAAACCTTTTTTGCACTTCCGTATTTTATTTTTAAGGTTTCGTACCGGAATGTCCATGCCGAAAAATTGACCGTGAAAACATTCACTATCACGAAAACATGCTTTAGAGATAAATGGAGGAACTGAAAATCTTATACAGATGCTTTTTGTTTCTTAAATGCTATTCGTAAGCAGACCTCAGTCAGACACGCTGGACGGTATTTTAATGTAATTTTTCTGCTGGAGCTCTGCATGCCTCTCGACGGCCTTCCCTGGCGGCCATCTTAGTTTGTAGTGGATGGCACACCTCCATCGGCGTTTCCCTACATATCACGCTTAACGTAAGAAAGTTAGAAGCAAGATATAATTTCGCAGACTCTCCCTCGTAATTTATGAACATAAATTTTTACGTTAATTGTAATTAATTTTGTTGAAACTGCAATGCGTATTTTGATGTTTAAATTTCCTACATAAATTTAAGTGTTGCGTCTAGCTGTCGCTTGAACTACGTTGCAAAGTGTTTGAAATACTTATTTTTCCACGAAGCTATAAAACGTGTGTCCTAAGTGCTGATTTTGGAAAAGAACACGGACTTCAGACGATGGCTCTTGAGTGCTTTCAACACCTTACACACGTTAGTGACACAATTTCGGAGTACTTTAAAACGGCTCAAAATGGCTCTTTTTTTCAAAGTGCTGTTTTTCAAAATACTCGCGTCAGTTACATACAAAAAGACTGGAGTGTCCTACATAGTACTTTGCCGTAGACCTCTCACTAATAAAATAATAGGGTCACCACTGAAAGTCCTATAGGCACACACAGGGGGACGCGGGCGNCTACATAGTACTTTGCCGTAGACCTCTCACTAATAAAATAATAGGGTCACCACTGAAAGTCCTATAGGCACACACAGGGAGACGCGGGCACTGCAAGCCAGTTCTGTACCGTGCGTTTAGTGGCGATGGCGCACTTGATTCACGTAGCAGAGTCGACATTCTCGCTTCGGCGCTTCTCGGTCTCGAACGATTCGTAAACTATGCTTCTGTTCTAGGTGATGAATGGTTAACTTTATTATAGCCTAACACAAAGTCTACATACAGATCACTGGTTGCGATTACGAATCAAGCATTGCGTCAACTGAAATTTAGCAGACATCTGGAACCATAAATACAGTTGGTTCTGAAATGTTCAATAAAAACGGTTGAATATAATATTTTTTGAAAATGTTTATTCCATATTTTTTATGTCTACCAAGCGATAGGCATATCCGTATGTATGCATGTGCGCCCACGTAACAAATTTTGAAACCTTAAATAAAGTAACACAAAAATTAATACTTTTATAATGCCTGGGAAAGACACCCAAAACAATTTATTAGATTGATCACTTATTTTAAATATGATAGCATTATCATTTTTCCCTATATCTGTTAAGCCGAACTGTATAGGAAATTTCTTTTGTTGATATTATTAAACACACAAATTACGTTAACAAAGTAAAAAGCAAATTTATGCTCAATTCCTAACGCAACAGCTTGACATTTTTCGATTGTATGTTACATCTTAGAAAACATAGNAAAGCAAATTTATGCTCAATTCCTAACGCAACAGCTTGACATTTTTCGATTGTATGTTACATCTTAGAAAACATAGAAACAATTATCATATTCGCTTGTTTAAGTGTTTTATATAATTGGTGGAACATCAACAGTTAAGAAGTTGATTTAAACATAGCAGTCAGTGTTCTATTTCAATATGTTGTGTGTTATCTCGCAAAATGTTAATTTGATTAAAGCCAGAACTGGTGTGCTGCTATGACATATGAAAATATGAAGTGTACGTTTTTTATGTGGTAATAGAAGAAGCAATGAAAATTATCTTTTGTTAAATGTATTATAATAATATTTTAGTCATGAGTTAAATTTCAAGATGTACTCAAACATAAGGATCAAAAATCAAATTCAAAACATTTTTTAAGAATTTTTGAATTGTGGTGCATGGTATTTCAGAAATTAGTAAAAATAGAAAGTTGACTTAGAAATAAAAGTCAAAATCCAATGAAAAAAAAATGTAATTCAGCTATAGAGTATACAAGAACTATTAATTTTATTTTGATAACAATTGTTTTAAATTTTTAAGCAAATGAGTGCTCAAATAAAAAAAAGCATCACTACATACGCGTATCCATTACGTTATATTTTTGTTTCACATAACATATCCAGACTTGACATATACATAATTCGAATATGGAATAATAAATTATAAAAACTTTCCCTTTAACCTATGGCTCCAGCCAACCAATTTTTCATATTCGATTTTATAGACGTACATAGGTATTAAATACGTTTTCAAAGTAGGCATTTGAAGTACAATATATCCATACTTGATANGATTTTATAGACGTACATAGGTATTAAATACTTTTTCAAAGTAGGCATTTGAAGTACAATATATCCATACTTGATACTTCAAGACTAATTCCAACTTAACGTCACAACCGATGTAAATGCACGTATTTACAAATAAATGTTATGAATAGAATATAAATTAATTTTGTTTATTGTTTTAAAAAAATTGGTAACGCAGGCATATGTAGTTATATTCGTAGATACGCCAATTTTTCAGGTAAATACGAAAATGGCCTCACTGCAGATGATTACAAATAAATTTAAATACAATTTATGTACTTAATTTAATTTACTGTTTTAAAAACTTGAAAACGCTAGTTTATCGTTTTTACAGGCCGTACGTACAGACGTTTTTTTTATGGTAACTACGAATATGACGTCACAACAGCTGACTACGAATAATTATATAAATAATATTTAAACCTTTTATTTTATTTATTGTTTTCAAAACTAGAAAATGTAAGTATATAATGTAAGCATATCGTGTGATGTATGCACAAACACGTATACTGAAGGGGGATACGAATATGAAGCAGGTATACGTGATTATGTGTCTAAAGTTTAGGACAGGCCAGGTAAAAGGCCATTCATAGACAGGGTGGATCATATGACATAATTTAAGATGTTAAGATTTCACAGTCACATTTTTTAAGAACAATGGGCACATGAAGGAACCCGTACACTGCTCACCAGTTCTGGACGATCTCAGCAGACAGCCAGGAGTGAGGACCATTTGACTGTCTCAGGCATGACCAGAGCCAGTGACTTTCTTGTCTGCCATCCAGCGACATACGGCAGCTTCGCTACAGCTAATGTGGGAACATGAACATTCGTTAGTGGAACATTTTCTGCAACACATTGAATTTTCTACAGGCATACATGTACTTATACTGTTTAAAAATTAATTATTATTAGTATATGCAAGCAGCTCAATTCGAAAATAAAAGGCAAGTTGTGGCCTTGCCATAAATAATATTTCAAGCAACAGTTGACGTTAGATAAATGTTATATCAGATCAATACGTAGCCCAACCAATATTATACGATTTATTGTGAACTCGCCCTTTTATAAGCAAAGTTACCCGTAATTTAGGCACTTATTGAGATGGAACCATCAAATTCACACTATAGTCAACAATCACGACTTAGAACAGACTGCTACGTTTTACTTTACTTTAAGCTTTTATAATCATACTTGGCAGCCATTTTCGAATCATTTATGAAAGGGGCACATGTTTTCAGGACTGATTCGTATAAGTCATCAAATACTAAGTTATATATCGTATTGAATTGCATAGTCTTTCCCATATATTCATACTGTGTTCATATTTTACTCAATACTGCATACAATATTTTGAAAATTTATTTACTTACTTGTTAAAAAAAAAACGAAAAATATTTATTTACTGATTTACAAGCGATGCTTAGCATGTAAGTAGTAATTTTACACAGCAATGACGTACTTGTTAGTTTCATTGAATTGCTAAACTCACACATTGAAATAGCGTACACCATATTACGGTTTTTACTAAAACAAATGTGATCTCCTCACTTAAAAAAATACTATAATTTTTATAAGGAAAATCTTTGTACACACACGGAACTTTTCGTTTACGCTTTGCCGTAATTTTAAATAAATGATATTTCATTTTAAGATCGCACCTACTTGCTATAGTACTAAGCGCTGCTATCAAACATTACCTGCCACCCTGCGTATATGAAAGAAACAAACATAGTGCATATATTAATATAAATTGGTTTATGAATTAAAACTCTGTACCGAGGCGAATCAAAACTCAACTAGGAGGTAAATATTTGTGCCACATCACCTCGGCATACGCTAAATGCAGTTTTACTAATCTAGAGACGGTTAATTTAAATAGTCATACAGCACTCACAAGATTATACCAGCAGAGGTGTCAGAACACTTAAGCTCTCCTCTGAACACGTCAAACAACTGGCTGGCGGTAAGGAGGTCACTGCTCGAGCGTTAGTTTCACTCCCAGCGCGATCAAAACACATTGCTTTGTCAATAGCACCAAGCAATAGCCACAGAGTAGATAAGTACACAAAAAAGGAATGTGGTGGTTCCTTTGATGTGAGTGAACCCATTCGCGGATTGGCTTTGCAAAGCTCTGTTCTGGTATAT
The DNA here is from genome assembly GCA_002778355.1 of Clitarchus hookeri. Classification (NCBI taxonomy): domain Eukaryota; kingdom Metazoa; phylum Arthropoda; class Insecta; order Phasmatodea; family Phasmatidae; genus Clitarchus; species Clitarchus hookeri. The sequence goes on along the minus strand of NQII01002461.1, from coordinate 22,328 downwards.
GTGTCATATTAGCTACCATGTGCTGCGAATGATTGCCTACTGACTCGGCTGTAACTTGACTAGTAAATTACCAGGAGCTGATTGGCGAACGGCATTCAGGAATGTTACTTGTCAGTGACGCATTTTTTCTGACGCTTGCAGAAGGAATTCAGTGTATACGCAGCCGGACTTGGTCATTATAAAAGCATTTCGTACCATGACATATCGTGCAGAAATTATTTCTCCCATCGAGAGGACGTCGTGAAAATGACGACATACTGTTCTAGAGGTCAGATAATTTAACCAGTTATCGTAAGATATGGAAAGCGTAAATCACTTGCAGCACTCGACAAAGATGTCGACCTTGCATAACTCCTAAATAATTCCTTCTCGCATACGTAAGACATGAGTTACAATCCGTCTACATATACCTACCTGCCTATCTGCAACAGGACGAAGAGATTCTTGGTCTTATCCCATGCCTAGAGTGTTTTTAAGGAAGTGCTACCGTTACAGACACACCATATTCCAGGAGCTGGTGTAAGACACGTCGGGAGAGAGAATTAGAAGGCCGAAGGAAAACAAGGCACCTCCAGTGCTGCTGAAAGATGAAAGACTGTAAAGAATGTAAGTTGTCGAATGGTCAACTTTGCAGGCTAGACAGCGATCAAGCCGATAAGACAACATTTTACCGTCCAGGAACCATGCTGTTGTTTGCAGCACATTGCCAGCAGTCACCTACTGAGGCAACCCGAGACAGGCAATGCTAACTGTCACGTTGTGTGAATAGTATACAAGCGAGCATAATGTGAAAATGATTGTCACTACGGCATCGAGTGAGGTGGAAAGCAGATCGTTACAACTCGTCAACCGCGATCGCATTCGCTGTCACAGTATGAAGATGGAATCGATGGTTTAAGACTTGCCATCTGTAGCACTGACTGCGTCGTCAACAGCAAGGGACCTTGGAGATTCGGTACATACATCACGGAAACAATGTTACCAATGTGGACATACTTTTAGTAAAGGCTGTAATGCATCGTGACATGAAAGTAGCCATTGCATCTTCAGCGTTGCATACAAGACTTACCACTGCGATAGCTGCGATGCGGTGTTTGCCCGCAGTGATGACATGTATTTTAATCGCAAGAATTGCAAAGGCAATGTTTGTTGTTCATCAGGAAGTGAGTGCGCAAGTATTGCTGCAAGATATTTTCTAGCAGACATTCTCTAGTGCCAGACGGCATGAAGATAGTAACTGTCCATCCACCATCGCTTACAATACTTATCCATGTGATAACTGCGGTGTGGTATATGCAAATAAGTGTATTTTGAATTCTCACAGCACGAATTGTTTTAAAAAACCGATATCATAATTATTTTGGTCGAATCAAGTATAATTTGAACGTGTAAATATTATATATTTTTTTTTAAATGTCTGTAAAATAAAGTTAAAGTACAGAAATAACTTCTGTGTTATTCGTTTATTTTTATCCCTACTTCTATTAAGCTGTTCGAGAGAAACGACTAAGACTAATCTGAGGTACGTGTACATCGAAGATGTTATTCATTTTTGCATTAAATGTACTTTTATCTGATGGTCGTACGCAGTGCCTTGATACGTACGAATACCTATAAGCAGTCATGCTATTAGAACTTTAAATATATGTACGTACATGCTAAGTATAGACATTGGAAAGGATTTATGCAAAAATTATAATTTCATTTAGGAAAAAAATATGAGAACTTTATAGGAATTTTTTTTTCAGCCTATAAGTCTGACTCTACAAGAGTTTTATACAAGCGGTATTAATTATTGCAAGATATTTTGAACGCAACTAAAGAAAAAACTACTTTCCTCCTANGATTTTATAGACGTACATAGGTATTAAATACGTTTTCAAAGTAGGCATTTGAAGTACAATATATCCATACTTGATAATTCAAGACTAATTCCAACTTAACGTCACAACCGATGTAAATGCACGTATTTACAAATAAATGTTATGAATAGAATATAAATTAATTTTGTTTATTGTTTTAAAAAAATTGGTAACGCAGGCATATGTAGTTATATTCGTAGATAAGCCAATTTTTCAGGTAAATACGAAAGCGGCCTCACTGCAGATGATTACAAATAAATTTAAATACAATTTATGTACTTAATTTAATTTACTGTTTTAAAAACTTGAAAACGCTAGTTTATCGTTTTTACAGGCCGTACGTACAGACGTTTTTTTATGGTAACTACGAATATGACGTTACAACAGCTGACTACGAATAATTATATAAATAATATTTAAACCTTTTATTTTATTTATTGTTTTCAAAACTAGAAAATGTAAGTATATAATGTATGCATATCGTGTGATGTATGCACAAACACGTATACTGAAGGGGGATACGAATATGAAGCCGGTATACGTGATTATGTGTCTAAAGTTTAGGACAGGCCAGGTAAAAGGCCATTCATAGACAGGGTGGATCGTATGNAGGTATACGTGATTATGTGTCTAAAGTTTAGGACAGGCCAGGTAAAAGGCCATTCATAGACAGGGTGGATCATATGACATAATTTAAGATGTTAAGATTTCACAGTCACATTTTTTAAGAACAATGGGCACATGAAGGAACCCGTACACTGCTCACCAGTTCTGGACGATCTCAGCAGACAGCCAGGAGTGAGGACCATTTGACTGTCTCAGGCATGACCAGAGCCAGTGACTTTCTTGTCTGCCATCCAGCGACATACGGCAGCTTCGCTACAGCTAATGTGGGAACATGAACATTCGTTAGTGGAACATTTTCTGCAACANTCCAGCGACATACGGCAGCTTCGCTACAGCTAATGTGGGAACATGAACATTCGTTAGTGGAACATTTTCTGCAACATATTGCATTTTCTACAGGCATACATGTACTTATACTGTTTAAAAATTAATTATTATTAGTATATGCAAGCAACTCAATTCGAAAATAAAAGGCAAGTTGTGGCCTTGCCATAAATAATATTTCAAGCAAAAGTTGACGTTAGATAAATGTTATATCAGATCAATACGTAGCCCAACCAATATTATACGATTTATTGTGAACTTGCCCTTTTATAAGCAAAGTTACCCGTAATTTAGGCACTTATTGAGATGGATTCATCAAATTCACACTATAGTCAACAATCACGACTTAGAACAGACTGCTACGTTTTACTTTACTTTAAGCTTTTATAATCATACTTGGCAGCCATTTTCGAATCATTTATGAAAGGGGCACATGTTTTCAGGACTGATTCGTATAAGTCATCACATACTAAGTTATATATCGTATTGAATTGCATAGTCTTTACCATATATTGATATTGTGTTCATATTTTACTCAATACTGCATAAAATATTTTGAAAATTTATTTACTTACTTGTTAAAAAAAAACGAAAAATATTTATTTACTGATTTACAAGCAATGCTTAGCATGTAAGTAGTAATTTTACACAGCAATGACGTACTTGTTAGTTTCATTGAATTGCTAAACTCACACATTGAAATAGCGTACACCATATTACGGTTTTTACTAAAACAAATGTGATCTCCTCACTTAAAAAAATACTATAATTTTTATAAGAAAAAGCTTTGTACACACACGGAACTTTTCGTTTACGCTTTGCCATAATTTTAAAAAAATGATATTTCATTTTAAGATCGCACCTACTTGCTATAGTACTAAGCGCTGCTATCAAACATTACCTGCCACCCTGCGTATATGAAAGAAACAAACATAGTGCATATATTAATATAAATTGGTTTATGAATTAAAACTCTGTACCAAGGCGAATCAAAACTCAACTAGGAGGTAAATATTTGTGCCACATCACCTCGGCATACGCTAAATGCAGTTTTACTNAAGGCGAATCAAAACTCAACTAGGAGGTAAATATTTGTGCCACATCACCTCGGCATACGCTAAATGCAGTTTTACTAATCTAGAGACGGTTAATTTAAATAGTCATACAGCACTCACAAGATTATACCAGCAGAGGTGTCAGAACACTTAAGCTCTCCTCTGAACACGTCAAACAACTGGCTGGCGGTAAGGAGGTCACTGCTCGAGCGTTAGTTTCACTCCCAGCGCGATCAAAACACATTGCTTTGTCAATAGCACCAAGCAATAGCCACAGAGTAGATAAGTACACAAAAAAGGAATGTGGTGGTTCCTTTGATGTGAGTGAACCCATTCGCGGATTGGCTTTGCAAAGCTCTGTNAGTACACAAAAAAGGAATGTGGTGGTTCCTTTGATGTGAGTGAACCCATTCGCGGATTGGCTTTGCAAAGCTCTGTATTGGTATATGTGTCATATTAGCTACCATGTGCTGCGAATGATTGCCTACTGACTCGGCTGTAACTTGGCTAGTAAATTACCAGGAGCTGATTGGCGAACGGCATTCAGGAATGTTACTTGTCAGTGACGCATTTTTTCTGACGCTTGCAGAAGGAATTCAGTGTATACGCAGCCGTACTTTGTCATTATCAAAGCATTTCGTACCATGACATATCGTGCAGAAATTATTTCTCCCATCGAGAGGACGTCGTGAAAATTACGACATACTGTTCTAGAGGTCAGATAATTTAACCGGTTATCGTAAGATATGGAAAGCGTAAATCACTTGCAGCACTCGACAAAGATGTCCATCTTGCATAACTCCTAAATAATTCCTTCTCGCATACGTAAGACATGAGTAACAATCCGTCTACATATACCTACCTGCCTATCTGCAACAGGACGAAGAGATTCTTGGCCTTATCCCATGCCTAGAGTGTTTTCAAGGAAGTGCTACCGTTACAGACACACCATATTCCAGGAGCTGGTGTAAGACACGTCGGGAGAGAGAATTAGAAGGCCGAAGGAAAACAAGGCACCTCCAGTGCTGCTGAAAGATGAAAGACTGTAAAGAATGTAAGTTGTCGAATGGTCAACTTTGCAGGCTAGACAGCGATCAAGCCGATAAGACAACATTTTACCGTCCAGGAACCATGCTGTTGTTTGCAGCACATTGCCAGCAGTCACCTACTGAGGCAACCCGAGACAGGCAATGCTAACTGTCACGTTGTGTGAATAGTATACAAGCGAGCATAATGTGAAAATGATTGTCACTTCGTCATCGAGTGAGGTGGAAAGCAGATCGTTACAACTCATCAACCGCGATCGCATTCGCTGTTACAGTATGAAGATGGAATCGATGGTTTAAGACTTGCCATCTGTAGCACTGACTGTGTCGTCAACAGCAAGGGACCTTAGATATTCGGTACATACATCACGGAAACAATGTTACCAATGTGGACATACTTTTAGTAAAGGCTGTAATGCATCGTGACATGAAAGTAGCCATTGCATCTTCAGCGTTGCATACAAGACTTACTACTGCGATAGCTGCGATGCGGTGTTTGCCCGCAGTGATAACATGTATTTTAATCGCAAGAATTGCAAAGGCAATGTTTGTTGTTCATCAGGAAGTGAGTGCGCAAGTATTGCGGCAAGATATTTTCTAGCAGACATTCTCTAGTGCCAGACGGCATGAAGATAGTAACTGTCCATCCACCATCGCTTANTGCAAGATATTTTCTAGCAGACATTCTCTAGTGCCAGACGGCATGAAGATAGTAACTGTCCATCCACCATCGCTTACAATACTTATCCATGTGATAACTGCGGTGTGGTATATGCAAATAAGTGTATTTTGAATTCTCACAGCACGAATTGTTTTAAAAAACCGATATCATAATTATTTTGGTCGAATCAAGTATAATTTGAACGTGTAAATATTATATATTTTTTTTTAAATGTCTGTAAAATAAAGTTAAAGTACAGAAATAACTTCTGTGTTATTCGTTTATTTTTATCCCTACTTCTATTAAGCTGTTCGAGAGAAACGACTAAGACTAATCTGAGGTACGTGTACATCGAAGATGTTATTCATTTTTGCATTAAATGTACTTTTATCTGATGGTCGTACGCAGTGCCTTGATACGTACGAATACCTATANTGTTATTCATTTTTGCATTAAATGTACTTTTATCTGATGGTCGTACGCAGTGCCTTGATACGTACGAATACCTATAGGCAGTCATGCTATTAGAACTTTAAATATATGTACGTACATGCTAAGTATAGACATTGGAAAGGATTTATGCAAAAATTATAATTTCATTTAGGAAAAAAATATGAGAACTTTATAGGAATTTTTTTTTCAGCCTATAAGTCTGACTCTACGAGAGTTTTATACAAGCGGTATTAATTATTGCAAGATATTTTGAACGCAACTAAAGAAAAAACTACTTTCCTCCTANGAGAGTTTTATACAAGCGGTATTAATTATTGCAAGATATTTTGAACGCAACTAAAGAAAAAACTACTTTCCTCCTAGTTACCGGTGGTAGGTTTGAATATGTATATAAAGGCAGCTCCACGACCTCGGTAAAAGCTTAAATGGTACTCGTTCTCGGCAGGAGTCAGTTTTAAAGCAGTCTGGGTGTACGAGTTCTTATCTGCTTGAAGGTGATGCAGGCCTCTGATGGTGTGAAATCGAGTACCGAGCATATGTCTACGTGCACGGCTTATTAGATTATCCTATCATTAGTTGGTGAAACAGTGTTGCTGTTGTCGCAAAACCTTTTAGAGATAACTGAATGTGTGTAAAGAGTACATGTACGAAAGGGCAGCCCTCCGAACTGCTACAATATGATTGGTGTGTCACACTATTTATTAGAAGCAATTATTTTGAATACGCATTACAAGATATACAAAGGTTGTGTTATATGGTCTTGATGGTATTGTTGAAATGTTTTGGTAGGTATGCTGGGAGATAGGTCGTTATTATTATTGGCAGAAATATTTTCATAACAGGGTAGTGTCTGTTTTATTTTGTATGATTTTTTCATATGATATGATAATATAGTTGACAAGTATTTGGTTCGAATTTATTTTCGCAGGAATGACTGGTTGGTTTGTTCTGGTAGTATGGCCAAAGGCTATTGCCAGATGAAATTATCTGTTTGTATGGTCTGTTAGTATTGTTGGTAGGAATTATTGTTTGAAATATTTTAGTTCAATGTTTGATATGACTTGCCAGTATGGTTTGTTGGTTTGCTGGCATTACATGACGATAAGGGTTTTGCAAATGACTGGTGTGATGTTGTAGGCAAGTGTTGATGGTTAGAATATTTTCGGCTAGAACATTTTATTTGCTGGTCTGGTAGTATAACCTTCTAATATGACATTTTTAAAACACAGAACAACTTCTGTATTTTAGGAATTAATATTTATAAATGTATAGCCGTTAACTGACTGAAATGGCAATAGCATNACAGAACAACTTCTGTATTTTAGGAATTAATATTTATAAATGTATAGCCGTTAACTGACTGAAATGGCAATAGCATGGAACGTGATATTACACTCAGTGAGAATTGAACCAAAAGCAGAGGAAACTGTGACAATTGAGCGACTCATAATCAGTGCTATATAACTAAGTAAATTGGTGGGTGGATTTCACTAATTTCATTGTGATTCCCACTGAATGTCAAGAAATCCACTGCCATAAGTCACTTGTTCTCAGTTCATTTGCTTGAATGCCAGTCGGCAGTATCTTATCAACCGACTCTCAGTGAATGTTATTTCTCTGATTGATATCACTGATACTGGTTTAGTACGTGCGTACCGACTCACAAAATGCCTGAAACATAGTCGTAGTGGAATTGCACAAACAGCACTATCATGATAGATATCTAATCTTTAGTCCACACACAACATCTACTCAGTAAGTGTATTACTTCTTATGATTAACTGTTGGGGATGCGATTTACATTTATTTATACATTATAGTTTTTCAAACATAGGCTCAAACGCGATTATTATTTCAGGCAACGCGCCTGTTCTTTATTAGTTAATGCCTAATTTGTCATTTGAAAAAATCGCTGATGTTATGATGCCAGGTTGATATTAAACACAATCTATATTATACAGTTAGTTATTTAGGGTTTATTACACATGACTGTTAGACTTAAATAACATGATTCCGAATGAAACCAAAAAGATAATTTATTGAAATTATCAGGTTAGAAGTGAATTACAATTTTAGATAATAATACATAATTAATGACGACAGTTCACAAATAAATGTTGACTGAAATATTTTAGCACAAAAGGGAAAAGAAAACATGGAGAAAAAATCTACCCTGATAAATTCGTTTAATCTTTATTAAGTTACTTTTATGCTAAAACCATTTTATATATAACATTGAAATTTCAAACATACTTAAAAAATTATAACCTTAAAGCGGAACAAGTTGCTTACTACAGAGTTGCTCTTAAATGTACTAAATATATTTTATATTTATGTCTCCAGTGGTTTGGTATTATTGTCAAGAAGTTCTCATTTAGTGGTTGTTATTCGTTAAAATGTGTTCAAAATGTGCACACTTTTGGAGGAAAGATAATGAAATGGTTAAAATTCGATGTGACAGTAAATTGGTGTATTCAGAGTTTTGAATGTTTAAATCGAACCTACTTGAAGAATGTTGGTTTCCTTACTAAATATAGACTCTCTGTGTTTGGTTACAATTTTTTTAGTCAAACGGCTTATTTTTATTAGCAAGCACATGGAGCCAGGCGGGAAAATCCCACAGGAAAAATAACGAGCAGCAAACGAGCCTGGAAACACGACCTATGAAACGCGAGTCTCATCGGTAGTTAAAGACAAACGCGATAATTATTCTGCAAGTATCACTTTGTATTTGTATACAGGGACTTTAAATACCGAAATACAAAACCAAAGTAATTTACAAAAAGTATATAGTTCATTATTCATCAATATATATGTATATATATATATATATATATATATATAATACACTTTTTACATTAAAACCTCCGAACAAAATTAATTTTTAGTAAANTATATATATATATATATATATATATAATACACTTTTTACATTAAAACCTCCGAACAAAATTAATTTTTAGTAAAAGTCATTTTTAATTATCGTGTCTTCTAAAATCGCATTCTAAGTAAGTACAAATTATTTGAAAAGCATTACGTCTTCAAAGATTGTATTATAAGTCCACAATAGAAAGAGGTTTTTAGGATAACACATGTATTTGCCTTGAAAACATTACCTCCTTTAAGACCATATTATACGTTAAAAATAAAATAATTTTTACTAAAACATCTCTATAGGTTGTTCGATGTTAACTGTGCACTTCTAAAGGCCCTGCTTAAGAACTACTTGTACGCAATACATAAATGTTGCATTGCCATGGGCCTGATCACTTTATTCATGAATGGGTAAAGTGAAAGTCTAAAATTATTAGATTAGTAAATTTTTTTACAAATTTCCTAATAGGATATATGTCTATCAGTGAAGATATGAATTCGATTATTGATAAACTCAAAGCTAGGGGTTTTATTTAATGAAATATTATGTATATGTGTGTGATTTGTGTTAATTTAATAGCAACTGCAATGTTCTGATGGGGCGTGGCCTTGAAAAAGTGAGTGTGTTTCAAGTCAAGCGAGGTCTTTATAGCACAGCGAGGCCATTTTCTGTGTAGGAAGCATATGGAAATAATAAAACATTAGTACTATAGTACATGCTATGTATGAAATGGAAACTTTGGTTATACAAAGGTTTGGTGGTAAGATGCGAATCAAAATTATAATATTTTTACTATCATCTGTACGCCAAGGTTAATCCGGCTGCAGAGTGGTTGACATGGAATACTTCAAAGGATTCAAAAGTTTTCTGTGTGTGCTTTTACGTTCTTTTGTTTATAAAATGCATTTTATTGAAAAATTAAGCTTGTTACTGCAAATAAAAATTGTGTGTATTGGACAAAGAAAAACCAATAGCAGCAGCCAATAACTGAAAAAAAAAAATTTCAAAAAAAAATTTTCTCATGATATCGTTTGCTCGTATGGCCTGCTAGTACGGCCTATGGATGCACATATTCTGTAACCAATTATATATTTCATGTATTATATACTATATATATGTACGTGTGCGTTTTTTGTGTGTATGTTTGTCTGGTTGAAAATACAAATTGTATCTCTTTAATAGTATTTGCTTTTAATTACAACAAAATTTCCCTACACATTCAACAAAAAATATTTACGAGATTATTACCAAAATTTCGAAATCAATTTTATATTTCTGAATAGTAAATACACTTTCAAAGTGAATCATAAATTTACTTGCAAAGTGACTAATGAATATAATAAAAGTTAATATTATCGTGTGTTTGGTAGAAAACAGCATATCTACCTGTAATACTTATAAACGGGGAACCCCGCGAATGAAAAATAAATGAAAGCAGCAAACAAGTAAATTATAGTAGATTGTAAAATGAATTTACAAAGTGGTTGGTCTGTACGAAGTCACATGGTTCTGACATACCTATTCCTTATAAAAAATGCTCTCTACTAAATAGAAATCCTTGGATGTGCAAAGGTTTGGTGATAAAATTAAAATCAAAATATTGTTTATTTTTATCAGATTTATGCAGAGTTCAGTTCGCCTGCAGGAGAGTTGAATTCTTTAAAGGATTATATTATATTATACAAATTCCGTCTATCTCCTCTGGATATCACTTTTAAAAATATTAAATTTGGGTACAGATATTAAAATAAATCCAGTTGCACTATAATAATAATGGCGTGTGGGGAGACGTGGGTCCCGTTCCGTTGTGGGAGACTCACTGCCAGAAACCAGCTGGGACACGTAGGTGACCGTTATCCACGGGCATGACAGAAGTGAGACCCTAGGATGGAGCGGCAGGGGAATGCTGGGACGGGGGAAGCGGGAGTGCCCCGAGAAAGCTCGCCGGCAAGCGGCATCGTCCAGCACGATTCCCACATGTGAAGATCCGAGAGTGAACCCGCCGGGGATCGGGCTCGGATCGCCGTGGTGGGAGGCGAGCGCCCTATACACTACGCCACCGCTGCCTCCTCCAGTTGCAGTAGTTTGAACTGGGAAATGTGTATGGCAAGTATCGTTGAGTTATTTTTTAACGAAAATTACCTCAGCTTAATATGAGAACTGGGGACTTTGATTTTATGAAATTCTTACATTTAAGGCATCTGATAACCAGTAAAATATATGCAGTTAAAATATTGGCACAAAACTCTTACGCGTTCGGATTGGATGCATAGGTAATGGAAAACAGGACTCACTGAAAACCAATACAAATGAGTAGCATACAACGAACTCTAGCTGTACACGTCAGAAAAAAGGCGTCCCTGACTAGTAACATGCCTGAGTGCCGTTCGCCAATCAGCTCCTGGTAACTTACTAGCCAAGTGGCAGCCCAGCCAGTAGGCAATCATTCGCAGCACATGGTNCGCCAATCAGCTCCTGGTAACTTACTAGCCAAGTGGCAGCCCAGCCAGTAGGCAATCATTCGCAGCACATGGTAGCCAATATGGCACATAGACAAGTACAGACCTTAGCAAAGCCAATCCGCGAATTTGTTCCCTCACATCAAAGGAACAAACACATTTCGTTTCTATGTACTTATCTACTCTGTGGCTATTGCTTGGTGCTATTGACGAAGGAATGTGTTTTGATCGTGCTGGGAGTAAAACATACCCACGAGCAGTGAGTGGCCTTACAATCAGCCAGTTGTTTTTCCTATGCTGGGGAGAGCTGGAGTGTACTGTAACTGCTGCTTGAATTATCTGTGGGTGCATTATGACTATTTAAATTAACTGTCTCTAGGTTAGTAGAAGTGCATTTAGCGTATGCCGAGGAGATGTGACACCCATATTTACACCAGCTGATTTTTTATTCGCCTCGATACAGAATATGTATAGTACAAATATACAAAAATCATTCGTTGGTATTGTTTCTTAGATTCAGAACTTGTAGACACTCATCTCGTATTCGGGATAGCAGAGAAAATAGACGAATTGCATAACGAATGTAGAGGAAATATATAAGTAAACAGATTACAGCCACATTATATGTTAGAGTATGAGCAGTTACGGTTTGGAGAGAGTGGAATTTCAAATTTATTATACTTACATGCTCTAGTAATTCCAGTTATTAGTCAAATTTAATTTTACTGTTCCATAAAAAAAATTTATTGTTCTTTTTATATGTTGTTAAAAATTGTATTTTATGAATGAATTTTCTTACCAATGCATATTATCTTTTTCTATAAAAGAAAACATTTTAGTGGTTTTTTTTAACGGATAATTTTACACATAGACTGTAGGATCTGTTCGGACTAGAACCGTACTGTGTTTCAGGTAACATAACAATTTTACTATTGAATGAATTTAACGATCAGATTTACTGAGTGAGCGGCGTAGAGGTTCCACAATGGACTCTTATTCGGGAGGACCCGAGATAGATTCACAATTAAGTCATCTCGAATTAGGTTTTCCTGTATATATACATATATATATATATGCAAGTATGATATTTGTTGCGTGTTCCGTCCAAAGATAGATTTTCTTTCTGTCCTCATTTAGTTTGAAATCAGTGTCCCAGTTCATTATTCTAAGTTAAGTACGTATTTTTGAAGTTATACTTCTTTTGGGCGATGAGGGTAAAAGTTTAGTGTACCGAAAGTGTAAGTTTAGTGTAACAAAATTTGACAGTGAACGTGGTATCGTAACTTGTATCGTCTAGCTATATACAAACGCAAGGTACACAACATTGCACGTGGTTATATTTAAAACCGACAGAAAATTAGTTCATGTAATAAGCAAATTGAAAAACATTTAATTTAAACTGTTTGAGTTCAATTATGATATGGGACAAGATCTGAATGAATATAAACGTGAAATGGTAAAATACGTAATAAAACTTTATTTTAGTCACGCCAAAGAAGTATAAATTCTAACGCGTGCACATAAGTACTCACGCCCATTTTTTACTATACATCAATTGACAACGGCTGATCTTGGCTTTCATCGGTGGGCACAATGTAGCTCTGCAGTCAGCGGTGTAGGTAATAATTTTTTTTTCTTTTAAACAAGATTACGGGAGTAATGGAGTAACTTTGGTCACCTTGAGGAAACCCACATGCCATCGGTAACGCCCACCATGTTTTTTATATGCAAACAACTGGACTTATATCGGCCAGGGTATGAACCCGATATATTCTGGCTTGAAGCCGGGTAGCGATCGCTCGACCACCGCTATCACTGCAGTGCACTATANGGTATGAACCCGATATATTCTGGCTTGAAGCCGGGTAGCGATCGCTCGACCACCGCTATCACTGCAGTGCACTATAAACAAATTCTGTATATGTATAAGGAATTCTGTGCAAACTAGTTTACAAAGAATTGCTTGTAACAAGTAAGATGAGAAATAAAACATATTATTTTTTTAGCACGACACACGTCAAATTTTTAATTTTTAGCCCTGGTTACAGTTTTTTATTCAATTCCGTGGTGTGTTAAGTTTCGTAGTGTTTTACACATACGTGCAAGTACGTCCACTATAATAGGTTAACCGTAAACTGAACACTCTTGTAATAACCGTTTATTTGATTTCCTCTGCTTATAGTTTCGCCCGCGCCACATGTGAAAAATTACTATGTCATTGGTTTCATAAATATAGCTATTACACGCCTTCTTCAAGCAACTTTTTTCAGTTGTTTACAATAATTACCCTTTAACTTTCACTGTTTGAGACATTCACTGTTTCATGATGTACACATATGAAGTTTTCATAAGGAAGCGCTAAACACCACAAAAATTGGCATCACCGGTCTTTTATATTCACTTTACTGGATTCCGTCTGGTGCCGTCAAAGAGGCTATTGGAATCTGACCAACGCAGCTATCAGTTCGACAAATGTTGCTGTGAAGCCTAGACAGATACCGGGATATTACTAAAATTACAGCTACAAATCAGTTACGGTTTACTTTTTTGGAGATTGAGCAAACAAACATGTTTCTCAGAAGATCCGCGGTTCCTATATAACAACTTCTTTTTGTTGTGTGAGTGCCATACATTTCTTGAAGGCTTCTCCTTCTGTCCGGTACATGCTTCAATAAGGGAAGCACTTAACTTGTATTTTATTTCTGTCTGTCCCTCCAAATAATGCGATTATCAAGTAAGGCCTAATTATATATTTATATAGGCCAGCGTTTGACAACCTGGGGACTACCTATTATTGATCTCTAGAGAAATTAACTGTTTTTAACTGCTTCCAACTTCTGAAATAGCTAGTTGCCTGGCGGGATTGTTTATTGAGGTCTGACAGCCTTCTTAGTTGACGTATTCTACCTGTCGCTACTGCTAAACCATTCGCCCTTAGCTGTCAAGTTTCTGATCATTTCACTTGGAGCGTTAGAAACGAAATCTGGAACGCTTCTTAAACCGTTGAGATGCTCTAGAGTGGCAGTTATTGACACTGAGAAATTACTTTCATAACCTCTATATAAAATGTTTCTAGACACAATAGAACCTTATCCGAGTTCGTACGGGATAGAGGTCATAATAAAATTAAATATCTAAATTTTATTATTAATATTTTTACACAGCTATTATTTACTACATTAAAGAAACTCTCTCCATTTTCTCTTGTTATTTTCAGTAATCACATTATTTAATGTGTACTTCAATTCTACATAAAATTCTTATAAAAATCTCTACATTGTTTACTATCACTTAATTCACACTCGTTATTTACATATATTAAGTTTGTATATTTCCATCATTCAAAATGTCTGTCGCTCTCGCATCCAGTTCAGTAGCCCCACCCGTCAGTCTCACTCTTCACTGTACCGATGCTCGCAGTCCGCAGACTTCACTCCTGCCGGTCACTCTCGCCGCCACTCGACGCTCTGCTGGCTCGTCGTCTTGGCTGTATTCGCACATCTGTCGCTTACGGTCACGTAATCATCCGAACTTTCAACTCTCACCTGACTGTCCGCTCGGAGAACCGTGGTGGCCTACGGAGTCTCTCTGGCTCGATCTAGAAGGTTCCCCGCAACTCGAGTCATTCTGTTAGATATTTACATTCGCTCAAGATGAGGAGCGAGTCGCTATAGGCTTACCGCGGCTCCACGCGGCAACATCCATTTGTAAATTTCCATGGGCTTCTTGGAGTACCACTCGCCTGACGTCCTCAAATTCCTTCGCTCTCGCGTGCAAGAAGGCGCAAATGGAATCGAAGAATAAGAGTGAGAGAGTACAATAATTAGTTCATCGACCGTCGACATATGTCTTCAAAGGGATTGTTTGCCATCATCTTTGTACATGCTGCTCAACTTAATATGTTCCACTTCGATAAGTTAAGAGTGAAGATTTGTGGAAGAGGATGGAGAGTGAGAGGTATTAGCAAGAATTTGTTATATGGACTCCATGTCTTGTTGCTTTAAGAAAACTACATAGACAGAGCTGCTATCGCTATGATAGCAACGTAGAAGATGACCTGGACCGGCAGGAACATGCTAATTAACTTATAAAATATACGAAAGTAAACAAATAGAAGAACTAAGCAGGTCTTTAAAATATAATTAAATATGAAATGAGGCAGTGAGGCTATGTTTATAAAATTGAAACCAATGCTCAAACAGAACTGCTTATACACTACTCAGTATAGACCTAATTGACATGCAATATAAAAAAATTAGAAATAGAAAAATATAGAGAATTTATAAAGGATTCAAATACTGACCTTTAAAAGAAGGGAAAAACAATTTTTAATTGTACGATTCCCACTTTCGGGAACATGAGCTGCTACAAAAGTACTACACCAAATGAGCTGAAAATAGGACAAATGAAACCAATACTACTGAAAGCAGATAAATATCATTTCGCAGATTACTGAGAAATTAATTTATTAGTAGACGTTTATACAATCTGAACGTGTAAACTATAAGAACATATATAACAAAGTTCCGATAGCATAATATAAAAATAATTATTATTTTAAGAAAGGTTATTCTTGAACGGGTAGTGATTACGCTCTGAAGATTATTACAGGAAGTTAAAGGGAGGAAAACTCTTGGATTAGGAAAAGGCTTTTGTTAAATATACGCGACAAATATAAGATAAAATAAAATGTAATTACAATCTATTATAATATGTACTGCGAGAAGTTTGATTGGTACATCGATTAGTTTAAGCATTACATATTATTATAAATTCCGTTATAACTAATGGATGTAACGTTTTAACTATACTGTAGAACTTTTATTTAAATGAAATGCTTGTGAATTGTAAATACTTAATTTTAAGTGATATAAGAATTAACAATATTTGTCTTCTGTCAAAGACTAGTTGATCTTAAGCACAACACATAAGAAAGACCTTACTAATCTAAAATTCTGATCTATGTCAAAATACTAAAACCAATTTCACATTTTACTTACCCGAGGAAAAATTGTTATATGGGTGTTGAAAGCGTGTAAACTTTATAGGCCTACCTCCACTTTTACAGAATCTTTATGGTTCTTTACAATTAAATAATAAATGTATAGCAGGAAGAATTTTTGAAATTTAAAAAAATGAAACGATTTTATTATTTATATATGACAGCGAATGTAAGACATTGGATTAAAAAGAATATAGATCAAGAAATCAACTGGGAAAAAATTATGTGAGTAAGAGTGAAAGATATTATATTATTACATCTTATTTGAATCTATATGTATATAATATGAACTTACACGTCTTAGTGAAATTGTTATACAGAGCATAACAAATTTAATACAAGGACAGAATGTTAATAAGTCATTCCCCAGAAGATGCTTGGAGATATGTATTCATTGCGAAGAGAACCCAAGGTAGACTAAGAAAATCATCAAGTAAAGATCCCGAACAGACCAGGTGGAATGTGAAATGAAGTAGATGACGTTGATGATAAAATAATGATTGGGATGATGAGGATGTAAGGATGGGAATGAGGATAAATCTGATGATAAAGGTTCAAATGATATTAATATACACCAGAGCGGGTAGTGAATTAATAATTTACCTTCAACCGGAATAGCTATGGGTGCTACTACCTGTTCCAATTAAGTTTTGAGAATTTTTTGAATTCACTATTTATATGTGTCTTCGAAATAATACTACGTCTATCTGAAACAATCATGCTAACGAATTTATTTCGAATGGTGCTCAATTAACGTTTAAAAAGGGAAACCGTATTGCAACTTCGGTTAAAGAAAGCAGTCTTGTTTGTAACAAAATTGAAGCATAACAATTTATAAAACAATATCAAATATATCTTTTAATTAATATAGTAATTACGTCAGTTCTTAATTTTTGTTATAAGCACTTAAGTAAACTTTTTTACTTCTTACATATTTCCTTGAGTATTTTTTTTTACTTTTATAAACAACTTTGATAAAATTTCATTTATATAACTCTTAAATAATATAGAGCTTCGTTTTAAAAATATTACTATAATTAATTAAACAACAAAATTAATGCATTTTTAATATAAACTAAATTAATTTGTCCTCAACATCTCGGAAAATATGTTCTGGATAAAACGGTGCCATAGAGAACGCATAAGATTAGTTAATTATTATGTGAAAGAATTATTTGGAATTTTAATATTACATTATCATAGGTACTAATCGAAATATATATTTAAGTTTAAGTGTGCGTTCTTCTCTGACTTGGCAAAATTCGCGTATATATTTTTAGTGAACCATTATAACTACTCTATATGTTGAAAATCGTAATTCGATAATAGTTATGAAAGTATAAATATTGGTAAGTTATTTCCGTAACGTTATTTTTGATTATCGTATGACCTTTCTTTTCTGCGTCATTAAATTTCTTAAACAAGAATGAGTGTTCGTACACACGGTTATATACGACTAAATACTCATTTCTGAAAGGTGCTTCAAAATGTGTTACTCAATTATGTAATAATAGAAAAGTTACAGCTACAAAAATGCGTACTTATGGGTTCTTTACGGAAGTTGTCGTAAACAATACGGCTTGAATCTTACAAGAATACATTCTTGAGATCAACTACAAATATAAAGTAACAGTATCTTATACTCGGGATATACCTGGGAATTGATACTATTTTAAACATACGCCTAACTTTACGTCTATATTTGGATTTCAACAAAGCACTGTGTCTATATTTCCGAAACATTCAGGTTTTCTTCGTTTATCCTACCAACATTTATGAACACATTTCAATTGTAGTTCATACTGTAGAAAGAGACTCCATATGAACTATGGTTTGTAGAGAGTCCGATTATATTGTTTATTTTTTCCATGACAGGAGTCTGTTTTGAATTGTAAATTATTTAAAGTGTACATATGGTATGGTATAAATGTTATCTAAATAAATTTCTTTGTGATACTGGGCAAAAGTTAAAATAAAAAAGACACCCTTCATAAATGCAAGCTTTCTTCATTTTGTAAAAACAATTTTTTTTTAATAATTGGTTATTTTTTTGATATTAAACATTTAGTTGCTCTTATTTAAAGATCACGTTTGCTCGATAAAAACATATACTGTAACTGTATCAGCATTAAAATTCACATTTTAATGCGATATAAAAGGAGTAAAGTTTAAATAACAAAAATAATTAAGTCAGTACATGAGTATGTATATTTATTGCACATTTGTATACAAAATGGTCACTTACAACAGACATATAAAAATATTTTTAACACATTGATTAATGGAATGTCTAAAACATACTACTGATAGTCGACAGAAGTATATCTACAAACAAAAGAAGAATCTTCAAAAAACATTACCACTTTTCAGACGCGATCTTTCATTAATTATGTATTATTTATGTACAAGTACATTCATTATTCCTTACCACCATTCATTATTGGTAAACATAAGATCGTGAACATTGACTTATCCAACTGTTTTATTACCGTGGATAAAACCAAAAGCAAAGCACAAATATTACTATAAATACATTTTAATACTTGACTGTTTGTATGGAAATATAGGAAATTCCATCTGGAAACACAACAGCTCAAAAAAAAAGATAGAACATCCCATTAAAAATCGTAATTTACTATTCGTAGTCCAAGCGCGATAATTCACTTTTAGAAACAAGATAATTTTTTTTCAAGATGTTAGTCCGTGGTCTCAATAGAAGTTCCCGACTTTACTCCTAGAATCGAAGTACGATAATTAGTATTCATTACTAGCGTGGGAACCTCAGCAGTGAGACTGCCGTCTGATGAGACAAAGCACGCAATGATTCTAGTAAAGTGTG
This sequence comes from Clitarchus hookeri, assembly GCA_002778355.1. NCBI lineage: Eukaryota > Metazoa > Arthropoda > Insecta > Phasmatodea > Phasmatidae > Clitarchus > Clitarchus hookeri. The sequence continues at coordinate 3,125 of NQII01002461.1, read as the reverse complement.
TAAAGATAACGTTGGCATGTTGGAATTTAAACAAGTCGGGATGTTAAAGAAATAGAACGTTCGCATTTTATCACTGTATAAGAGATCATGCGCAAGGATCACAATTTCGTGCTTGGCTTTTGGTGTTTTCTCCATGTGAGAAAGCAACGCAGTCAGTCGTTCTATTTGCCGGGTTTCGGGTAGGAGTAGCCAGACTGCGGGCTGAAGCCAGACAGGTCGGGGACCGGCCGCCTGAAGGTAGGCAGCGGAGCGCCGTACACTCCAGAGCCAGCTCCGGGGAATCCAGCTCCGGCTCCGGGAGAACCAACTCCGGGGTAGCCGGCTCCGGGATAGCGGGCGGCAGCAGCCTCCTCAGCGGCGTTCTGCTCCAGAGACCGGAGGATGGCCTNGGGTAGCCGGCTCCGGGATAGCGGGCGGCAGCAGCCTCCTCAGCGGCGTTCTGCTCCAGAGACCGGAGGATGGCCTCGGGGATGGGTGGAGGAGTGGGCAGGTGGGCGCCCTGGGGTTGGAAGCCGTTCTCGTCAGCGGTGTAGGAGACTGTGAAGGTGTTGCCCTCGTTGTCGGTGTACGTGTACGAGCCCTGCACAACCTGTGCCTCCGCCTCAGGTATACCCGCGTTCTTCAGTCCGCCGGACTCGGAGGCAGAGATGCCGTTAGCCGTCTCGTAGCTGCAACGCAGAAACAACACATCGTGATGCAAGTAGAGTAAAAAAGACCATCACAAGTATATTAAGATTTACTACTCTTATTNCGCAGAAACAACACATCGTGATGCAAGTAGAGTAAAAAAGACCATCACAAGTATATTAAGATTTACTACTCTTATTTTCTTACAATAACACATCAGCATGTATTACATCGCTCTACACCATACTTCGGCATTTCCATTCGTTACCAGCTATGGAGTTTTTATTGATTTTAACCAGTATCATATTCAAACATTTGGGAAGGCCGCACCACATGAAACATAAGAATGGTGTTTGTCATCCATCCCTTATTAGCAGGCTGTAGGTTGCATGTGTAGTCCTATGTAGATTCCTACCAGCTATTTAGAAAAATATTTTAGGAATATGGCTACTTTTAAGTTAAAATTAGTAGAAAATATGTAATTTACGGAAAACAGTGTTTAATCCCAAGAACATGCCACCATGATTAATTATAAATAATTTATATTTTGAGAAAAGGATAAAAATAGAAAACATCTTGTAAATTTCAAAGTGCAATATTTTTATTTTTCTGTGGGTTTGTTGGGCTAGAATTAATGTACTGATTTAAGGATTCTGATAATACAAAGTAATTTGATTACTACGAAAAATTAATTAATGTGATCGTTTAATAAATAGAAATCAATATCTTGACAAGCAACGAACATTTTTTGTAACAAGATAATGTCACTCTTATTAATAATATGTTATCTTTTTATAATTGTTCCTATCTTTTGGCAACGCCCTGAATCAGAATTCACTGTTTTGTTAGGAAATATTATTTCAAACATCATAATATTAAATTGAGTCATTTCTTTTCATTAAAGTAAAAAATAATAACACTTCCACAATTTCTTTTGTGTTATATCACCAAACCAAATTTTATTATACCATCGCAACGTAGGTCATAATGCAGCTATACAGTTTTGTTTCATAATCTGTAAGCAACATAGTAATTTATAACATATTGCAACTCAATTGTAGCATATGACGAATAACATGTAAAGTTCAAGTTGTGAGGTTACCGTAGTAGGAACTGTTCGAGATATATACGTAGAGTAGAATTCAATATTCCAGCGCAAAGTGTGTAATATATTATATCATTTCAGTAAATATGCGTTCCATAATACTGTAAACATATTAATTGGAATGAGTACCCAATGCTCGGTACATTGCAGAACGCAGAATTTATTGATACGTTATTACAAAGATAACTGAGGAATTCAAAATGTTGCTTTCAAGTAATGTATTTATCAATGTGAAAGATTGCTCTAAAATACATTGACACTCACTTGTAAGCATAGCTGCCATCGCCGTTGTTGACGCTGTCGTATCTGAGGATAGGCACCTGGGGCCCGGACGGCCCTCGGTATCCTGCTCCGTAGTACGCTCCAGGTCTGGAGTATGCTCCAGGTCCAGAGTAGGCTCCAGCTCCGGGGTACGCTGCAGATCCGGGATATGCTCCAGCTCCGGGGTACGCTGCAGATCCTGGATATGCTCCAGCTCCAGGGACAAATCCAGCTCCGGGCACAGCTCCAGCTCCGGTGAAGCCAGGTGCACCGGCTCCAGGGAACACACTGCCTCCAGGGATTACACCCACTCCAGGGACTACGCCAGCTCCAGGGATTATGCCAGCTCCAGGAAGCCTGCCGAAGGCACCGACCCTTCCAGGACCTCCAAAGGGAGCGGCGATGGAGCCTGGAGCTCCTCCAGCTGTGGCCGCGCTGGAAGGCGGCAGGTATGTGTTGTCCAGGCGACCGGCGGCTGTCGCGCCCACCAGGAGTAGCAATGCCAACTGTTGGATATAAAACACCTTTTTGACTTGGATTTGGTTACGAGCCCAGATAAGTATGCCGTTGCATTCTCACCAGTGATACAGCGAATCAGAAGTCCACTTCAGTGTGAAATTATTTCCTCTGGAGACATTGAAAATGGTCTATGGCCTAGTTATAGGCATTGAAGTTTAACCAGAGGAAAGTAATACATTTTATACATATTTTGATTTTTTGTATGATTTATAACTGCCTAGTTAATATTGCAAAAAGATTTACTATAAATACTAGTTAACAATGATTAGAAACATCCAGAGATAAATACACATATATAGTAAAATATATCAACTATGTTAATGATATAACAGCTATGAAACCTTCGAAATAATAAACCAATTTTTATATTAAGTACGATTAACTCTCTTGGCTACACATATGTTTTTCACTATCCTTACGGTTCCACAATTTTTGATTGAAAGCAATATATAATATAAATTGTTAGGGTAATTAAAGTACTTAAAGATAATACATGTTCATCAGTTACAAATGAAACGAGTTAAAAATATCGTAATCAAATTTTTTAAAGAAACTTTTTACGGTTATTTCTTGAGCGACTTCCGGTTTCAAAGTTTTACATCACGCCATACGT
>NQII01002460.1:256531-344703 GCA_002778355.1 Clitarchus hookeri | reverse complement strand
AGCAACATGAAGATGCGACAAGCTTCTGTGCAAGATTCAGCAGCCGCAGTTGCCACTAAATTTAAAGAGTGGGCAGAGCAAGGAACGAAACAAACCAAAAGGTGCTTGGCTTTGAATTTGAGCCTGTAAGCCTTTGTACACACCAGACATATTCGCGGCATTATCATATGATTGTCCACGACAGTCTTCAATATTTATGCCCAGTGTTTTGAGTTCCTAAATAATGGCAGAAAACAGTTCTTCAGCTTTATGTCCCACTGAGAGCAAAAACTTGATAAATCTTTCACATGGTTCGCCTGTTTCCAAAACGTATCTAATGACGAGGGTAAGTTGGTCCACATGTGCTATATCNAATCTTTCACATGGTTCGCCTGTTTCCAAAACGTATCTAATGACGAGGGTAAGTTGGTCCACATGTGCTATATCTGTTGTTGAATCTATGATTAAGGAAAAATATTTTGCCCTTCTTATCTCGTCTCCAATGTGTTTGAAGACTTTATGACCCATCAAGTGAATAAATTCATTGCAAACGGTCTTTGATAAGTAACTGGTACTTCGAGATCCTTGATTCCCAAATCGTTCAATATGATTGGCTAAAAAAAGATCGAATTCAGCTAACAGTTCCAAAATCATACAATAATTTCCGTTATACGGATCATCGAACTTTTCATTTTTTCCTCTGAAAGCGAGGCCTCTTGAACACAGTCGCTTCACTACGGCAACAACACACTTCAGAACGTTTCTCCAATAAGTAATTTCTTCATCAATCTGGACGTGCAGTAAATTACTGAGTCGGCCATCAATCTCACTTCTAACTTTCAAACTAATGATACTAGATTTATGACGCGCAGAGTTTTCATGCTGAGCTACTCGGTGTTCTGCATTTTTCTAGTCATTTAATCCTTCGTTCTCAAACTGAGTCTTATTCTCCAATGGACCGAATGCCAAACAGGGCCCGCAATATACAGATCATTTACTTTCAGAATAAACCAGTCAATTTCGGTCATTCACTTCATTATTTTTCATTTTTCTTTGGAAGATACTCACTGGCAAGAAACGACGCTGATCAGCATATATTATTTTCACTTTTAGAGAAGTCACAGGACTTGTTTTGATCGAAGCCGTACATTGCGATAATCTCCCTTAGGGTATCGTTGATTTCCCATAAAACTGGATCTTTGTTTAGATTTACTGTTGTTTGCACTTGGTCATTACTTAACGTCTGATTCTGATACGCATCTTCAATTGTTATACTTATTGATTATTCCTCTACCGCCTCTACACCAAAAACATAAATATCCGTTTTTTCAAAAGTAGATGGTTCAACAGATGACTGTTGTTGTTGGGCCGCAGAGATAAAATCCGTTTCATTTTTTCCAGATTTTATTGTGTCAGTGCATGTTGAAGTTCCTGGTCTTTCAACACTACTTCCACTTCAACTTAAAAAAAAACTGTCAATTTTTATCGTTTTACGGATAATCTGTTCTTGTTCATCTTTTTTTCATTTTGGCCTTTCTATACTCAGCTCCACTAAGTCGCTTTCTCCCATCACTCATTCTAACAATTTCTTGGATTCCAAGAACTGAAATAAAAAAGAGTACATTAGGAGTTTTATTTCTCGTACATCCTTTGTTCAGATTTCAGACATTGAATAATTACCTAACATAAATACATGAAATTTATTTAAGTATGATATAACAAAAAAATCTAAATTACTTTGCATCGTTCCCGAAACAGCTATTTATCATGTTAAATTACGTCTTACTGATTCGTTACGGATGATTTATTGTAATATATTATGATTACTTACCTACTATAAGTTTCTATGCACCGGTGATATTATGCTATGAAATTATTCATACAATCCACGAAACACCTTGAAAAATTAAATATGGGACGGGACTTGCCCATTTGCATCGCCGGCCGCCGCTCTCTGGAACTCGTAACCACCACGCGGCGTATGCCTAAACAGCACGACCCCGCTTCGGCTTCCGCGGGGGCCGCGCCGCGCTACGCTCTTGAAGTCAATTCGGCCAGACACACTTAGCGAACGGTTATGTCACTCGTTCCCGCGCCGCAACCAAATGCGACTACGCAAATTGTAGAAAAATTTATCTAAGTGGTGAAACATATTACATGTTGAATTGTTTGTGTGGACCTAATAACATTTAGGAATATAAATATACCTCATTTTAATTTCTGTAAGACATAAAAAAAAATTTGTCCCCAAATTTGCCGCCCCTAAAATCTGCCGCCCTAGGCTCCAGCCTACTCAGCCTGCTGGTAAATCCGCCACTGTTATAGTGTCCTAATGTCTCCTTTCATTTTTTTTCTAATGTGGCCTACATGCTTGTTTAGTTGTAACACTAAATGAACATGTACTCACGTCTCGACACCCACAAAACCACCAGCTCGCAGTTTCCTCAGCCGATCTCTCCAGTAATCTGGATGAACCCTAAAGTAGTGGATGGTGCCTGTTATGAGGCGGATTTCCTTGCCGTTGAGCAGGAATTTACTTCCATCAGCAACCAAGCCTGATTTAATGCCTCCTGCCGTGTAGTGTTCATACAGTGTGGGCAAGGCGGCACGATCTGTGTACACACAACATGCTCTTTAAATATCACAGTACTAAAACACTTGTAACATATTACCTTCAGATTAAAGGTTTATCTACTATCATTTAAATACACATTTAGTAATGTTTCTGGGAATGTCTGGGTTCGAAAAAGGTTTCAAAATATGAAACAGTTGGGTAGGTGAATATAATGCATAACTTCTAAATATGATGCATGACATCATATATCATATATCATGACATCATATGCTATATCCACTTTCATCTTTTATCCTGCATTTAAATCTAGCAGCTCGCCTGTTCAAAGGATTTTGCTGCACCTTAATACTATAACGAATGAAACAAAGAACACCTCTACTGGTAACAATGCCACTAAGCAAAACAGACTTGTAGAGGAAGAAGATGAGCTGCTCATGAAGGCGTGCAATAATCTTTGACCACAGTNGCCACTAAGCAAAACAGACTTGTAGAGGAAGAAGATGAGCTGCTCATGAAGGCGTGCAATAATCTTTGACCACAGTTTCTGCTCTATTAAACTAGCACTGTAACTGATTCTCCCAACCGCTACAATCTTGCTGCCATTGTCCTTTTTTCAGTTATGAACTATTTACAAGGAGGGTTTCTAATCTAAGTCAGTCAGCCGTTAGTCAGCAATAATTATTATTAATAGCTTTTTTNTTTTTTTTTTTTTTTTTTTACATTTTAGACCAAGGATTCCTTAAGTGTACCAGTAACCACATCAAATAAAATGTGCCTTGTGACTGCAGTGATCCATTTTCGCTGGATCCTTACAGCCTTTTACCACTTGTACTTTCAGTCACCACCAAATGCAAAAATAACTGAGTGAGCTGCTATCACTGTGCACAGTGGCTGAGCACTCACCACTTGCAAGACTGACCAGCATCTCATTTGTAGACTCCTTCACTTACTGTCATCTCTCTTTTCATATCTGAAAAAAGAACTGGTACTTCAAGGAACCATTCAGAAACCACCAGCTGCCAGTACACTGCTGGCTCCATTGCCAGTGCTGCCACTAGCCAAGCCATCATTGGTGCCAGGCTGCACCCATAATGCAACAGCATTCTCATCACCACCTGTCATGATTTCAGTTTCTCCTGTGGATGTGACNCATTCTCATCACCACCTGTCATGATTTCAGTTTCTCCTGTGGATGTGACCACCCCATCTTGCCAGCTTACACACCAAGTCCTCTCTGGTCTGTGGGAGGAAAGTCCTGCAGTGGAAAGTGACGACGAGGACTGCTTAGACATTTCTGATTCTGCAGGGAGTATTCTACCCCAAGTTATGAGGCTTCTTGTGATGGAAGCTAAGTTGGCAGCAAGAGAAGGGAATACAAGTTAATGACGATGGACAACGAGCACATAGAAATGTTATAATGGAATATTTTGATCAGTTTACAACTCCTACATGATGCAGTCAGTAAATACTGGAAGTAAGGAAAGATTCAGTAATCAAACTGATAAAGAAACTGCGGTGGGATGGTAATGTTGCAAGTAACTGGTTACAGTGGTGGAAGAAGTTCAGATATTGTCACAAAGCCATAGGAGATGAAAATTTGCTGGAATTACAACTAGCCCTCCTGGTGAATACCGGTATGTGTCACAATGTAAAAGACATCTGTGAAAGTTTCCATTTTTGTGCTAAAGAAAGAGTACACTCTGAAAACCATGGTGATTATATGTGATGCATATTTTTTTGAGAAGACGTAACCTAACTTATGAGAGGCACATCTTTCTATTTGCTCTCATAAGCAAGTTAAAACATTTTACATTGTTATGAGATGGGTGAGATTCATATTGAATTTGGATGGTAAGTGCTTAATGCCTCCCCCATCCTTCACACTCTGTTGCTGAGGGGTTGCAGTGAGCATGTCTGGCCTCAGAAGCAGATGTGACTCATTGGCACACGTAAGACATACAATAGCGGCTGGGGATTAATTCTTTTGACATACTGAGAGCGCTTCCATGAGCACATTATATAAGTAGGGCAGCGTTCCAGGTTTGGGAAACTGTTCACTTCGATTCAGCTGGTGCAGTTGGCTGCACTCAGACTTTGGCAACCTCTGATCTTCACAAAAGTGACCACAAGGGAAAGTGTGTGCAGAAGATGACTTTATGTTGGCCAATAGGCTCCTTAACCTCCACTTATATACAGCTCATCAGTGTGTCACCATTCGTGAATGTGGTGCATCATTTAGCTGAAAAACTTATCACATTGTTGTACTATCATGCTCTATGTATTCCACCAGTATGGGGTCCTTGAGGTGCGTTGCAATTTTAATGACCAGCAGTTTACAAATCCTCTTCATGGGTTTTGAATTGCATCGGAATTTAGGACTAAATTTTCCTCATAACAAATTCCTGGCTTTTGATGTAGCCCTTCTCTACCAATTTAGCATTACAATATGTGGTTCTATTACTTGTAATTTTTTGACGCAGGACCCAGCATTTTTTCAGAATTGATGCCACTTGTCTGCATCCACAACAGCTTCTCATTCAACTTCATTGTTTCATAGAATAGTTTGGATATTTCTATTCATCAGTACCAATTACTTTTACCATTAAGCTGGTTTTATTCATTGCCTTCTGATATTCTTCATATCATTTTGAAGTAATGCGGTATTTCACTTCATAAGAAAATTCAATCTATTCTTTTAAGTTACTTTGTTACAATAATTTCATTAATGATTTCCTTCACAATTGGATGTAGTGACAGTCTTCAGTTTGTCGTACCTCCTCCCCCAGCTATTAGCCCAGTCCTGGCGAACACCCAGCAGTACCCAGATATTAGATATTGACCTTAGTGCATGTGAAATGGCAAGTGCAGTGAAAAAATGAGCTAGGCAGGTTGTGAAGGGGTCTCCCCTTTAAAGTTTGTGGTGGTAGCATGTCACAAATAGCTACTGTGGTGCCCGAGCGCCACTTAATGTCACATACTCTCCAGCCCCTCAAGACGGCGACATACTATAATCTTGGCCCCCTNAGGCTCCTTAACCTCCACTTATATACAGCTCATCAGTGTGTCACCATTCGTGAATGTGGTGCATCATTTAGCTGAACAACCTATCACATTGTTGTACTATCATGCTCTATGTATTCCACCAGTATGGGGTCCTTGAGGTGCGTTGCAATTTTAATGACCAGCAGTTTACAAATCCTCTTCATGGGTTTTGAATTGCATCGGAATTTAGGACTAAATTTTCCTCATAACAAATTCCTGGCTTTTGATGTAGCCCTTCTCTACCAATTTAGCATTACAATATGTGGTTCTATTACTTGTAATTTTTTGACGCAGGACCCAGCATTTTTTCAGAATTGATGCCACTTGTCTGCATCCACAACAGCTTCTCATTCAACTTCATTGTTTCATAGAATAGTTTGGATATTTCTATTCATCAGTACCAATTACTTTTACCATTAAGCTGGTTTTATTCATTGCCTTCTGATATTCTTCATATCATTTTGAAGTAATGCGGTATTTCACTTCATAAGAAAATTCAATCTATTCTTTTAAGTTATTTTGTTACAATAATTTCATTAATGATTTCCTTCACAATTGGATGTAGTGACAGTCTTCAGTTTGTCGTACCTCCTCCCCCAGCTATTAGCCCAGTCCTGGCGAACACCCAGCAGTACCCAGATATTGACCTTAGTGCATGTGAAATGGCAAGTGCAGTGAAAAAATTAGCTAGGCAGGTTGTGAAGGGGTCTCCCCTTTAAAGTTTGTGGTGGTAGCATGTCACAAATAGCTACTGCGGTGCCCGAGCGCCACTTAATGTCACATACTCTCCAGCCCCTCAAGACGGCGACATACTATAATCTTGGCCCCCTNCGGTGCCCGAGCGCCACTTAATGTCACATACTCTCCAGCCCCTCAAGACGGCGACATACTATAATCTTGGCCCCCTTTGCCAGAACTATTTCAAACACTTTTAATTTTCAGAATTGTAAGTAGTGTCAGAGACGAGAAATTTGTTTTGATAATAAGTTGGCATGGTAAATCTTGTTTTATTGTTTCAACATTATTGGTATTTAAAGGGTTTTGTGCAACTGTGTAAGGGAGTGAAATGCACAAGACAGCATTCACAGTACCCGATGACTGTCTTTTTCAGACTGAAAGGCGNCAACTGTGTAAGGGAGTGAAATGCACAAGACAGCATTCACAGTACCCGATGACTGTCTTTTTCAGACTGAAAGGCGCACCTGCAACTTTCGAAATCTTGATGGTGAAAGTTCTAGAGGGTTATTAGGGGGAGTTTGCAACAGACTACATGGACAGTATTATCACGATGTCCATGAACTAGAATGAGCGTGTCAAACACCTGAACTTAGTGCAATAAATAATAGGTACCAATTATCTAACTTGCGCTCTACAAAACTGTCACATCAGGTTGTCAGNCAACTGTGTAAGGGAGTGAAATGCACAAGACAGCATTCACAGTACCCGATGACTGTCTTTTTCAGACTGAAAGGCGTACCTGCAACTTTCGAAATCTTGATGCACTTTCAAGATCTCCCAATAATCCCCCTCAAACGTTGTCTGATCATGGACAGTATTATCACGATGTCCGTGAACTAGAATGAGCGTGTCAAACACCTTGAACTTAGTGCAATAAATAATAGGTACCAATTATCTAACTTGCGCTCTACAAAACTGTCACATCAGGTTGTCAGNCTGAACTTAGTGCAATAAATAATAGGTACCAATTATCTAACTTGCGCTCTACAAAACTGTCACATCAGGTTGTCAGAGGCAGAGATTCTGGGACACGTAAGCGAACAGAGTAATCAACAACACCCCAAACATCTTTATTTACAAGTCTCTGGTCGTTAATGTATGGATGTGCAGTGAGGCCGTAACACCACTGTGTAATGTGGAGTGATTTCATGCTTAAATTCGTTGCACGTAACTTACAGCCACACTTGCCGAATGTTCCACAACACCTTGAGAACTTGTACTCTTAAGTGCATTACCCGACTGTGGTTAACTTGTGCCAGGGCAATCTCATTTCACCTTCCACCTAGACTGTGGCAGGCACATGGTCATCCTCGACCACCTCAGAGGTCAACATGTTTCACTTTGACTTTGACATTCCATGTTATGGCACTTGACTTATTTTGGCTCTTATATCACCCGATGCCAAAGTTGACCAATTTGGACCTTACAACTTTACTTGCTCAAGTTCAAATTCCACAATTTCACAGCCAATCACGACCCTTCCACAAAAAATACGTGTTTTCATTTTAAAACTACGCTTTTCCCGCAAACTAACTCACTAAATGAACATTAAACGATAGTAACTTATAAAATAATTACGTATATAGATTTTTTCACCTCTTCCCATCTTTCAAACACCTAAAAATCTCCAACACAACAACTGAACACAAAATTAAGTAACAAATTACAGTACCACCTCTGCAGCAACAACTCGCTCTGCATAAACGCTCACTGAACTATTACTAGATTAAAATATTATTATTATTATAATAACTAAATTAGGGGAAGGACAACCCTCCTCCACTTCTTCCGGACAATTCGCGATTAAATTCACGGCAAATTTTCGTAAAATTTATCTATACCAACTTGCAAATTTCATTATATTTTATTATCTTATTACCTAAATTCTTAAAAGTCCTACCTATATTTTCCAAATTTCGTAGTAGTAGGGAACTGGATTTTCACCACCTAAAAAAGTGAGGGGAGTAAAAAATGAAAAAACCGCGGCCCAGGGTTATCCTGGGTCGCAAAACCAACCGCCCGACATGTGTTGCCACGTATGCCAGGTTTACTGACATATGAATGACGGCCCGGGCGGGGCGGGTTAGCTGACTCCAACCCGGACCATAATAATNTATGCCAGGTTTACTGACATATGAATGACGGCCCGGGCGGGGCGGGTTAGCTGACTCCAACCCGGACCATAATAATGAAAACCGATTGGGAGGACAAGGGCCCTGACAGGCCTGTACTTCCCCCGCATTGAGGGGCTTCGCCCCAGTGATGATGAATCGGCGGTGNGAGGACAAGGGCCCTGACAGGCCTGTACTTCCCCCGCATTGAGGGGCTTCGCCCCAGTGATGATGAATCGGCGGTGTCTGACTACTTTTAAATAATTTTTTTGTGTGAATATACACAAGTGTGCAATGTGAAAATAAAACTTTTCAATATTCGTCTACCACATTCTGGTACTATGGACCAGAATTTTCTTGATTTTAAGGTTTAAAATAGTGATATGTAAAAGTTGCACCAAAATAGTATAATTTCCTAAAATATTNGAATTTTCTTGATTTTAAGGTTTAAAATAGTGATATGTAAAAGTTGCACCAAAATAGTATAATTTCCTAAAATATTTATGAAAAACTAAATTGTGAATATTTAAAAATATAAATTTGAAAAGCGAAATGATTAAATTAATTAATACAATAACTAAAATTAATATTGACTTCTTAATAAGTTATGTCAAAACGTATCCTTCACCAAAACAGGAGCATTTTTCTTTCGGTTATATTATTTAATTAAAACAGTATCTCAAATAATTATCCACTTTCATCAGTTAAAAAATGTACAGTTGCTTCATTAAAAACAGTTCCAAGAAAACAAGAATATTCCATTTAGTAATTGAATTTATGAAAGCTATACTTAGGTATGATATGTACATACTGAAATACAAGAATAATAAATAAATATCAAAGACCACAATTTTAAACTAATAAATGTGCTGGTCATTAGGGTGTGCCTGGTCACACCTGGCATATCCTGTGTGCACGCCTCTGCCTGAGAGAATAGAGGGAAATAAAAACATTTAACAACTCACCAATAGCATGGCCTGTAGCAATACCCACGGCAGTGGCCACTAGTAGCAGGGAGAGAATGTGGTGGCCCATGTTGGTGCTTGCAGGTGCAAACTACTGTGCTCACAGGTATTTATTTTGGCAGTGCTTGCAAATGATAGGGTCATTACAATTTTTTTGACGACAGATAAAGTTCTTGTGATATCTAAATATACCACAGATAAAAGGTCCCTCAAGTGCCGAGAGCTCCTTCATTTAACCTTCAGGTATATGCGTTGAATGTGCTGCTAAGCAACACTGAAAGTTATATGTTTTCGTTAACTATACTCTTCAAAGTGTATTGTTGCTGTATTAAACATAAAAGAGTTCTACGTAGAAAGCAAAGGACATGAAAAATTATATTTTGTATTTGAGGAAGATGACATTCAACCAGAAAGTATTTATAATTAAAAGTTAAAATTCCTTAAGTTAATATACTCGAAACTGTAGGTTAAAATGCTCAATATTTTACCCCATGTGACTACAGTAAAACTACTTTTCAACATGCGTTCCTGGATTGGAAACGAGTGTCAAATTTAAATATTTGAACTTAAAATACATACTTGCAATTTTTTTCTCTATTTCTGACAATATATGTTTTATTTTTTTTCATCTTGACTGATGCTCCTTCAGGACTATGATAGGCAGCGGCGAGAGGGGAGGTGTTTCCACAGGAGACACGCCCCCATCCAAACCCTTACTTTGATTGTGAATGTTTTAAGATTGAAATGAAATAATATCACAATTGTTTAATATATTGAATTTATTTGATTAATAACTATTGCTTCTTAAAACTGTGATGTAAGAGTGCCCCACTAACCCCCTTCCAGGTCACAACCAAAGCCTAGACCTGTAGCTTCACTAAGGAGAAGGGGCCCCTCCTCTCCAAAACGGATGTTTTGATCTGCTCCTGGTAACAGGGTTAGTATTTATAAAGGCAGCATGGGAAGATGATGTTTGAATTTTTGCATAATTGTAGGATTTCTAATTATAAATTACAAATTTTAGCTGCTGTAGAAATTCTTTTGCAGTTTAAGTTCATCTGTGCTTAGCCATATAAATCTGACAACACTCCAGGATGCTCAGTAAAAAAATACCGAATTAAATGCAATGGTTCTTCTCTTGGGGATGTGGGTTCGACACCTGGTGTGAAGGTTTAAGTCCATTTGAATTTATATATGCATGCCTTCAAGCAAGCACAAACTCTGCCCTCAAATAAATTAACACGTCTCTTAAACAGCATGTGAAAGTGGTCGCATCTAAGATGGATGACTCTGCCAACCACAAGTGTATTTATCAAGATGTCTCGTTATAATTTTTTGGTGGTCCTGAAGGGGTACACCCTACGTTAGTAGGCTAACTACTCGAGTTAAAAAAAAGGGGGGGCAGGTTCTAGTTAAGTGCCAGGCCTTAGGCCTTCATGCTATACAAAGAAAAATTTGGTGTGGAAGGAACATGCAACAATAAAACTTGTAAGGTTTTAAAATGCTAAACCAGCATTAGTGGCCTTGCCCTCCCCTCCAATTAAACTAGAACTAAGCCCAGGGAAGGGTCATGGTAAACTGGCAAGGCTGCTAGTGAAACCCATGACTATATACATGCTACATGCTGGGTGGGTTCTCCAAGCCAGGAAGGAAAATTATACGAATGCGAATGATAGTTGTGAGCAGGGGGGAGGGAGCTAGCAATCCTACTGCAAAATAATCTTGTCCTTAGGTGGTTTCCCGAGGGAGGGCGATTTCTTCCTTCAGCCTGCTTCNAGCAATCCTACTGCAAAATAATCTTGTCCTTAGGTGGTTTCCCGAGGGAGGGCGATTTCTTCCTTCAGCCTGCTTCCCCATGCTGCCATCGGGAGGGCAGCTTGATGATGGTATAGCCATCAAAATATCCCCTACAAGGCAGATAACGCACAACATGATGACCAGCTAATAACCACTCTGTTAGAAGTGAGAAATAGTGAGGAACCTGGCGCCTAATCAACCGCTGAATGCAACCCGCACAGCAGGAAATTCGAACTCCTGCCACCTCCAAACGACTTGTTTATACGTGTCGTTCTGCTCCTGCAATGGTTGAGTGGGAGAGAAGGGCAAGCAGCCTCTGTCTTTAGTCGGCCAGCACTCNGCGTGTCGTTCTGCTCCTGCAATGGTTGAGTGGGAGAGAAGGGCAAGCAGCCTCTGTCTTTAGTCGGCCAGCACTCAAGTGACTATGTAGGCCTGTGCACCGTGCACACCTTCAAATGTTACTTAATTAATGTTTTCAACTCCAACTCATAGTAACAGCACTTGGTTTCAGTAATTTTTCCCACGCAACGCTCTCACGACTTGCACTTTAATTATACCAAATGTTTGGCATTTGAATCCGCTTACAATAGCTATTAACAATTAAATGGCCCCTGAACCAAAAAATGGGCACAGTGGTGGTACTTTAATCACCTGCTTATTAAAAATTCTCCGGGAATTCATCTAACAGGCGGGAGTTTGCTACTCCCGCCTTCCTCCTTCCTCCCCCTGCAGGCAGGGTGGGAGAGAGGAAAACATTATGGGAACCTGGCCACTGGATCAACCTGTGGGCCTTTGTAAAATACTCGCTAGTATGGGTAATCATAATTTGAAGTGCAACCAGGTGGGAGGGGGGTTTCCCCCTCATATCCTGGACGTTTCTAACCATAACCCAATGAGAGAACAAGAGCCCCCACAAAGGCTTGTACCTCCCTTGTGTTGAGGGTAGCTCCCAATGATGATGAACGATGGCACGGATATCTAGAGTCTACTGCAGATTCCACTCCTTGGTACAGTGAAAGTGCTCGCAGGGGCACCATTAAACATGCATGTGGCCGGCTGTCCACCTAGGGATTCTCCAACCCCTTCTGTTTCTCTTATCTGTTTCAGGTGTATACTGTGGTCATGGGGAGGGGAGGGCATGCCCAATTGCGCACTTTCTCCTTCACAAGGGTAGCGGTACCTCCTACCCCCTGGTTATAAGTAAATAATACCGTGTTGNCCAATTGCGCACTTTCTCCTTCACAAGGGTAGCGGTACCTCCTACCCCCTGGTTATAAGTAAATAATACCGTGTTGGTAGACTTGGACGTATCATGGCAAGTATTGGATGGGTGACTGCCAAGGACCACTATGTGTTGGCACGTGTACACTACATGCAGCCGCAAAGGCATTGCATTTTTAGGGTTCAGAGGTGTAATCCACTGGTGGCTAGGAACTCAGGATACTCCATACATGCAACATAGTTGCATTTACATTCACATATAGGAACTTTTCAGTTTTAGCTGTCATGAAATGAACATCATGTTCGTGAGCGCTCTCTCGCTGGAGAGGCTCTATGAAATGGGTAGAAGTATGACAGTAAAAGTGTGGCTACCAACCACAACTGAGTACATCCGAAGGTGGTAGATTTGGGACCCTCAAGCTCTAGGGCGACTGGGAATATTCAAATCTCAGTCCATGGACCAACTGGCCGGTGCGCAAGTGCTGTCGTCATGGGCGGCGGGGAACTGGGCCAAGGTTGACAAAATTCCTGATATAAATAATTTTCCCCCAGAACAGAAACATTTTTAACTGAAATTTACCCAAAAATTATAATATATTTAGTTAAAATTCTCTTTTTAGTCATATTACATAGATGAAATGCTGCTACAATACAATTAAATACATCTTCTTGAATAGTTTTGGATTCATGGTGTGCGATTTGGATCATTCAGAAATAAATGGCAGCCTTCCTCTCTCTTCATGAAGCTTGTCAATGACCTTCGACTTGATGAAGGATCTCACCTTCGAAGCAGCAGAGTTTGGGGTGAAATGGTATGATCTGCCATTGAAGTGCTTCTCCAATGCCTCTTTAAGAAAAGAGGACGAAGCATGCACTTCTGGTCTATTACAGCTTAGAAAAACCTCCAACGTGATAGCATCATGCTTCACAGTCCGATGGCATAGGTGACTGCCAATAACTGACTCCATACACTCACATACAGCCTCACATGTTGCTTTTAAATAGTTTTTCATGATGAACAGTACATCTGGGATTGTTCTGTATATGCTACAATTGTTGAAGGCCTGTTAAATACATATTGATCACAACAGGCGAGGCAGACATAGTGAATATTCTAGCATAGATAACCAACCACTTCGAACCGAAACCAAGTGAAATCGTTGAGACATTCAAATTTCACAAGCATGAACAGTATGAAACTGAGTCTATTTCAAATGATGTGGCTGAGCTGAGACGTAAATCTGCACATTGCAATTTCAGTGACTTGAACAGAATGCTGTGNTGCTTCTCCAATGCCTCTTTAAGAAAAGAGGACGAAGCATGCACTTCTGGTCTATTACAGCTTAGAAAAACCTCCATCATGATAGCATCATGCTTCACAGTCCGATGGCATAGGTGACTGCCAATAACTGACTCCATACACTCACATACAGCCTCACATGTTGCTTTTAAATAGTTTTTCATGATGAACAGTACATCTGGGATTGTTCTGTATATGCTACAATTGTTGAAGGCTTGTTAAATACATATTGATCACAACAGGCGAGGTAGACATAGTGAATATTCTAGCATAGATAACCAACCACTTCGAACCGAAACCAAGTGAAATCGTTGAGACATTCAAATTTCACAAGCATGAACAGTATGAAACTGAGTATTTCAAATGATGTGGCTGAGCTGAGACGTAAATCTGCACATTGCAATTTCAGTGACTTGAACAGAATGCTGTGNGTATTTCAAATGATGTGGCTGAGCTGAGACGTAAATCTGCACATTGCAATTTCAGTGACTTGAACAGAATGCTGTGGGATCGGTTAGTACGTGGAGTGCGTTACAAAACATTGCATCACACGATGTTGGCCAACGACAAGCTGTCTTTTTAGGCCACTTTGGATATGGCCATGGTGGCAGAAGCTGCGAGTCACAATGTAAGGGGATTTGCGAGATAAGTGAGCGAGTTGGCAGAATAATTAAACCAAGTTAGTGTCTCTGGGTATCGCCCGACTCCTAGGAGAAAATCAAACTAGAGAGGGTCACCATCCCTGCTTAAACATCCACATGTCCAGCAGCCTTTCTGATGCTGCAATGGGTCGCACAGCCCAGAGAAATGCAAGAACCGCAATATTGTGTGAAATTTCTGATCCAAATAAGAGCATTATGAAAGAGCATGCATCGCCAAAAGGAAGCCCAATTACCCGAGCTCGGGATTCACACAGGAGGCCAAGGCACTACCAAAGTACTGGGACTTTTCATGTAGCGGACAGTCGGGACTCATCTGAAGAAGACACAACCTTGTACAGTCTTTATCATCTACAGATGCATCGACCAAAATTCCAACCCGCAATAAGAATGACAGTGTGGCTGGATGGCAGGACATTAGATATGGAAGTGGACAAAGGTGCCGGATTGACAGTCATCAGCAGCGACACTTTTAAGCAGTTGTGGCCAAATAGACTGCAACTCCAATAATCAAAGATGTTGTTAGATACATGGTCACAGGAGAAGTTAGGAGTGCTAGGTTCCCTGGAGGTGTGTGTGCAGACAAACACGGCCGATGTTAGGTTACCTCTGGTCGCTGAAGGAACAGGACCTAGTCTGTTGGGGCGCAACTGGTTGGAACCACATGGAATATCAGTGGCCGGGGTTTTAGCAGTACAACAATAAGTGGCAGTGAACATAATGAAGCATCATTCCAAGGTATTTGCTAGTACAGAGTTGGGACAATATGTGGGACCATCAGTGAGTGTAGAGATTGAGTCAGATGCAACGCCAATCTTCAGGAAGTGCCTCCCAGTGGATTTTGCACTATGGGATGCAGTTAGCAAAGAAATAGACAGATTGGCCGAGCAGGGGGTGTATGAACCTGTAACTTAATGAAATTGGCCCAATCCTATTGTTGCAGTCCGTAAGGCTGATGGGTCAGTGCAAATCTGTGGCGATCATAAGTGTTCTGTGAACAGAGTGTGTAAAACTGAGGTTTACCCATTACCTACTGATGCTATTCGCCTCCCTGTGNAGTGCCTCCCAGTGGATTTTGCACTATGGGATGCAGTTAGCAAAGAAATAGACAGATTGGCCGAGCAGGGGGTGTACGAACCTGTAACTTAATGAAATTGGTCCAATCCTATTGTTGCAGTCCGTAAGGCTGATGGGTCAGTGCAAATCTGTGGCGACCATAAGTGTTCTGTGAACAGAGTGTGTAAAACTGAGGTTTACCCATTACCTACTGATGCTATTCGCCTCCCTGTGNTCATAAGTGTTCTGTGAACAGAGTGTGTAAAACTGAGGTTTACCCATTACCTACTGATGCTATTCGCCTCCCTGTGATATGAGATACAGAGAGGGCCATAGGGTCCAAGTTATTTTTACCAGGCACATACTATTGGTGCCTTGGGTGTTGAGGGGGAGGACAATAATGTAGCCACTCAGTGTTTCAATTGACTGGGTTATATTGTCTTGAATATTATACACATATATAACACCAAGATGTGGTACCTTGTGAGTTGGGGGCCTTAAGGGCTAATTACTGTACTCGTGCTAACTGTTGCCGACGTCTTGGGGGGGGGGGACGCTAGGCTTTGGTGTGTTGTGCATTTCTAATGGCATGGCTTCATTACCTCTGTCAGTGAGAGTAAAACAGGGGGAAGTCTTGAACAAAAATTTGATAAATCCTTACTTCACTCTGAACAAATCTGGCATCTTGATACAATTTTGGATTCAAGAAGGATGAATCAAATTTATTTTCTGCAGCAGTGATCTCTTCATAAGAAATGCTCAATTTGTAGTTCATAACTTCACCAACAACACTGGTTTGTTTATTTAACCACGCACAAGACTGCGTTTATCTTGCATCTCTGAAAACACATTCTAGTCTGTGGGCCATTTCCCATGTTGGCAGCAAGGAGTCACTGTCAACTTCACTCCCACACNTCTGAAAACACATTCTAGTCTGTGGGCCATTTCCCATGTTGGCAGCAAGGAGTCACTGTCAACTTCACTCCCACACTTTTATACAAATTTTTCGTTAAATTTCAGGTCGAAATATTGCCCATCAAATGCCAGCCAAGTTGCTGGGTGAGCTTAATCCCATTTCTGGTGAGAAATTATTTAACCTTACCAGCCAACACCTCTCCTTTATACGATGTTCCACATGGTGATACATTTAGAAGGATGCATGTCTGTACACCTTCGACCAAAGTAATTAAATAAACAATTTGGTAATTCTGTGCGGCTTTATTNGTGCGGTTTTATTAGTTTGTCAGCAGTTACCGAGACACCAGTGGCAATTGTTTGGTAATGGGATTTGTGGTCGTTAAGTAGTGTGATATCTATTTTTGCAGTGTTTCAAACACAGAAATGCGAAATGTTTTAAAAAAAAGTCTCGTGGGTGGTTTATGTCTCCTACACCAGTCCCATTTAAATTGTTCAAATCAATTTGTCTTTCATAGAATTGTCCACCCTTACCTTCCTTGACAGCTGTATGGCAATCCGAGCCACACTAAGGGCTATCACTTCCTGATTTTTTTTAATTTCTTCTATTTCTTCATGTGATTTCAGTGCTGTGAAATCCACACACCATTGATATGTTTTTTTTCTCGCGAATGTGATCAATTAAGTCTCATTAAGTTCCTAAAGTTCATACTTTGTTTAGACACTATGGACTCTTCTATTTCTATATCATAATCTGATGTTGACAGCAAAGAAAATATTTCATACTTTTGAGATTTGATTATTCCATCATACTTGGGAATATGTTGGTAATTATTTATTTAAGTATTGCAGTACATATTTGAATTACACAGTTACAGTTGATGGATCTGCCCAGTTGCCTTGCAAACTCTAATTAATTTAAACATTGCTTCATTAGTTTCAAACTGTGGTTCATCAATGTTCCCCTCGACTTTTCATACTATTCACACATTGCTGCAATAAATTATTTACTGTAGTCCACTGATTAGAAGCAATGTTTTGTAGGTGTATATATGACGGTGATTTAGACTGCTGCTCAATTATATCAACAGAAACAAAATCTTTATGCCCCTGTTTTGGGGGTGGATTCCTGAAATGCAGAGAGTTCATTTAAATCTGTGTTAATCAAACCGAACTCTCTTAATATTTTCTGTTTTGCACACCTTGTCTTTTGTTTTTTATTTTCTACTAGTTTGTATCTGTAGATGACCATACTGCCCTCCCACTCGCAGTATGCACATTTTGCAATNGTTTTTTATTTTCTACTAGTTTGTATCTGTAGATGACCATACTGCCCTCCCACTCGCAGTATGCACATTTTGCAATCTTCTTCCTAGCATAAAGGTGAACTCGCAACTATCCATCAGTCGTCCTTCCGTCTGGCGGCCATGTGATCTTCAACCAATCACAGGGCACCTTTTTTCTATTTGTCAATCCGTCAAATATTTTTCAAACTGTAAAGTTCGACTCACAACCATCCATCGCACCCGTCAGTCGACCATCCCCCAGTCAATTATCCGTCTTTCTTTACATCCATCAGTTGAAAGCGACTCACAACAATCCATCGTCTGTCAATCCTTCTGTATGGCAAAATTTTAGTGTGACAATTTAACATCGCTATCCTTCTTTAGTTGGAGGTATATTTTGGTTGGAAATACATTTTCAAGAGAAAAACATTTTAGGGCAATAATTTTTTTTATGTGATAAGGATTTATACTGAATTATTGTTTAAACTTTAAATTCCANAAAAACATTTTAGGGCAATAATTTTTTTTATGTGATAAGGATTTATACTGAATTATTGTTTAAACTTTAAATTCCAGAATTTACCACCAAAGAATAATAAACACATATCCACTGGCTTGCATTTTATTTTAAAGTGCATTTTCGCATCTACGGAATATCGTCAGAAGTTGCCCTGCGATTGGTTGAAGATCACGTGACCGCCTGACGGATGGTTGTGAGCCCACCTTTAAAGTTTGAGAAATATTTGACGCAATTGGTTGAAGATCCTGTGACCGCNTCTGAAAACACATTCTAGTCTGTGGGCCATTTCCCATGTTGGCAGCAAGGAGTCACTGTCAACTTCACTCCCACACATTTATACAAATTTTTCGTTAACTTTCAGGTCGAAATATTGCCCATCAAATGCCAGCCAAGTTGCTGGGTGAGCTTAATCCCATTTCTGGTGAGAAATTATTTAACCTTACCAGCCAACACCTCTCCTTTATACGATGTTCCACGTGGTGATACATTTAGAAGGATGCATGTCTGTACACCTTCGACCAAAGTAATTAAATAAACAATTTGGTAATTCTGTGCGGTTTTATTAGTTTGTCAGCAGTTACCGAGACACCAGTGGCAATTGTTTGGTAATGGGATTTGTGGTCGTTAAGTAGTGTGATATCTATTTTTGCAGTGTTTCAAACACAGAAATGCGAAATGTTTTTAAAAAAATTCTCGTGGGTGGTTTATGTCTCCTACACTAGTCCCATTTAAATTGTTCAAATCAATTTGTCTTTCATAGAATTGCCCACCCTTACCTTCCTTGACAGCTGTATGGCAATCCGAGCCACACTAAGGGCTATCACTTCCTGATTTTTTTTAATTTCTTCTATTTCTTCATGTGATTTCAGTGCTGTGAAATCCACACACCATTGATATGTTTTTTTTCTCGCGAATGTGATCAATTAAGTCTCATTAAGTTCCTAAAGTTCATACTTTGTTTAGACACTATGGACTCTTCTATTCCTATATCATAATCTGATGTTGACAGCAAAGAAAATATTTCATACTTTTGAGATTTGATTATTCCATCATACTTGGGAATATGTTGGTAATTATTTATTTAAGTATTGCAGTAAATATTTGAATTACACAGTTCCAGTTGATGGATCTGCCCAGTTGCCTTGCAAACTCTAATTAATTTAAACATTGCTTCATTAGTTTCAAACTGTGGTTCATCAATGTTCCCCTCGACTTTTCATACTATTCACACATTGCTGCAATAAATTATTTACTGTAGTCCACTGGTTAGAAGCAATGTTTTGTAGGTGTATATATGACGGTGATTTAGACTGCTGCTCAATTATATCAACAGAAACAAATTCAGAATGATCTTTATGCCCCTGTTTTGGGGATGGATTCCTGATATGCAGAGAGTTCATTTAAATCTGTGTTAATCAAACCGAACTCTCTTAATATTTTCTGTTTTGCACACCTTGTCTTTTGTTTTTTTATTTTCTACTAGTTTGTATCTGTAGATGACCATACTGCCCTCCCACTCGCAGTATGCACATTTTGCAATCTTCTTCCTAGCATAAAGGTGAACTCGCAACTATCCATCAGTCGTCCTTCCGTCTGGCGGCCATGTGATCTTCAACCAATCACAGGGCACCTTTTTTCTATTTGTCAATCCGTCAAATATTTTTCAAACTGTAAAGTTCGACTCACAACCATCCATCGCACCCGTCAGTCGACCATCCCCCAGTCAATTATCCGTCTTTCTTTACATCCATCAGTTGAAAGCGACTCACAACAATCCATCGTCTGTCAATCCTTCTGTATGGCAAAATTTTAGTGTGACAATTTAACATCGCTATCCTTCTTTAGTTGGAGGTATATTTTGGTTGGAAATACATTTTCAAGAGAAAAACATTTTAGGGCAATAATTTTTTTTATGTGATAAGGATTTATACTGAATTATTGTTTAAACTTTAAATTCCAGAATTTACCACCAAAGAATAATAAACACATATCCACTGGCTTGCATTTTATTTTAAAGTGCATTTTCGCATCTACGGAATATCGTCAGAAGTTGCCCTGCGATTGGTTGAAGATCACGTGACCGCCTGACGGATGGGCGACTAACGGATCTGACGGATGGTTGTGAGCCCACCTTTAAAGTTTGAGAAATATTTGACGCAATTGGTTGAAGATCCTGTGACCGCCTAATGGAGGGTGACAAATGGATGTGATGGATTGTTGTGGGTCCACCTTAACTTTCGACGGACCGAGGGCTCGCCTTCTCATATGTTAGAATTTTCTTATGATGAAATACTGTTAAACTAACATACAATGTTATTTAATAAAACACAACATCGTTAATTATTATTAATGGCACGGGAAATAATATACGTAACAAAAACATCTCGTAAGGAAAAATTAAAAAAGGTTTGAAAATACACAATCGAATCACATTATTATGACCACCTGCTGGGATCCATAGTAACCGCCATTCGCAGCATGGGTATCAGCTAGACGAGCTGGCAGTGACTCAGTCAGGTGGTGATAGGTCTCCACGGGTATCTGGAGCCATGTTGTCTGCAGTGTGTCCCACAACTGTTGAAGGGTGTGTGGCGGAGGAGACAGACGGCAAACACGAAGATCGAGCTAATCCTACAGATGTTCAACTCGATTGAGATTGGGGCTGTTTGGGGGCCAGGGAAGAATTTTGAAGTGTTGATAGTGCTCTTCCAGACATGTGCGGACACATCTAGCCATGTGGCAAGGTGCATTATCGTGCTGGAAGATCCCATCCTCCCGAGGAAAGACTATCATCAAGTGGGGGACGTGATCGTCGAGGATGGATTAATAACCAAATCGATCAAAAGTGCCTTCCACGCAGATAATGAGACCTAGAGAATACCACGAGAACATTTCCTATGCCATAACACTGCCCCCACCGCCTTGTGTTCGTCCAGCAATGGATGCAGGGTGTCGGTTCTCCGACATTTCTCGCTGGACATGCTAATGTCCTCCCATTCTGTGCAGTTGAAAACATAACTCGTCGGAGAAGGCCAATCAGCAGCGGTTCAGTCACCATACTGTCGAGCAAATTCCAGTCGTTTTTGTCAATTCACCTGTGTTAGGGCCGACCCCAAAAATGAGTACAATTCGTCAAGTACGATACACATTACGCGAGTTGTAAAGACTATGTTCCTCTGCTTGACACAAAACAACATACATTTAAACCATTAGTAGCGCAAGAGAGATATCACTGCTACGCGCCGATGCAAACAGATATAAAGAATAATTATTATAAAAGCAAATAGTTCTATGCATTTACCAACCAGCGCAATAATATATTACACGAGCGTCGGGTGCTGTACGCTGTGTGTTAAACGATGCTAGACAAGGCCAGGCCGTCCCTGTTAGTACAACAGAAAAGGAAACAACTTCCTTACGAACCCAGTCACTCGTGTATTTTAATTGTATTTGTACTGTTTCACATATTTCTGGGTTAATCTCTAATGATGCTGCTGTCAAGACGTCAATGCCTACCTACCATGTAAGTTTTCAAGAACTTTACTAAAATTCATTTGCACCCATGCAGAGGAAAGTAGGTTCATTAGTTTATCAGCAACCTCTTGTTTATTGTCGACATTCTCCAAAGAAATACCATGAAGTGACCATTTATTTATAAGCGGGTGCATCAAAATCCTACCCAAAAAAACTTCTCAGGGAGCATAGTAGAATAATTATCTTAGTTAAAAAAATCTTATTAAATAAATAATCAACGTGGAAAAAATAGCTAATGGTAATAAAAATAATAAGTGGTTTGTAAATGTCGACACCACCTTAAGAAAATATATCTTCAAAACATTTGAAACGACCATATCAAGCTAAATTATTATGTAGCAAGAAAACAATGGAAACAAATGTAATATCTGCCAATAACCTAAATATTTTAGTTAATGTTTCGTAAAGGGTAGTACAAGAGATAATCATGATTATAATTATAATAACGGTGATCATTAAATAAATAAAGGTAACTACAGCTATCTTTTCAATATAAAAATATTTCTTGAATGAGAAAAAACCATTAAATAAAAAAAAATGGTTGCCTGTAAAGTCGGTTTTACGGGCGAAGATTTTACGTGACAACGTAGTGCTGCGNGCCAGGCCGTCCCTGTTAGTACAACAGAAAAGGAAACAACTTCCTTACGAACCCAGTCACTCGTGTATTTTAATTGCATTTGTACTGTTTCACATATTTCTGGGCTCATCTCTAATTATGCTGCTGTCAAGACGTTAATGCCTACCTACCATGTAAGTTTTCAAGAACTTTACTAAAATTCATTTGTACCCATGCAGAGGAAAGTAGGTTCATTAGTTTATCAGTAACCTCTTGTTTATTGTCGACATTCTTCAAATAAATACCATGAAGTGACCATTTATTTATAAGCGGGTGCATCAAAATCATACCCAAAAAAACTTCTCAGGGAGCATAGTAGAATAATTATAATAAATAATCAACATAGAAAAAATAGCTAATGGTAATAAAAATAATAAGTGGTTTGTAAATGTCGACACCACCTTAAGAAAACNATAAGTGGTTTGTAAATGTCGACACCACCTTAAGAAAACATATCTTCAAAACATTTGAAACGACCATATCAAGCTAAATTATTATGTAGCAAGAAAACAATGGAAACAAATGTAATATCTGCCAATAACCTAAATATTTTAGTTAATTTTTCGTAAAGGGTAGTACAAGAGATAATCATGATTATAATTATAATAACGGTGATCATTAAATAAAAAAAAGGAAACTACAGCTATCTTTTCAATATAAAAATATTTCTTGAATGAGAAAAAACCATTAAATAAAAATATTTATCTACTTATACTTGCCAGAGAAAACCATGTAAAAAGATGTGATATTTTTCAATAACTGCTGGATAAGCAAGTTATCGTTAGATCTGTAAGTTGTGTAATTGATTTTAAAAAAGAAAAACATGGTGAATATAAAAAATTATATTTATTTTAGAATAAAAAAGGTTATTACAAAATCACATTCAAGAATGTACCTATTTATTGTTTCATAAAAGTAAACAGGTGAAGTTAATCAAAAGATATACTACAAAAATTTCTGTNAAGAATGTACCTATTTATTGTTTCATAAAAGTAAACAGGTGAAGTTAATCAAAAGATATACTACAAAAATTTCTGTTCAATGGATAGTTATTTTAATAAAGAAATTTAAAATGAGTGAGGAAGAAAAGGTTTAAATGATTTTGCTTCATGAAATAATTAAAAAGATGAGAAATTTTCTTTCTGAAAAAAATTGCACTAATGGTTTGTAAATTTATATCTGGCCTTAAATACTTTGCGTGAAATCTGAAAGCCAGTTAATTTCTTCAATAAGTAGCAAACGAATCTATAATTAATAAAAACATTCCAATTGGTAAAAAAATTGTAACTGTTATTGCATCAATGATATTTGCAATAAGAAAATTAGGTCAGGGTATTAAAATGGGCAATTTAAAATTCTTATTTATACCTCGATATATAAATGAAAATGAGGAACACTATATTTAATATTCCATTTTATTAGCTAAGGAAATTAGATATTCATAAGGAATTAATAAGAAATCACGTCGAAAAAAAAAGAAACTGATAAAGACTAAATCATGTAAACCAACATCGTTACCTATATTAAAAAAAATAAAAAGTGAAACTTGGAAATTGATTAACCAACAAAACTGGAATTTTATGTATATCACTTAATATTTTAGGAGCATTTGGAGGTTTTGCATGTGGTGGGAATGCCATTTACAATTCAGTTGAGAAAACCAAGAATAAAATTCATATCACAAGAACAGAAAATACATGACTCATTAGGAACTTTTGCTAAGAAAAGTGATAAAAGGGAAAACGTAAAAAAAATGAAATTAAGATTTATCAAATATTGACCTTTAAAANTTTTGCTAAGAAAAGTGATAAAAGGGAAAACGTAAAAAAAATGAAATTAAGATTTATCAAATATTGACCTTTAAAATTTACATTAAACCCAGACATCAATCATTTTGGGGAGCTTTTCATAACTAATAATTTGGCAAAAAATATGCTTGAAAATAAATGTGGTATAGAAAACTTGCATATTTCTTCAACTCTTTGAACACACTGGTTTGTTNTTTTGCTAAGAAAAGTGATAAAAGGGAAAACGTAAAAAAAATGAAATTAAGATTTATCAAATATTGACCTTTAAAAATTACATTAAACCCAGACATCAATAATTTTGGGGATCTTTTCATAACTAATAATTTGGCTAAAAATATGCTTGAAAATAAATGTGGTATAGAAAACTTGCATATTTCTTCAACTCTTTGAACACACTGGTTTGTTANAAAAATATGCTTGAAAATAAATGTGGTATAGAAAACTTGCATATTTCTTCAACTCTTTGAACACACTGGTTTGTTATGGTAATTATAATAATAATGTTTGTAATTTTTATTCATTCGTTGGAAATATTCTTAAACAACTACAAGACAATCAAAGAAATAAAGACATTTATTTTAATGATGACGGGATTAAAATTTTCGAACCAGATACATATAGCCATTTATTTTTTAGGTGTTTGGAATTGTTTTCAAAAGATTTTGAATTTTCTGAAATAATTTGTTTGCTAAGAAATGACATATATCATTTCACGACTGAATTCACAGAGCATTAAAAACTTTTCAAAATAACCCTCATATTTTTTTATGNAATGACATATATCATTTCACGACTGAATTCACAGAGCATTAAAAACTTTTCAAAATAACCCTCATATTTTTTTATGGAACATTCATCTCTACGTTTGTAAGTAACTAAAGACTCGTTGTTTTGGAAGTTGAAGTAGCGGTACTCGTCTAAGTTTAAGATAGCCAGTGAGCTTGAGATTAAAAATGAATATAAAGCATCAAAATCTAAGATTCTAAAAACCAGCTTTTAGAATCTCTCTGCCTTCTGGTGATCAATTTAAGATTATTTTTCCAAATGGATGTGTTAAATTGCTTCAAAAACTGATTTATAGCTTATGAACGAGAAACCAGTTCCTACCATCTAAAAGGTCTTAAAGATATGAAAATGGTTAAAGTGTGCATGCTATCGTATTTTGATAATAACAGAGCTGGAAATTTGGATTTTAATACACTAGGATTTGTGCTGATGTTTCTAGAAAATTCAGTTTTCTATGATTTTTAGTTTAAATTAACTTAGAATGTCTTATGCAGAATTTTAATAATGTTGGATTTGTGCTAAATTTTCTAAGAAACATGGTTTCTCTATGATTTGTGTGTAAAATTATTTTAAAAATCCTCGTCCAGAATTTTGATATAGTTGGGTATGAACTGAATTTTTTTAAGAAACTTGGTTTTCCAATAGTAATTAGGTAAGTCTAACTGACAAACCACGTGAGGCAGGGGCCGCGGTGGAGTAGTAGTTAGACTACTCGCCTTCCACCAAGGTGAACCGGGTTCGATTCCTGCGGGATCGCCCTCGGATCTTCGCTTGTGGGAATCGCGCCGGACGATGGTCTGCGGGTTTTCTTGGGGATCTCCCGTTTCCTCGGTCCCTGCATTCCAGCACTTCACCTCGCTTCACCCTCATCGGCTCTCAAGACCTCGATGTAAAGAGACGCCCAAACCTCACCACTCCACCCACTCATGCGAGGTTTGCGCGATATTCATGCACTGTTCGCATGTAGTTCGTGCTGGGTTCATGCGCGGTTCATTTATCTGCGGTTTTAGACAAAACGGAGTGGGGAATCCTTGAGAGGTCCTCGTGTAAGTTTGATTCAGAATTGGATTTTTAATAGTGTTGGTTTTTCGCATATCATTGATGAACATTTATAATTTACATTAGTTTCTTCATTTTGTTAATGTTCGTGTACAGTCATGCCCGGTTTTAAAATGTTCAATTGTAATTGTATACTAAAATCGATTGTCTTTACTTATGGTATATTTGTGTGAAATAAGCCACATTTCAGCCATATCTGTGCTTTTTGTAGCTTTTGATATGTAGTTTTAATTACACGTCTAAAATGGCCTGAAATTGCCAACGAATGATTCTCAACGCAGAATTCAGAAGCAATTACTTACGTGACTGAAACATTAATAAATTCACTATTCAATTGGTTCTTTGCACACATAATTACCACTTAGTTTCGGGAAACAGCCCTCGTGAACAGAAACAGATACTGGCTTAATGGGGCGAGTGTGTGGTTTCAATCATTTACATAATGGTGGTGTAGTATTAATACTGTATACCTTGTCTGTGCACGGGATATTCTGAAGAGAACGTAATGAAAGTGCAGGCCGGTGTTCTTAGTTGGCGAGGGACGACGTCGCAGGTGCTCTTCAATATCAAATAATTATATGATGAAACTCATAAAGTCTCATAAAAAGAATTTAAAAGATGAAAAAAAATTTAATCTGTGAAAACACATATAACTAATATCTTCCATTTGAATACTAAGAGCAACATTTTATAGCGAGGTTAGCACTAAAGAATTCATGAATGTTTATAACAATATACCTGTAGTTTCGTCCAAGTTAAATAAAGAGCTTTCTCAATAACATGTTAAAAAAAATGAAATTACATAGCAAGTAAGTCATATAATGTGATAAACCTAAATTTCACGTAGTGCTACTTTGCTACGACAGATATGGATTCAATAATTTAAATCGTATACCGACAATGTGGCTCGAATGTCACCACCAGTCAACCTTGTGTTTATTATTCTGAAAATATGAAAGAAGCATATTTTGTACTGAGAGGTTAATGGAATGTGGTTTTGGGCCCCAAGTAATGCTGGTTAAGTTCATGATTCAGCCACACATTACCCCGAACTCGAGGTTAATTCAGCCCATTATGCAAATAGGGGCAATTATAAATTTGTCGCATTTCTGTCAGGAGCATACGCTAAATGAGTTAATACTACAAGGTATTGTAACCACACGGTGACAATTTCAGATCATTAATAGAGTTACAATTTCAGAAATTCCTAAAGGGAACTAGTAATGCTTCCAGTGATCATGTTATAACAACCTAATATATCAAACAAAAAGTCTCGAATTTTGCCTACATTTTAGTTTAAGCAACTGGCATACTTTGCGTCAAATGACAAGAGCCCACACTGTTCAAAGCTGAGCCACACAACACCTTCATCGACATGTCAGCCTGGGGAAAGGGGAGTCTCTTCGTCAACGGCTTCAACATTGGTCGCTACTTCCCGGCTGCTGGTCCTGTTAAGACACCCTACGTCCCTGCACCTCTACTGAAGAAGTGGAAGAACGAGGTAAAGTTGCTCCGAAAATTTTCACCCGTGTAATTTTCCTAACTTTTGCAGCCTTGCCCAAGAATATCATTGCAAACTAAAAACAATCTTTAGTAAGAGCTCTTTATAATGATATAAAACATCGTATAGAGTATCCTTACTAATATTATAAATGCGAAAGTCTGCGTGTGTGTATGTTACCACTCAGCTCCATAACGGCTAAACGATTTTTGATGAAATTTGATATGTAGGTACTTTAGGTCCTGGAATAGGACATAGGATACTTTTTATCCTGGAAAGTTGTACGGCTCCTGAGGAATAACAACAAAACATAATTCTGCAACGGCTGGAAACATGACCGAAATGTTTTTTTCCTCTGATGTCAGAGTTTATCAGGCCGCCCAAGAACCTCTGAAATGGCTTAACGGCTGCTATCAATCTATAACAACCGGGACCGAATATTTATCGTGCCCTCCGAAGCCTGGAAGCGCTCAGATGTTATGCCACTAAATGGGCACCCATCCGAATGTATGCCGCTGGGAACGTTGCTTAACTTTGGTGATCGATTAAGATCCCTCAGCCAAGCGCAAAAATTAGTACCTAGGTACACTTTTTTCTAAAGCTACAACTTGATGAAACTCACGTTTTGATTTTCATACATCGACGCTGGAAAGCGGAAATGTGGTAACTACGTGATAGTTGCACAGATAAACTCCAAAAACATTACCCTACTTCTTGGCTATCAGGTAAAAAATATTTCCTTCCTTTTGGGTTGCCGTAATCAGTTAAAAACCTAGGCCAACATAGTATAATTTTATATTTCTGTTTTCACATAAATGAATTGTCTTTTCCCAATGAATTTATTAGTGTATCACTGTAAAACTCAATTGTAGCCGGGCCGGTTTGCCAGTATGTAATAATTGTGAAAATATTTCGTTACTTGTAATACAACCGTGTGTCGTAATCTTACGAATACTGTTACCAGGGTACTCTGAAACGAGATTTTATGAAAATTAATTAAAACAATAACATAAAATATACAATTTCTCATCTGTCGTCTTATGAAAACAAGTGGATGAAAAAAGTTAATGAATAACACACCAATAAAATATATCAAACAAAACGATTAGAATTGGAATTCACGTCCACTGGAATTAGCTTGATGTTTTTGCANTTATGAAAACAAGTGGATGAAAAAAGTTAATGAATAACACACCAATAAAATATATCAAACAAAACGATTAGAATTGGAATTCACGTCCACTGGAATTAGCTTGATGTTTTTGCATAAGGTTTACATTCTCGTTTCCGTAGTTCCGTTAACACTGAAGTGACATTTTTCATACCAAGTAATGTTGGTAACAGGAACCATTAAAACAAAATTTTATTTGTTAAATATATTGTAAGTTTATCATGTCAAAAATTGTTCCGAAACTTAGAAAACTTNGGGTACTCTGAAACGAGATTTTATGAAAATTAATTAAAACAATAACATAAAATATACAATTTCTCATCTGTCGTCTCATGAAAACAAGTGGATGAAAAAAGTTAATGAATAACACACCAATAAAATATATCAAACAAAACGATTAGAATTGGAATTCACGTCCACTGGAATTAGCTTGATGTTTTTGCATAAGGTTTATATTCTCGTTTCCGTAGTTCCGTTAACACTGAAGTGACATTTTTCATACCAAGTAATGTTGGTAACAGGAACCGTTAAAACAAAATTTTATTTGTTAAATATATTGTAAGTTTATCATGTCAAAAATTGTTCTGAAACTTAAAAAACTTTACCTATAGAACAGTTACGGTTAATTGGGCACTTCTGTAAACCATACTTCGGTTTGTGAAAAATTACATTGCTATAGAACTCATCACTTTATTCATGCGCCATGTGAAACCGTTAAGTTATTAGGAGTGTAAGTATGTTACTCATTTCAAAATTAGCACTATAACGTGCACGTTCATGAGTTGTCACTCATATTGACATATTATGTTTCTTCCTGATGTAGCCGCCTAGCGCTGTACCAAAATAGTACCAAAAAGCTATACCAAAATACTGCGTTTTTACGTTGTTTGTATCAAAGGCCTTATGCAATAATAATATCTATATATACACACATACACACAATTTTGGTATAGTTATTTTGTAACAGCCCTATTTTGGTACACCGCTATGCGGCTACTTCAAGAACTAAATCGTTCAAACACATATAGTTTAAAGAAATTCTCAAATAATTTAAACTGAGATTTTAAGAATACCGTATTTAACCCTGTATTGACCATGTAAATTACTCTCTTTTGATAACATCACTCTACTGCTATTTCATTATCTAAATCATTCAACAAGATTGGCAGCTATTCACGTCAGTGTCAATGCCTGTTCTGCTAAGGTCGTGGTACGAAACAAGAAAACCTTACTTCGCTTCGGTGGCAATAAATTTAAACATTACACTCAAAATGCAACGTTAAGTTTTCGAACTATTTTTGTCAATCCGCTGGCAACTTAACTTGGAACCTGCANCATTACACTCAAAATGCAACGTTAAGTTTTCGAACTATTTTTGTCAATCCGCTGGCAACTTAACTTGGAACCTGCATACCAGTGCGTCTACTGTAGTAGGCTATATATGTATGTAGTTATCGGAAGTTAATATTTCAAATGTTGGTATCAAAAATACTTACTTTACCGTGAACAGCCTTGACTGAGATTTGAATTTGAACATTATCGAAGGCATCCATATACTGATTACCGTGTTTGCCCTTGCTGACCAACTAACACGGGAATGCTTCAAAGAATACGATGTTAATGATGCACACATGAAAAGGAAAAATCCCACACTGTTCGCGCCTTCAAGCAGGGTTAATAACACTGTTAGAGGGGAGGGGAGGCCTGATGCTAAGTGTACTCGGCTGGCTGTCGCGTATCTGAATAACATTCATGTCGTTGCGACCAGCTGAAGGGATGGAAGAGATGATATGGGGTAGTGNTGGCTGTCGCGTATCTGAATAACATTCATGTCGTTGCGACCAGCTGAAGGGATGGAAGAGATGATATGGGGTAGTGTAGTAGCGGCCAAAGTAAGACGGGAGCATCGCGTGAGAAAAATTCCACACCACAGCATTGTCCGCTAAAACATCCCTCTACCCCCTTCCGCAAGAACACATGAGAACTCGTCCCGAAAGAATTGAATTGCTCTCCAGCTGGAGTCTAAAAACAGGAGTTGCAAGGCCNTAAAACATCCCTCTACCCCCTTCCGCAAGAACACATGAGAACTCGTCCCGAAAGAATTGAATTGCTCTCCAGCTGGAGTCTAAAAACAGGAGTTGCAAGGCCAGTGACAGACAAGTTAGCTAGCTGTGATTCCTACTTATGATACTCATCTGTATAAAATGATTAATTTTGTAAACAGCCATTAGATCACGTCCAAAGATCTCTTGTCAGAGCTTAAAATAGAAGACTTAAGTGACCACACGCTGAGATCAATTCAACAGCATAGTGTTAATTGGTGGTCTCAGTACACAAGTATCACGTTCCTGCGAAAGACCATATGTTAACACTTAAATTAAAAGGTCAAAATGTTAAATTGCATCAATATTCTTATGCCTCTTAAAACATAAAAGCAGTCATAATAATACGTATATAACGTGACGTTTTCCACTGAAAGGGATCTATAACTTTCCAGAGATTTGATATAAAAACAAAATCAATTCTAAATGTGACAATCATAAAAGCATATTCGACCCTACCAGGATTCGAACCTGGAATCTTCTGATCCGTAGTCAGACGCGTTATCCATTGCGCCACAGGGCCTTCGTGGTGATTTGTCTACGTTCTAATCAATCATAGTGATGTAATTTTGTTTTTATTTTGAAAAGTGAATATGTCTAGTGTTGGTAATTGGGGAATAGTCGTGTGATGAATATTCGAAATAAATAGCATTTTTAGTCATTTACGAACTAGACGCATAACATGACAGAAATATCAACATGTCTATATGATGTTCATGTTTCCCAGTGACGACATAATAGCTGCTTAAAGGCCGCTTCTCCTATATAATTTCAATCTCCGTTCAGTCTCCGTTCAGCCTCAGTCCGGTAGCAGGCGCATCTGTCANTGCCGCTTCTCCTATATAATTTCAATCTCCGTTCAGTCTCCGTTCAGCCTCAGTCCGGTAGCAGGCGCATCTGTCACGTATGTATTCACACACATCCGGCCGGACATTGATCAGTCACCGTCGAAGTGCCGAAGTTTATGAACTAAGAACTGGTCGTTATTGCGATAAGATTCGATGATGAAGAATAAGAAGAGCGGCATATACTGGAAAATGCATGTGAGTTCACGGTACCGAAAAATAAGAGCACGTTAATGAGAATTTGCTACCTGATATTAAGGAACTGGTATATGAGAGAATTAAGTTTTTCCAATAATTCAGAATGTCTGAAAACAGTTTTAATATATATTCCACAGTATGGAGGAAGTACTATTATAGAAGGAAGACACTCATAAGAAAAAAGCCATGATAGCCAAGGAACGTTCACATGTTTGTTTAAGGTAATTAATATGCAAATAAATATATTGGTCTACATTTAGATTGGTATTCTATATTACATTTACAGTCAGTCTGTCTCACTAACATGTTCACATACTGAAACTGCAAAAAAAATGTGTGTGCGTGACTTATGTACGCGTGTTAGAAGTTATATGTACTTCTTTGGGGTAACTAAAATAAAATTTTATACGTTCATAACCTCAAATGCTGGTTGCTAGGTAACAGCATGTATTATCTGCATGATTGCAATGTTCACTGTCAAATTTCGTTACACTGTGCGCGCGCAACTTCCGTTGCACACTAAACTTTTACCCTCAACGCGCCAAAACAAGTATAACTTCAAAAATGCATATTGGAATGTATGCCATATTTTTCAAGGAACTGAATTTGATGTTGGATGGAAAAATAAAGTAGGCAAATTAAAAATAAGTCAAATTTCATAAATAAATATATAATTATTAAAAATTTTAAAAATAATTATACTACAGTTGTCCACAACTACAAAACTGAAAGTATCATCCTCATGTAACAGGATGTGTTATTGATGGATTGCATTGGACTAAGAAGACACTCCATCTATCCATATTATAAAACTCAACGTCTCTGTCTGTCTGTCTGTTGGTGCGCTTATCACTCGAGAACCACGTAACCGATTTACGTGTTTTTTTTTGTTCATAGCTATGTTCTCTGGCCAGGTTTTAGTGTATATTTTGTTGCGTAAAGTAACATAAGGAATAAGCAGTGACGTTAATAGTGAATCAAGTGGGAAAAAAGTTTGCTGCCAGTGCGCTATCTTGCAATACGCCGTCTAAACCATTAAATANATAATAGTGAATCAAGTGGGAAAAAAGTTTGCTGCCAGTGCGCTATCTTGCAATACGCCGTCTAAACCATTAAATATGGAAAAATATCATGCAGTAAAGAATTGTGTAGAATAAAAAGATCTAAAAAAAAAAACTCCGCGGTAGAATATATCTATCTATAACAGGGAAATACTAATAAGCATTTTTACCAACAACAGAACCGAACAGCGTTGGTTTATGTCCGTAATTACGGCATGCCCGATCTTTTCATAACTTTTACCTGATATGTAAAATATATGTCTTTAGAATAAAAAAAGAAAAAAATCAACAAATGACTTCATGCAAAATATTAAAATACAAAAAATGAAAGTATGTTTAAATTTAAAATATGTGTGTAATGATTGTTTATTTTATAATTAACACTATGAAATATTCAACTTTATTTTTAAAAAATCTAAATAATAATTGTGTACTCCACGCGAGCGGACTCGCGGGCACAGCTAGCGTTATATATCTATTTCGATTTTTTTNTAATCACATAACTTTATAAGTGATGAATATCAGAATACAAACACTAACTTCTTCGTTGTAAGCTCTGAGTTTTTCTTTCCCATCGTATATTTTTGTGCCCCTCAGTGCAATTTTCATTAAAATTTCTGTCGTTATCATTCCCAACATTTGTGAACTTTGGGGATAATACACGTATATACTTGTGCCACTTATTGACAAAGTCATTTCCCGTTTCATAGTGTTTATATGAGTGTTTAACTGAAAACGGTGAAATCTGGTGTCATAAGGCATAGACAGGCAGTAGTAAAAATTCTGATGTCCAGAGCAGTAAAACAAGTTTGAATGTCTGCGAATATATTATTCCCAAGTAGTTTACTAGTAACAATAGTCTGTAAGAATAACATGTTGGGTATGCCCCGAACACAAAGCTACGAGTGCTATCTAGTAAAACTTTCCGTCCGGGTTGATTGGGGTGATTATTCTATATTCCCTACTAATGCTTCTACAAAAATACAAAACATATTACGGTACATGCTAAAATATTGTTGATTTACTTGTTTCAAATCCAGTAATTCCAGCTAAAGCATTTTCAGAGATTGTATTCTCTAAAGTTCCCAATCTTGGATAGAAGTTGTGAAAAATCAATGTCTTTAAACGCATCAGTTATATGTCATAGTAGATATTTTACTTGGAAAAAAAAAAACAATTTTATTAAGTTTATTTTTAACAGTGTCAGTTGCATGGTGTACAAGCAGTATAATCTCGTGATTTACTAAAAATAAAACACTCGTATTGCAATGCTACAGTATTGAAGGGTTTGAGTCGAACTCCTAAGCACGTGGATTCCAACTAGTTACTAACAAATTGAGCGATGCCAGCGTGAGCTGTTCGATTCGAACAATCACAGATTCTGCGTATTTCAGTTCTGGTCTCACAGTTTCTGTAACCACTTCAAGATCCTTGGCTGATGCAAGATATGGGTGGTAATGATTACGTTAATTTTACATGTAAAAAAAGCATCCACGCCTTCATTAGCAGATGTGTATTCGTGAAATATTAGGCTTGAGTTTGCAATATTTGAAAAAGTTTGCGCGACTACACTGGAAAACAGTTAATTTGGCCCATGACATAAATGCGTGACCAACTTCCACCAACTCTTTGTGTCATTGTGTATTTGATTCCAAATGCAACACTTTCACTACTCTTCACACTTGCTAAGGCACGATTAGCAGTTTGTGCAGTCTCGATGGAAAATCTACGTATTTTTAGTAGGCAAGATGGAGGAAGTTGGCAACTACTGGAATATGGTCAGTTTTCTTTGGCCATGGAAGCTGAGGTCACATGTTTAATTCCAGTTGACAATAGTAGCTCTTCCCTTTGAGTTAACAAGGGACTCTTTTTTTTTTCGCTGGTATGCTGTTTTGTGGTGAAACCAGTGTTGACACGTAGGTTGTTGTAATGCGGTGCGCAGTGGCCGTACGGTAGGAAGGGCAGGTTGTTGAATGGTTGGTTTATAGAGTAAAAGAGGTGGTGATTTTGATGACATTCCTTTCCGGAAGTCAAAAATGCCTTCCTGCACAATCTTCTACTCAGATTCATGCAGTGGTTAGGTGAGTACCTGCGGGCATTAGTCACAGAAGGATATGTCTTTACCAGCCCCTTTGTTAAAGGCATTGTGGCAATTCGTGGTCCTGTGAAATATTNTTAGTCACAGAAGGATATGTCTTTACCAGCCCCTTTGTTAAAGGCATTGTGGCAATTCGTGGTCCTGTGAAATATTTACCTCTTTTTCTGGTACAGTAACATATGTGAATGATAGCTGACCCCCTACACACAAATGTCTCCAAATTATTCTTGAACAACTCTTAATTGTCAATACATGTGATATTATATATGGAATTATGCTATTTAAATGTAAGAAAATCATTAATATTTTCCATTAAATGTCAAATCCTTAAAATTTCTACATATTTTTTATGGCTAAAACTGAAAGTTCGTGGAAAAAGAGNTTAGTCACAGAAGGATATGTCTTTACCAGCCCCTTTGTTAAAGGCATTGTGGCAATTCGTGGTCCTGTGAAATATTGACCTCTTTTTCTGGTACAGTAACATATGTGAATGATTGCTGACCCCCTACACACAAATGTCCCCAAATTATTCTTGAAAAACTCTTAATTGTCAATACATGTGATATTATATATGGAATTATGCTATTTAAATGTAAGAAAATCATTAATATTTCCATTAAATGTCAAATCCTTAAAATTTCTACATATTTTTTATGGCTAAAACTGAAAGTTCGTGGAAAAAGAGCTTCTACCGAATGGGGATATAGTAATATGTTTCCCTTTAATTCGTGCTTTCCAAGTGTATCGGACGGCTTCGTACACACGAATAGCTGGAGTGCCAATGGATGCCTGCAGGGTCATCTTACAAGTGGTAGCACTTGATAGTCACGGTAGCACACAGAAGTCAAGAGGAAGTACGATACAGCAGCACATTGATCAGCAGATGTCTTCATATATAAACGTCCTTTAATTGCCTATCACAGAGGGGGGTACGTCATGTGCTCGTAGCGACAAGTGACCGTACGTTTTTAAACCACGCCCCAGGTAAAGGCGGTGGCCAACGACGGGCCAGTTGCTTTCCCCGGGTGCATTTCTCTTGACCAATCCAGTGAATTTTTTTTAATGGCTGGGAGGAAACGGTTTCTTACATTCTTCGACCAATGCGAATGAAAGTTGGAGTGCTTCCGTTTAACTAACAGGACATTCAGATTAGAAGAAAAGATTCCTAAACGCCAAAAGAACCGCTCGCGTCACCTGACCGTATCGTACCGTTGCTGGACGCGTCATGTGACCGCACTGCCACCTGGCCTTACTGGACACGTCATGCCCAGCAGCGTCTTGCGAGGGAGAATGGAAGAGGTTCCAGGAACAGAAAATGCACTGGGAAAGCAAAAGGGGCTTATCTGCGGTTGGCTCTCTGTTATAGACAGCTCAATATTATTTTCATTTGTATAATTTTTCTGTCAGCATAGTTTATATTTACAATACCTGGGGATCAGTGTGATTCAACACATGTCGTTNTGACCAATCCAGTGAATTTTTTTTAATGGCTGGGAGGAAACGGTCTCTTACATTCTTCGACCAATGCGAATGAAAGTTGGAGTGCTTCCGTTTAACTAACAGGACATTCAGATTAGAAGAAAAGATGCCTAAACGCCAAAAGAATCGCTCGCGTCACCTGACCGTATCGTACCGTTGCTGGACGCGTCATGTGACCGTACTGCCACCTGGCCGTACTGGACGCGTCATGTGACCGCACTGCCACCTGGCCGTACTGGACACGTCATGCACAGCAGCGTCTTGCGAGGGAGAATGGAAGAGGTTCCAGGAACAGAAGATGCACTGGGAAAGCAAAAGGGGCTTATCTGCGGTTGGCTCTCTGTTATAGACAGCTCAATATTATTTTCATTTGTATAATTTTTCTGTCAGCATAGTTTATATTTACAATACCTGGGGATCAGTGTGATTCAACACATGTCGTTAAGGAGTGCTTTCGCGTTTTCGTTTTAATAATGTCATGACAAACTCAATGTCATTGCTACTAGTATCTTGATTATTTTATTCATAAATAACTATGTAGGCTACTTTTACGAAACTATAGCATTTAAAAATGATCGACTTATTTATTTTAACTGTTTAAAATCAATAACTGAAAATACGAAACATAGATACAAGTTGGAAAAAATTGGGGAAGAATTTAGTAACAGTTCTAGCTCATCACTTAGCTGGTAACTATTTTTTATCTTGCGAGATCTTGGCAAGCTGGTGATATGGACTATTTGCACTGGAGCAAAAATATTGTGGCCTGTTTGACTGTAATATTTTTACTATTTTATTTTATTATTTTTCATGAGCGAAATAGTTTGGTAAAATGTTAACACTGGAAATAACAGACCGAAAAGAGGTTTAAAATTTAATTGCAAATTTTCATTTCAAAACCATACGAAAACACGGGATTTTTTTTTGTATAAAATCTATTCATTTATATGCACGAATATTTCTGTTGAATTCCCTAAGAAATAAATTTAATTAACTTTTTATTGTTTTTGATTAACGCAGAGGCAGTTCGTGAGGTGCTTTGTTATGAAACTGACGATTTTGGGATTGAAGCTGGAAAATTGGCTGCAAGTATGGGCTGAGTGATCTCGGCAACGATGTTCGCTGATCTGACACGAGAATATACACATGTCAGTTATGATCATTTGACACGCAGACACTTGTGAACACTTTTAAGTATGAAAATCTTCCGATATATTGTCCCAATACTACATGCATTATGTGGCTCAATTCTGTATCATATTAAGACACGCTTTTGAAGTATTGTGTGACCTGTTGCTATAAGAAGCAATATCAAGTGTCCTAAATGTGGACTTATTATATAATATTATGTTTGATCTGTTACTGTACTGTCCGAAGAAAATATAGTTTCTGGTATCTGAACAATGGGAAATCTGCTAAAGACATGTCAGATTTGAAATGTTTTATCACAGAAAATCCCGAAGTACTGCCAATGTTTAAATCTTTACTAAGTAATTTCCCTAAAATGCGAGAAAAATATTGCATCGCTATATTTTGTTCAAACAAAAAATTTCTAAAATTCAGCTTGTACTTAAAAGAGGCAGAACTACGTCTACAAAGCACTTACTTTCATGAACTGATGTTACGTAGATCCTACAATAAGGTAACAGAGTGATGCCTATTTTACTCCAGTAAGGCTTCTTATATTTTTCAACATTGTTCCTCTACTTGTATGCATATTGATTTTAATATTTCAATGAGCTGCGTAAATTGCTTTGATAGTTCTTTACGCGAACGTTTATTAATGGTTATAATTATGGACACATTCTTGACTACCGGCTAGCAGTGATCAGGTGTCACGCATTAACGTACCGTGTCTCAGTTATTATGTGATATATTTACAAATGGTTTAATAAATGTAATTAAACATTCCAACATTCTGCGAATGCGAATGACTAGAAATATGCAAGATAACATTGACGCTATACAACTTTGGTGTGTAATTAATAACATGAAAGGAATCCCAGTGAAAATTCACTTAAAATATTTCACACGAAAACTATTTTTATCGTGTATAAATATTATATCAATAATAAACTCATCAAACAACGAAAATTGTGTTCAGGATCATGGTTTTTATGAGTTTCTAAGTTATATTTTCACAATCACGTATATCTGTAATATATTTCATACAAAATATCTACACACCTCCTTATGCATACCTGTACGAGTCAATATTATACTTGTTTTCTGTACTTGTATGTTAGGATGTCCCTTATATGGCAAAAAAATTATTTTTTTAAATTTGCTAAAGCATACCTTAATATATTTTTTGAACTACCATGGCTTACTCAGATACGAAATTTCGCCCTTGTACAATTATTTTAACTTGTGCCGACTAGGCCCCAAAGTTTTTAAAAATATTATTTTTTTACTCCTCCGTGATATGTAGCGAGATCTTAACGCAATTTTATTTTTAGGTATAATATGAAACTATTAATATGAATATGAAACAATATGAAACATTGGTATATTAGATACCAAAAAATTAATGTTGATAGTTTCCTTGTAAAGTCTCCTTTTTGCAGTCAGGATACAGTTTTCTGTGTTCTTGAACACAGCGTAAAAGGCACTGCTTCTGTTCTTCCTTCTTCGATTATCTCACGGTAGTCATCTCTCACAATATTTTTTTTGCATTTCATGTTTATAAAACATTACTAATTGATCAATTTCCTCTTCATTGAAATGTTACTTCACAAAATCTGAGCATATTTGTATGTTAGTGTAATCGATGTTGTTCCAAATAACTCTGAACTTTTTAAATAGCGGAATATCTGGGCTGTTAGTAACTTGGTGTATTTTAGCTTCAAACACACTTTTTAGGACTAATTCATAAATATTATGGCGACAAGCGAACAGTAACAGCTCTCTTTAAAGCTTTTGTTCTAACAGAACGCAAGCTCAACTTAAGCGACCGGTATTAGACGCTGTGGTGTCACAGCACATTATTTGCACCTGTCATCGAGGTTCCAATCATGAAGCGCATCCAAAACGACTTCGGCCGGGGTTTTTCCAGTAGAACTATAAGGGCTTCGGCTTGGGATTTTCCAGTAGAACTATCCAGTTTTGGCACAGCAAGAAGTTGTTCCTTTCTTCACATGAAATCATGACTGGAAGTCGCTCTTCTTTAGGACTCCTGGCATCCTAGCCTGGTAATAATTTGCCATCCCAATGAACGGTGACTACATCAGGCACACCATCTTGAAAATCAGTCTTTATAGCTTCAGCTCTTGCCTTCCACATTTGAGACCGAATCCTTTGAATTGATGATTTGTTAATTGGGTATTCGTAGATGCTGAGACCTAGCGCTTCCACTGTAGCCTGAAAAATATAGACGGAGTCCCTATTGCTCAGCTGGCATCTGTCCAAAGCAGCTATCAGTTTCGGTGAGACAAAATCCTTTCTTCCTCTTTTTCCAGACGTTTCAGCCGCTTCAGCGTCTGATGTCTCAAACAAAGACTCTTCGTCAGAGCTGAGAAAACTACCATGTCATTATTGATGTAATACCTCGGGCGATGTAGAAGAAGTAGATGAAGCTAGTTTTCTTTTTTCTTCTTCCGCTTTTTGTTGCCTTAGGTATAATATGAAACTTGTATGAACATGTTCCGATGCAAGCCGGCACGGGTTGTAGTACTTCAAATGAGTTGAAATTTGATGTGCGAGTATTATATAGTAAAATGAAAAAAAAAATAGGCCATATACGTAACAAAATTTACTATTAAAAAAATAAGGGACACCCTATTGTACGCACCAAATTAAAATATGCAGTTGTGTATTATGGGTCGTCACTACAGAAACACACTCGAATTGACCTGAGAATTTACAAATTAAATTATTCTTAAAATATCACAGGACAGNTAAAAATTTACAAATAAATAAAATCATTATTAAAATATTACAGAACGATGATTTTTTTTCAGTTTTAGTCAAATTCTTAATAAATATAAAACACATTCTTTAAAGAAATGACTTACAGCACTGGATGACTTTTTCATATAAGAAGTAATTTTTCTGTTTTGGGCTGTAATGTGATTAACAAGCAGGAAAAAAAGCCAGCACGTTCATATAGGCGAACTACTGCGCCCTGAAGTTGAGGGCGGCAGGACGGTCAACGGAATAACTAACGTTCTTTACAACTTGGTTATAAAAATTTATAAAGTCATATAACTGATCTGATCATGACAAAGGTAATTTAAGGTAAATAATCATTTCTATTGTCTAGTAACAAATTTATTGCAATCTATCATTGGTGGCGTTTAATAGTGCAGGAAAAGCTTACCCGGTATGTATTTTAATAGTGTGTAAAGCTGAAAAACTGCTGACTCGT
The DNA here is from genome assembly GCA_002778355.1 of Clitarchus hookeri. Taxonomy (NCBI): domain Eukaryota; kingdom Metazoa; phylum Arthropoda; class Insecta; order Phasmatodea; family Phasmatidae; genus Clitarchus; species Clitarchus hookeri. The sequence goes on along the minus strand of NQII01002460.1, from coordinate 303,915 downwards.
GAAGACTACAAAGGATGTTAATGTTACTGAGATGTGTAGTGAGATACAAGATGTTGCAAGAAAGGTGTCTCAGAAAGTTTTAGATTACTTTTGTAAGTCCATTTTATAAGTTAATGTGCCTAATTTATTTATTAATTTGGAATTTTGCTGAATCGACATGTATCTGTAGATACCGGCGAGTAGAGTTTTTCTGAGGTACAGTTGACTGAAACATACATCCGCTCGTCTATGAAAGAAGGAGACCAGTAGGATTGTCAACTTATCTTTATAGACAAAACCACTGACTTAAGTGAACAAATTTGAACTTCTACAAAGGGGTAGGGAAAAAATTAATGAATTAAATCCTTTGCAATTTTATTGTTGGTTCTGCTACACTGTGTTAATTTTCTGTATGTATCACGCTTTTATGAACTATTGTTCAACATTTGCATGCCTGTAAGATTGTATGATTTACTGCAATAAATATATAGGCATTTTCATTATTTATTTTATTATGTGTGATTTTATTTAGAACTACGAGACGTGTCCATGAAGTAAGAGTACTGTTGGGCTGTTGTGCTGTGGAATTTTTTTTTCAACAGTTGGCAACACTGAGTGGTAGTGGGGAGGGGTGTCTCCTGAACATAACGAGTACCAGCGACCCTCGTCAGTATCACAACTCGCCTCGTAGTGTCCGTTTCTGTGAAATATGTCGATCAGAAATCCCGCCAAGTGCGAGGTGCGCACTGTCATGAGGTTACTTCGCACGGATCAAAACGGTTTATGGCGAAGATGCTATGAACCGAACGAACGTGTTTAAGTGGTCTCGTGAGTTCCCCATCTGCCAAAAAATTCAAAACCTCAATTTCTGTCAATAAAATCATGGCAACCGTGTTTTGGGACCAAAAAGGGATCATCTTGATCGATTTTTTGCCTCAGGGAGAGACGATTACTGCAGCACGATACTGTGAGACCCTACAAAAGCTCAAGAGAGCAATTCAAAACAAACGGAGGGGAATGTTGACGAAGGGAGTGTGTTTGTTGCACGACAACGTCCGCCCGCACACGGCCAACGTCACCAAGGCGCTTTTGAACTCGTTTAGTTGGGACATTTTGAACCTCCCTGCATACTCCCCTGACATGGCACATTCAGATGTTCATCTTTTCACCTTCCTGAAGACTCACATGGGTGGAAAAAAATTTCTTACTTATGAGGAGGTGAAAAAAGAGGTCTTGAAGTGGACGAAGAAGATGGCGGGAGAGTTCTATGAGGAGGGCATCATAAAACTTGTGCCACGACTTACAACCTGCATAGAACGGGAAGGCGACTACGTGGAAAAATAAGTAACATATAAACCTACAATATCCTGTAATTTTGTTTAAATAAAAATTTTTTTAACAATACAAAAATTGAGTACTCTTACATTCTGTATATGCCTCGTATGTAACTGATTTCTATTTTAAATGTTTCGAAAGTGTACAGCTAAATCTAAAAAAAGTTCCCTAGTGAGACTTTTGACTATTAGTATAAGTGAGTGTTACCCGAGATGAATTAAAAAAAAAGAATGGTAACGAGAAAGGGGGAGATGCGTCTTTCGCCTAGGACACGGAGTTACTTGGCACCGACCCTGACAGACAGTGTTGACAGTTACAAAATACAAAGAATTATGAATGATTATGTTGTGTAAGTTTTGCGCTAGTAAGAAAACTAAAAGTGTAATCTTGGTAAAAGCTGTCTGAAACATCCGTAAAGCCTCTGAAAATTTTCTAATTTCATTTATAAAACCTATCAAATTAAGCTATATGTCTCCGGTACATCTAACTGTAACTAAGTATTGTTTTCTCAGTGCGTTATTTATGTAATTACTAATCTTGTTTGGTAATCATGTTTCGTTAGTAAGTAATTATTGTAGTAATCCGCTAGTAAAGTTAGTTTAGAACCATTATTACTGTTTGAGGTGTTGTTGATTAAACCGGCTGAGTCACTGACAGCTGCCCGGCAATTGGAAAACCACGCACCTCTCTTCCTCAGGGGTAATTTTCGATAGTGCTCTTTAGTCTACAATATGTTTTTACTTATATATTACCTTCATTTGCAAAATACGGTTTACAAGAAATTATACATTTTGTAATTTACAATTAATTCTATTTCATGAACGAGTGCACCTTTCTGACAGCCAGTGTCTAGTGGTGTATCATAGATTATATGAACAACATTCCTCCTAGAACAACTTAAATCAGCCGATGTTCGTCACCTTATCAGCATTAAACATAGCTCCTTGAAACATTTTACAGACTAAAAACGGTAACATACACTACTTCTAGATGCATACTAATAACGGCCTTCTTCCGAATTTCTAACCTAATATTCAACAAATTGCCTCTAACGTGACGTCATCGCATGAAGAACTCGTGCTCCTGGCCTCGTTGCAGTCAGTGCAAAAGGTTGGTCGAAAGTAAAATGACGCAGGCGCCACACAGATGAGACTTCTTGTTTGCTCATACTGCGCATTGCAGAGGAATGGGAATATGACCAGTTGAGTATGCTTGTTGCGAAGCACAACAATGGGCGCCATTCCGGCTGTGGTACGCTAACAGACTCCATGTGTGAGGGTTTGCATGTAGGAAAAAGACGAATTGCTATATTATATCAAGAAAACAAAAAAATTTCGTATGGAAATATTGACAAAAATTAACATCCCCCCTCCCTCCCACAACCCATTATGTATTAAATGTTTGATTATATATCTCAAAACATTCAAAATAAAAACTAATTGTTTTCGATATTTTAAATTTTACGTAAGAGTGGTTGCAATCCTGAACTGATCATCAGGCCGTTTTCTTTTATTTCTTAGTGCCTTACTGAAGCTTCACGAAGTATCTCGCAGGTGTATATATTTTTTTTTTTCATCGTTACATCTACTGTATATTAATTTTCAGACAATTTAAACATTCTTCAACAAACACAACCTCTACTTTTATTGTACAGTACTGGCCCATAAAGTTGCTAGTATAGGATAAAATATTTTGTCATTTACAGTCATGCTGGTTCATTCGCTTATTTAGTTATATTTTTATTCAACGGCCAATTAAGTAATAAATTCTTTCATTTCACATTAAAATACATTCGAACCAGGTGGCTGCTATTTTTCAATCTGCGAGAAAATTTATATTTCATATTATTTAGAGCCATTTACATCCTGTTTACAAACAAAAGTATTCTTCGAACATTCAGAGTTTAAGACACGTTTTAAATGCTTCGATATAACTGTTTAAAAAATGCCTTCAGGCTTATTTTAAAACTATGAAAGAATGAAAATGTTACATCTGATACAGTACCTTATTTGGTGTTGTCAGATGGCTATGTCGGAAATGTTATTGGTTGGAAACATATATGCATACATTGTCTACGTACGTATAGATGCAGACATACGTCCATGTAGGTAAACACTGGTATCGCGCACACCTGACAGACACAACAGTACACATACCACATAAGACTACCCCTTCAAGAAGAGTGAAATATGCGAAGAAAATTAACATGAGATAAAAATACTGACTTCTTCCTACGCGTTACATAACTGAAGATCACTTTCAGTTTATGCGTTGGGGGAGGGGGATAATTTTTCACTAGGAAGTGAAAATCTTGATCAGTAAGTGTCACCTGATTTAAGCAAATTTTTAAATTTTCTGTCAACAAAAGTTTTGTTAGACTATTTATTCTTTAAACCGTTTACGTAAATAACAGTCAGCTTTTCATATAATGTAAGAGTGACTTACTGCACAAATATGTTAACATACTTGAAAGGAACAACCTGTTACTTGTTCCTTCGTAATCAAAATTATATATTCAAGTCTGACGTATTTTCTGAGGTATAACAACTCCATTTACACTTCAGCCAATATGTACATTGTAAATTATAAACAATTACGTTAGTTAATAANTACATAACTGAAGATCACTTTCAGTTTATGCGTTGGGGGAGGGGGATAATTTTTCACTAGGAAGTGAAAATCTTGAGCAGTAAGAGTCACCTGATTTAAGCAAATTTTTAAATTTTCTGTCAACAAAAGTTTTGTAAGACTATTTATTCTTTAAACCGTTTACGTAAATAACAGTCAGCTTTTCATATAATGTAAGAGTGACTTACTGCACAAATATGTTAACATACTTGAAAGGAACAACCTGTTACTTGTTCCTTCGTAATCAAAATTATATATTCAAGTCTGGCGTATTTTATGAGGTATAACAACTCCATTTACACTTCAGCCAATATGTACATTGTAAATTATAAACAATTACGTTAGTTAATAATTGCTATGCTCGGGAAAACAAATTAATATATTTTAATTAGTGGTTAACAAAAATTACGAGGAATACTATTTAATTATGTGTCTTTTGTTTGGTAGCGAAGTTAAGGCAGCAGCCTTGTCTAACATACTTTTAAACCCCAATATAAACTATCTATGTATAGTGCACAGAGAAAAACAAAGTGTTACGTACACTAAATGCAATATAAAAAGCTCCAGAGGTTTGTAGTGATAAATTTTTCAAAACCTTATTGTAATACTATTTCACTGTTACATTAACAGATTTTTAATACAGCAGTTAACACTGAAGAGCCAAAAAAAAAAAAAAACTGGTACACCTGCCTAATATCGTGTAGCTCCCCCCCTCCCCCCAACTCGAGCACGCAGAAGTGCCGCAAGACGACGTGGCATAGACTCAACTAATGTCTGAAGGTATGCAGGAGGCAATTCACACCATGAATCCTGCAGGGCAGTCCACAAATCCAATCTGCGCCAATTTGAGAAAGGGTTGCACGTCTGTCACGTTTAATGATTCTCGTCAGTAGTCGTTTGTCCCGTTCGTTCACGATCTTTTTCCGGCAGCAGCGATGCCGAAGATGTGATGTTTTACCGGATTCCCGATATTCATGGTACACTCGTGAAATGGTCGTACGCGAACATCCAAATGGTTATCGCTACCTCGGAGATGCTATGTCCCATCTCTCGTGCGCCGACTATAACACCACGTTCAAACTCGATAACCTGCCATTGTAGCAGCAGTAACCGATCTAGCTGCCGACCGTATCGCGTTACTCTGATTGGTTCCATACACCTGTTTGTTGCATACGCACGCCTATACCAGTTTTTTTTGGCTCTTCAGCGTATATTTGTACGTTCAAGCTAACACAAGTAACATAGGTTTCTTGTTTAATATCCCTAGCAATTCAAAGTGTAACGCTTTCTTGTTACATGAATGAATATTTTTTGTGCACAATTTTGTTTAGTAGTGNTCCCTAGCAATTCAAAGTGTAACGCTTTCTTGTTACATGAATGAATATTTTTTGTGCACAATTTTGTTTAGTAGTGAGCTATCGTCACTTATGCAGAGCATCAAATAAAATCATTCGTTGCTACGAAGTACTTTGCGGAGAATTTTATGNTTTTTGTGCACAATTTTGTTTAGTAGTGAGCTATCGTCACTTATGCAGAGCATCAAATAAAATCATTCGTTGCTACGAAGTACTTTGCGGAGAATTTTATGTAAAATGCATATAAAAAACATTACCAACATTCGTATTAACACAACGTTAGAAGTGCTACTGTATCAACAGATGATTAGACTAAACCATCCGGCCGGAATCGTTTTTAAAAACATTTTCACTACATTTCTAAATACAAAGAATTTTTGGCTAACATTTTATTATTACAAAACAAGATATCTGGCGCAACCATTATGCACTAACATCGTGAAAAATAATAGAAAACGTAGTAAATTTCCTGGAAATAAAGACTCCCAATGTAAGTTTCACTATCGAATGAAAACACATTCGCATTCGTTCCTGTTTGCTCAACAGGAACATACTGGCGTTTAACACATTAGACTTTCAGGCAAACACCTCAATCGGTGGATATAAACAAATGTAAATTTTTATTGCCATAATATTATATGCAAGATAAAATAGCAAATCTTAAATGCTCCCAACCACTGTAATCAATAGGGAAAGATTTACAAAAATGTATTATTGGCTTTTCCAAGGTGCATATCTTCCATACTGGCATGTCTGTTGTCATACACATGACCGGAGTACTGCTAATGCAAGACAACTAGAGCAAAAGGTTGAGTCGTCTCGCCTGTTTTGAGTAAAGGTACTTCGGAGGGTGGTGCGTGACGTCACTGCGGCGCAGCGCTCCCCCGAGTCTAAGACCGCCCGCATGATATTAAGTGTTAGTTTCAGACCGCGGTTTAACCCAACCTGGGGCCCAATTATTGAAACTATCGGAGTTATTCCTCTGGAGGAAAGACGTCATTCCGCTATCGGAATGCCGAAAGGCAATTTTTGAACATCCGATAAAGGAATGAACCCGACAGCTAGGCAGCTGCCGGAATCGCCATTCCTGTATAAATTTGTCTTATAATACTTTGTGTGATGTAGGAAACTTGAAAATACACTCGCGCGTAGTTTATTACAAATATAATTAATAAGGGAGAGTAAAACTGTTACCAAATATCAAATTATCACGGCAATTAAATATCTATGAAAAAATTGTGCGAACGAAGTTAAGTTGGTAGTGGAAAGCTGATAGAATTGCAAAGAATATCATGTGAAATATTACACGAAACGTAATAAATTTGTTTTAGACATGCAAACGTTAATGAAAACTATTTTATAGTTTATAACCTTTGCCGGAATGTCAGCATGGTAAAGCGTTTTACTTTTTGTTTGTGAATGAAGTTGCGATAAAGTAATTAAAATATAAAATTTTCTTAAATATATTCTTAATTAATACTAAACCTTTATCTAGCAACAATATGAGTTATCTGTTTAACATGTTCTTTCACGGGTTAAGTTATTTTAATGGCAAATATTAGTGTATTTAAGTCAATACAAATTCTTTTAAGGAAGAAAACCAATCTGAATGAAAAATAACAGTTCCTGTGGATTACCTATGTCTGACTTCATTATATATATATATATATATATATATATATATATTTATATATATATATAAAGGCTGAGTATAAAATAGTACCCCAACTTTGAAGGTCTATAATATCAAAACCCAACAACCTACAACCTTGGTTGACCAATCAAATGAACCGTGGAACTGTAACGTTTGTTTGCCATATCTTCATAAATGTTCAATGTGAACACCACGAGCGGCCCGAACGACATCTATGGGATAATCAAACTCGTTCCACACTCTTGTCAACATGTCCGGTGTTAGGGTTTGGATGGCATCCGAAATTCTCGTTTTGAGGTCGTCAATGTTAGCCGACAATAGTGGACGAAACACTTGATCCTTGATGAATCCCCATAGAAAAAAAGTCGCACGGGGTAAGATCCGGCCTTCTTGGGGGCCAGTTATGAAGATCTTGGTCACCAGCTGCTCCTCGACCAATCCAGCGTTGCGGCAACGTCTCGTTCTGATATCCGCGAGTAGTTAGGTGCCAATGGGGTGGCGCACCATTCTGTTGGAAAATGAAGTCCCCCACCGCCTCTTCTAACTGAGGAAACAACTACTCTGTAAGCATATCCTAATAAAGAATTCCAGTAACAGTGGGCTCGTGAAAAAAAAGGGCCGAAAACAGTGTCTTTGGATACAGCGCAAAACGCGTTCTCTTTGGAGGAAGTGCGCTCGTGTTCGGTGGTTTAATGTGGATGCTCCTGACCCCATAGCTGCACGTTGTGCCGGTCCACCTTACCATTTGTATGGAACGTAGCTTCATCGCTAAAAACCAGCTTAGACATGAATGCATCGTCTTCCTCGTTCTGGGCAAGAACGAAAGCGCAGAAATCACGTCTCAGATCTTTTATCCCTTTCGGTAAGAGCATGTACAAGCTGTAACCTCTATGGTTTGTACANCGCAGAAATCACGTCTCAGATCTTTTATCCCTTTCGGTAAGAGCATGTACAAGCTGTAACCTCTATGGTTTGTACATCAATCGCTTTCGCAACACTGTCCGTACCGTCGATTGAGGAATTTGTATTTCCCGACTAGCTTGTCGAGTTGATTTNGCTGCACGTTGTGCCGGTCCACCTTACCATTTGTATGGAACGTCGCTTCATCGCTAAAAACCAGCTTAGACATGAATGCATCGTCTTCCTCGTTCTGGGCAAGAACGAAAGCGCAGAAATCACGTCTCAGATCTTTTATCCCTTTCGGTAAGAGCATGTACAAGCTGTAACCTCTGTGGTTTGTACAGCAATCGCTTTCGCAACACTGTCCGTACCGTCGATTGAGGAATTTGTATTTCCCGACTAGCTTGTCGAGTTGATTTTCTTGGACAGCGAACGAACGCTTGCTGAATCCGTTGCACATTCTCTTAGGACACACGCGGCTGCCCATAACTTTTGCCTTTGTAAAGGCACTCTGTGTCACGGAACTGACGAAACCAACGTACGACACTCCACTTATCGGGAAGATGACGTCCGTATTTGCGACGGAATTCACGCTGAACAGTCATGACCGATTCGTATTTAGCAAACTGAATAACACAGAACGCCTTCTGTTGTTCCGTCGCCATCGTGATGCGGACTAACACACAACACACGCTCATAGTGCGACGACAGACGCTCTCAGTGTCATCTCTCAGCACGTAAAGGAAACATCAGACCGTCCTCTTCACATTGACGTGTCGAATGCGAGCTTGTTACCCCCTCACCTCAAACCGAGACTTACGAACGCCATCCGAACCACAACACCGGACATGCTGACAAGAGCGTGGGACGAGTTTGATTATAGCGTAGATGTAATTCGGGCCGCTCATGGTGGTCACATTGAACATTTATGAATGTTACCATTTGTTTGAAGTGTCAAGGTGCCAAATAAACTAACCTCAATCAAGGTTGTAGGTTGTTTGGTTTTGATAACATAGACCTTCAAATTTGGGGTATTCTTTTATACTCAACCTGTTTATCAGTTAATAGTTTCGCCGTCACTGTAGAAAGTTTGTTTTTTTAAGGTAGTTGCAATTACTCGTACCTATCCCAGATTATCTGCAAACAAATAAAAGTATTTATGAGTTTTAAAACAAATTTTTCTACTACAACAGATTTAACGTGATTGGTTCAGCTTCACTGATGAGAGACGAAATGCAACGATGCCAAGTTGTAAAATCGATTCTTAAAAATTCCATACATTATATCTAGACAGTTGCTAGTAGTCTCAAAAGTTTACATTTTGGGATCGCGACACTCGCTACAAGCATGGAAGTATCAAAACAATCCGTTAGAGAAATTTTCCCGATAGTTAAAAAAAATGGGGCCCCTGTTTCGTTGTCAACACGTGACAACTGAACATTTTTACATAATTTAGTATGGTGTTTGTATTTCCAATGCCATATCTGTATTGCAATTATTTGCGGTATTACGCTCGTTCAAACGGCAAAGTCTCTAGTTTTTTGTTACTGTGAACCACAATCACACATTAAATCTGATTTTTCTTAGTGCCTCGTCGTAGTCGTGGATGTGACTGTATAGGCACACTTGTGTGGTTGCAACTTGCAGAAACGTTTCTGGACGTGGTGACAGTGCGTTAAGTTTTCATAGATTTCCGGACGACCCTGATATTTTTATACAATGGGTATTAACTTGTAAGCGACAGACAAGGCCAATCGCGAAAAAATGTAAGCATTTGTTTGGATCACTTCGTATCTGAAAACTTCGAAAGAGACCTACAGGTCAGAAGAGAAGAAAAGTGTTTAANAGCATTTGTTTGGATCACTTCGTATCTGAAAACTTCGAAAGAGACCTACAGGTCAGAAGAGAAGAAAAGTGTTTAAGCAATGTTTTGTACCGCATTTAAATCTACCGCATAAAATTGAAAACGCGTCCCGTGACAGAGAACGACGCCTGAATTTGCGAACCGCGAAGAGAAANTAAATCTACCGCATAAAATTGAAAACGCGTCCCGTGACAGAGAACGACGCCTGAATTTGCGAACCGCGAAGAGAAAGCTGTGGAAGAATTGCACGATTCTGAAGGGGGAAAAAAACGGTAGTTGTACGATTCCTTACACAGTAGTGTCAAAAATGATGAAAAACACGCTCAGATATGTCAATCAGTCAGAAGAAGAAATGGACNGATTCCTTACACAGTAGTGTCAAAAATGATGAAAAACACGCTCAGATATGTCAATCAGTCAGAAGAAGAAATGGACTCAGAGGCTAATTTGTCAGCGAAATTGAAGACCGTGGAACAAGAAATGATGCTATTGAAAAATAAGTATCTGACCTAGAAAATTAAATAAACCAGAGACGAAAACCGTTTGGAAAATGAAAACTAAATGTTGAAACAACAGCTGCTGCAAATTAAAATTTTGCATTAAGCTTTATACAATATTTGTTAAAAATGAAACACAGAAAAATTTGAAAAACGTTTTCGCGCCTAAACCAATTAACAGGTTACTAACTAAAAATAAGTTTTGCTGGGAAAAAGAANAAAACGTTTTCGCGCCTAAACCAATTAACAGGTTACTAACTAAAAATAAGTTTTGCTGGGAAAAAGAAGACATTGAAGCTGCTATCACTCTCAGGTCAATTTCTCAGAAAGCCTATCTTAACATGAGAAATAAAGTGGGCTTGCCACTTCCGGGGTTGTTGACTCTCCTAGAATGGACTCGAAATTAGAGGTGTAGGCCAGGCATTCAAAATGAAGTGTTAGCAGTCCTTGAAGTTACATCTAAAATCATAAATGAAATAGAGCGAGTAACAATTCTGTCATTTAAAGACATGAATGTAGATTCAAGATTATNGTGGGCTTGCCACTTCCGGGGTTGTTGACTCTCCTAGAATGGACTCGAAATTAGAGGTGTAGGCCAGGCATTCAAACTGAAGTGTTAGCAGTCCTTGAAGTTGCATCTAAAATCATAAATGAAATAGAGCGAGTAACAATTCTGTCATTTAAAGACATGAATGTAGATTCAAGATTATNACATCTAAAATCATAAATGAAATAGAGCGAGTAACAATTCTGTCATTTAAAGACATGAATGTAGATTCAAGATTATTTTATGATCAAAGTGAAGATGAAATACTTTGGCCAAATAGAAATGTACAAGTTATTATGGATTGAGGACTGGCTTCAAAGTGGAAACAGCCTATATTTTATGACTTATAGATTGAAAACTGACCAAAGAACTGCTTTTCGGAATAATAAGAACACTTGAAGAAAGGTAATTTTCTTTCCTTGCAGTTGTGACATGGGCGAAAGTAATATAGGCTTATGAAAATAATTGAATATATCACCATCCAGCACAACGTTTNAGAATTGAATATATCACCATCCAGCACAACGTTTGAAAACCCCCACAGTAAAAATCCTGTGTGGGTTTTCGCAGATATGCTATATGCCATAAAATTGTTATGAAATAATTTTTTGGATTATGGAATACAACTCTCTTGTGGAAAAGTTGTTACATGCAAGTCATAGTTGAAAACATAGAACTGAAGTTTGTCTCAACAACTTGCACCTCTTCACATTCAGTTAAAGGGAAATACTCTCCAGGAAATAAATTTTGCTGTACGATTGTTTTCGTAGCACACAGCAACACGACAGTCATAAAAATATCCTGAACACCCAGAAATCGGTTAATTTTTTTTTTTAGATGACGGGTTTTTTGATGTGATGAATACAAGTTTCACTCATTCAAGTTTCGTTTGAAGGAGTAGTTATAAATAATTATAGAAATGGAACTAATGGTGCTTAACATGAGAATCGTAGGCCACAAAACACTGATGCCATTTCAGAAAGGTGTATTAATATCTATACGATCTTTACGTGGCTCACAGAATTATCTCCAAAAAACCAACTCATTGAAACAACTTGCATAAAATATCGCTTTAACAAGAACTTCCTTGAAAGTTTCGTTTCTCATCGCAGAAGTATCGGTAGTACTTATGATAATCCAACACCAACAGATTTTATGTACAGGTTCTGGCAAATGTTACTGGGATACGAACTTCCTCTACCGCAAGGAGAATGTGTTGAGGACGATGGTTCAAGACTAGCCAGATGTTCACTATGAATGCCACAGAAAACGAAGATGAAGAAAATGAGGAGGTTCAAGAAGAAACTATGGTCACGTTCTTGATAAGATCGCGGGAAGAAAATGAAGCGTTAAGATACGTAGGTGGATATTTTGTTCGTAAAAGTGAGAACGAGGGCTTGAAAATTTCCGCTACGTTATAATTAATTTAAATTCGTATGCTGTTTGCGATGTAAANGGCTTGAAAATTTCCGCTACGTTATAATTAATTTAAATTCGTATGCTGTTTGCGATGTAAACGTGTCTTCTCATATATTTTATTTGTANGAGGGCTTGAAAATTTCCGCTACGTTATAATTAATTTAAATTCGTATGCTGTTTGCGATGTAAACGTGTCTTCTCATATATTTTATTTGTAGGCGAGTCGTGGAAAATTAACTGTCCCATCACCAACATTTGTGGGACACTATAGTGCGCCGAATAAATGTTTAATAGACACCATGAGTTCGGCTTACAAAACTGGAAATGTTTTGTGTAAAACTTTTTCGTGAAACTGGTCGAACAATTTCCACAGGTCAACAAAAAAGTGGTAAAGAAGTTTGCGAGAACTAGGACATTTATAAGAATGCGGCATCTAAATTGTCAAGCGAAAGTCATGTGTGCCGAAAAGTATAAGCAGAGGAAGCTTGCACAGCTTCTTCAGAAGCACTGACCTTAAGGTAATACATTGATATTCGTCAGCATGCTTGTTTTTGTGTAAGAACTTTGTTATTACATATAATGTATAAGTAACTTTTGCTAACATACTAAAATAATATTTTTTTTGTTAATTTATTTTAACACCGCAGGACAGATTTGTGTATATATAATTTGAATATATTTGTTTCATTAGGTCTGATTAATATTTAACAGTTATCTTCAGCTAATTACAGGAGGGTATTCTGTGGAATAATTCCATGAGCATGAAACGCGATGTTCATCTACTTTTTTCTTGCATAAGTTAATGCGGATTTTATTTTTATATAAATTTTTTTTCTGACAGCAATATAAGTAGTATTTCAAAGAAAAGAAAATGTTTAATATATTATTGCAAAACAGTAGCTGTACCAACTTGCAAACGAGTATTAGAAACAAGTTTTACCCTTAGCTGCAGTCTCGACTGGCCAGTTGCTGCACCATAGTGACGTCAGCGCGCACCACTCAATGTATCGTTACTCACACGGCTCGCTCGCGCCAACCTCCCTTGGCCAGTAGCCTTGCTGCTAGTCCTCAAGCACATTGTTGTTATCGCGGATGACCTGGCCTGCTCACTGACACTCCATGGCTTTTACCATAAGTTAGTTTGTAAGCCTTCAGGCAAAACACCGGGGGACGTTAATAAGCCCTATACAATACTTTGAGGTACTTTGGAAGGAGAGGATTCATGTTCCTTCGCAATGAAATTCTTTTTCCTCTTCCCGCGCTATCATCACTGCGTCACTGGGCGTCACGCATCAATATGAGGCAAGGAATACTTAAGGATGTACTAATGTTTATGGAAATTGGTGTTCTAGACTTGAAGGAAGGGGACAAATTAACAGTTCTACTATTTGACGAAGTAAAAATAAGTTAATTTTTCTATTTAATATGTTTATTTCATATTATGATTGCTTAAAGTCTCATCGACAGCGGGGTCATTGGAGACGCGCACACACAAAATCACCACAATCAAAGGGAATCGGCCATGCCCTTTATTAAGGGACCATACTAGCATTTGACTGGAGTAAAACCATGGAAAACTAAAATTAGAATGGCCGGACCGGGACAGGGACCCGCATCCTCCCGAATGCGAGTCCAACGTGTTGCCATTGCACCACCGCGCTCAGTATTTAGTATAATTAAATTCACAATGAAATTTAGTATCAGTTTATAATGTAGTAATTTTTATTCCTACGGAATAAAAATTTATTATATTTAGAGTACATAAATAAGACAAAAGAGATAGGTAATTGAGGAGAAAAAAAAGTTAGCGATCTTAAAATATATATTCACATTTTATTTTAAATGCTTTAGGTATTTTATATTCACAAATACTTCTAATTTTATTAATATTTTATTACTTCACAAATATAACGATCTTAAAACGTAAAGCTCAGTCGTTCTTTTCTTGTAAGTTTTTTTTCTAAACTCACTCCCCTTACAAATATTTCTTCATTTCGCAGAAATACTGTAAAAAATATGATAAAACTTATTCGTAAAATTGTTGGCACTCATTTTATGTAATTATAGTGTATTTTACGTAGCAACTTTTATGGGCAAACAATTGTTAGATGTAAAACTTTTCTACGAGTAGGACAAAAGCTGAAGGTCGCATTGTGGGGCCAAACAGTCAAGCACAAGTGATTATGGCAAGAGGTTTCTTGTCTTCATGGAGGTAGCCAGTATTCATAGATTTCGACAAAAAATAACAGTACTCATATTCAATTTTATTATAATTGAGCTGTATGTCTCTGTGTTGCGAGTTGTAGCATGTGTCAGCGTGTGGCGCTGTTAGCGATGACAAAGGCATACCGTACAACTTCTACGGATGCCCTGACTGTGTTAGCTGGAGTCGTCCCACTGGACCTCCGTGTAGCTGAACTGGGTTCACTCGCGGAGAAAAAGATCATGGGCCAACTTGATCCGGACAGCTGGAAAGTTGCTCGGGAGAATGTCGTGGAGGAATGGCAACACCGATGGTCTGCCTCTGAAAAGGGGCGAACGACCTACGCGGTCTTTCCCAGTGTCCAGGAAAGGCTGCAATGTAACATCTTTCCGGTGCCATCTCTGATGCAATTTCTCTCCGGACATGGCAACTTCCAAGCTAAACTCCACTCGTTTGGGCTTGTGGAGAATCTTCTCTGCAATGATTGCCAGGTGCCACGCACCATGGAACATGTGCTGAATGACTGTATGTTATTTGAAGATCTCCGAGAACTCCTGAAATGGAGACTCTCTCTTCTCGGTTACGACTTTGACCTGTAAGCTTCAAAGGCTGCCGACAGCAGCGCGAGAGCATCGCTGTCGGAATTCACCAGCAAAGTTATGCGCCGGTTGAATGCGAGAAATCGTACTCAAGCCGAGCGGTTGCCCGACGTCCCCTTGCAAAAGCTGCTTAAGCAGCTCGGGGACGGGCTGTGCGGACCGGCCACAGANCTTGCAAAAGCTGCTTAAGCAGCTCGGGGACGGGCTGTGCGGACCGGCCACAGACTGGTCCTATGAGTCTAAAACCCTTGCTGGGGTAAAACAACTACACCCTTGCTGGGGTTTACTGATTGTAACAAACCTGATATTGACTTTCTGAGTGTTGATTTACGGTGGATGAACGCACGAAATCATGGACTAATAAGCGGTCTTTTGTGAGTAAGTCATTCGACACCTAAGGATGAAAGCGCCCGAGGGTAAACCCTGTAAGCTGCCACTTAGGAGCAATCCTAGAGAGACAGCCGGGTTATGCGAGTGGCCACGTAAGTGAGCACTCTCATGTAGCTCCGGGGCTCTGTTCGGCGAATCACTTGAGACTGACGGGACATGGTAACAAATGNGTTAGCTGGAGTCGTCCCACTGGACCTCCGTGTAGCTGAACTGGGTTCACTCGCGGAGAAAAAGATCATGGGCCAAATTGATCCGGACAGCTGGAAAGTTGCTCGGGAGAATATCGTGGAGGAATGGCAACACCGATGGTCTGCCTCTGAAAAGGGGCGAACGACCTACGCGGTTTTTCCCAGTGTCCAGGAAAGGCTGCAATGTAACATCTTTCCGGTGCCATCTCTGATACAATTTCTTTCCGGACATGGCAACTTACAAGCTAAACTCCATTCGTTTGGGCTTGTGGAGAACNAATTTCTTTCCGGACATGGCAACTTACAAGCTAAACTCCATTCGTTTGGGCTTGTGGAGAACCCGCTCTGCAATGATTGCCAGGTGCCACACACCATGGAACATGTGTTGAATGATTGTGAGTTATTTGAAGATCTCCGAGAACTCCTGAAATGGAGACTCTCTCTTCTCGGTCACGACTTTGGCCTGGCAGCTTCAAAGGCTGCCGACAGCAGCGCGAGAGCATCGCTGTCGGAATTCACCAGCAAAGTTATGCGCCGGTTGGATGCGAGAAATCGTTCTCAAGCCGTGCGGTTGCCCAACATCCCCTTGCAAGCTGACTAGGCAAGAGACCTACGTAGCTCGGGGACGGGCTGTGCGGACCGGCCACAGGCTGGTCCTATGAGTCTAAAACCCTTGCTGGGGTAAAACAACTACACCCTTGCTGGGGTTTACTGATTGTAACAAACCTGATATTGACTTTCTGAGTGTTGATTTACGGTGGATGAACGCACGAAATCATGGACTAATAAGCGGTCTCTTGTGAGTAAGTCATTCGACAGCTTAGGATGAAAGGGCCCGAGGGTAAACCCTGTAAGCTGCCATTTAGGAGCAATCCTAGGGAGACAGCCGGGTTATGTGAGTGGCCACGTGAGTGAGCACTCGCATGTAGCTCCGGGGCTCTGTTCGGCGAATCACTTGAGACTGACGGGACATGGTAACAAATGAGACTGATTATATTGTAAGGTCAACCGTCTTCCATGATAGGTGGAAGGCGTTCAGATCTATGAAACTTGACTGTTGGGCAGTCAAGTGGAGGGGCATGTTTTCCTAGATGACTCTAAGGTAGTAATACCGGACTGTCCAAAGAAATTAGGCTCTGAAAGTTGTCTCCTGTGATACCTTGGTGGATCTGGTACAGGAGGGGAGGAGGTGCGGAGAGCCGGACATGTTCCGGAAAACATGTAGCATGTGTCGGATATTGTGGTGGTGGCAACTTGGCACTTTGGAAAGGATTAGGTGTGTGTGTTTCCAATATAACATTCTGTTATCCAGTATCAAGTGAATGCTTCATTTACTTTTTTCCTGATGTGCCACATCTTCTCAAACTCATTAGAAACTGGTTTCTTGACAATGGTTTCATGTGGCCCAATGGAAACTTTGCTAAGAAATATTCAGTGAAGGATTTAATTGTGGATATCTCATCTTTAGAAGTGCATCCTTGTCATACGTTATCACACTTAATGTGTAATTTAGAAAAATTCAAAGACAGAAAGTCAGACTGGCCGCTGATTTACTATCTCACACAACAGCAATTGCAATTAGAAAATATAGCAAACTAGAGGAAGCCCCCCGTCATTGCAGATCTCACTGATTTTATAAACTCCTGGCTTGATCTGATGAGCAGTTATGTTCTAAATAAGCAACATTCTGAAACACTTCAACGCAAATGTGCTTTATTTTGAATAAAAAAGCACAAAATCGCATTTTAGATTTTCTGTTAGGAAATATTAATGAAATAAAATGTTACAGGGCAAAAATCACTACAAATTTTTTGGAAGGCCATTATTACATCCATAACTTCCAGCAAACAGTTCTTTTCGGATCTGCAACTTCAATACCCCAGCATTAAATACATTCTGTCCCACAGAGCCAACCAAGGCTCTGCCTATAACATATAACAAGACTTCCTATAAAATTTGTTCAGCCAAAATGACATAAGGAGGAGTGAATGACCGTCCGTCTCATATTGATGCACTAAACCCGCTGAGAATAATAATTTGCGGAAAAAACCCAAGTATAGTTCAGATTGAATTGAACACACAAGATGGTGCAGCTGGACCGGAAGAATTCATTGTCAGTAGTGTTTTTAAAAGTACCGGTATTATTAGAGACTGTGAAAGGCAACATGATACTGAAGGTGGCTCTAATTTACTGGCTAAAATAGAACTGCTACCAGTTAATACAGAAAATCCAGTCTCAGAAGAGTGTTTCATAGATGAACTTCAATACTCAGCAGGCTGGCTAGTAAAAAAATTTCGCTGTGAATTCCCTGAACTGAGTTGCCATACTAATGCAAAAAATTACTTGAACATGTCATCGTGTGCACAGCATATGTCCTGTGGTGGCTTGTTCCAGCCTTCACATACGTTCCAGGAGAAAGTCCAAGAAATGGAAACTATTTTTCAGCGGTGTCTGGGCCCTACGTTTCGCATAAAGCACGGCGTCTAAAAAAAAAATTACCACCACCATTTCGACAGAAGTAAATTAATGATATCCTTGAAAAAATGATTGCAACATTTGTAACGCTAAGAATTTTCGTACCAGTGAAATACCTCAATGGAGTCAGTCAACGAAATTCATCGAATAAAAAATACGTTGAAAAACACACAAGTTCTCTGTCTCCTAGAAAAAAAAAGATGTAAAAATTTTTGCAGTGAGGCAGTATTTTTTTCTTCCGAATGCTGAACCACAATTGAAGTTATTTCATTAATGTGTTATATAATCATTGCATAAAAGTCACATCGTGATTGATAACGTATTTTTAATTTGCCAATTGTTGTTGAGTCTTGAAAATGTTACATATTACATATTGTTCATTAAATTTATTATTGATTTTATATCTACCGTTGTTTAACTTTATATTTATTTTGGGCTGTACACATTTTTACTTTCTCGTACAGAACATTTTCTTCTTCATACGGTATTTTTAATTATCAAAATATTATAAATCTTGCATTTGTTATGTATTTCAGAACTGTATATGTTTTCTTGCAGAGAAAATTTTCTTGTTGTAATGCATTCTTAATTTGCAGATTTTTGTATATCTTGAAAGAGTTATGCTTTATAATAGCATTTTCCATGTTCTTCATAATGTATTTTTAACTTTGCAGGGGTTGTAAATCTTGTATATGTTATGTGTTATATAGATATTTACTTTCTTGTACAGGACATGTTATTGTCCATAATGTATTGTTAATTTGCCAAGTCTTGTATTTACGTGTTTCAGAACAATATTTTGCTTTCTCGTAGAACATTTTTGTTTTCTATATTGTAGTTTTGATTTGCAGATTGTTTTGAGACTTGTAGGTATATGCTATTGTATTTAAGAAAATTATTTTGTTTTCTTGGCGTGTAATTTTTTTTTTCCAAATTGTATTTTTATTTGTAAATCGCTGTAAGTTTGTACTTGCTACGTGTCTTATAATTGGCTTATTCTTTTGCATACAGATAAGTTTCCTTATGTAATGTATTTTGATTTAGTAATTTAGGTATTGTATTTGCGGCGTATTGTGAAATTCTTTAGTAGTTTTACACACAGACTGTGCTTTGACTCATATATTTGACAGTTGTAAGTTTTGTATTTTATTACTTTTATGTACAGAACGCATAAACATTATGTTGTATTAAATTAAGAACAGAACTTATGAGATTAAGAAATTTATACAAAATTTTTTTACGCATTTTCTGTAAAACTTTTGTGTAATGCGTTCGTTTCTCCCTCACTTGGCTCGCTTACTAGCAAGAATGTACGTATTTCATCAATACAATAAAGTCATGACCTTGTGAAATGTTTTTTCTTTAAAGTAGTTAGTTTTATTTGTAATGAATAGGGTTAGTGTCAACCGGTTTTGGATGAAGTTTCTCTAATAAGTCTGGCTTTTGAAAACCAGCCATTTAGGGAAAAAAACACCATGCAAGAATTGGCGATTTTTTAATGTAGCGTGACTTGTACGGTCAAATATTGATTATATTAAGAAAATATGGTTCGTTTAATACTGAAGCAAATAGGATAAAAGTTTACCACATGTGGAAAATTTAAGTGCAAACTTTCAAAGGTTACAAAAAATCTTTAAATAAATATTTTTGCACAATAGTATTAAAGATAGAATTAATTGAAGCATTCCGTAAGAAGCGTGATACATCTATGTACAGATCCTCAAGATTACAAACCGTTTGAAAGTTTGGTTCGCCGTCAGCGACGAGTTTGCTTTTACATGGCACGCTATTTTTCAAACACAAGAAGATCCTCCAGTCTGAGAGGTTTAGGCCGGGATATCGATGACTTCACGTATCACATAAGAAGTAACGAGCAACACGTTCATGTAAGCCGACTATGTCCTTACTAATGTGTTTCAGGGATACCTATTACGATCATTTCACGTAACGTTCACGTGATGGAAAAGCTTATCAATGTCTAAATTTGCGTGATGCGTGATACGTGATACGTGACTCTCCACCACGTGATATCGCTGACTAATCACAAGTGGAACGATGTTGTGTTATCGTTGCTTTTCATATTAAGTTGTCTTTGTTTTTTTTTTTAGTTGGTTTTTATTTTCGCGATGTCGTCTACTCACGTTTTTAATTCGTCTACCACGTGCATAATTTTCTCCCGGAAATGAGGATAAAGGAATAATAAAAGTTAGGCTACAATGATTTTGTTTTCAATTCGTAAATATTTAGGGAGCTTCACATTGCCACAGTTCATTAATTATGTTTCTCAGAGGTGTAAAAATGAGTAAATGAAATGCAGAATGTTTACCATTAAGTTTGCAATTTTTAGTAAACCTACTTCATTAAACACAATTTAATTTTCACAGCATATTAGAGTTTATTACATACGATGTATTCCATATGCACGAAAAATACGTCAACATCTCCCAGACTCATTTCGTTCTGTAGGTTATGGCTATCTCCTAGGCCGTGTCTCAAATGATTTCAGAGTTTGTATAAATCACAAGAGCCATACTTTCGCAACCTATTCTTGCCACATCAATATTAAAAAGCAAATACGACTGTATGACTTGAATTTTCAAAGTTTTCAATCTAAAAAGCAACAAAACGAATCCCCGACATTTTTATTCGGTACACACTGGTTACTGGTTACGTGAAGCATCACAACATACCACCCAAAAACACGTTTTACGTACACGTAAACGTATAGCGTGATGCGTGTTACGTGTAACGTGAAGTCATCGTAATACCGGCCTTAGGCCTGACGTCACGAATTTCACTAGAAATATGCAACGCCTCCATCGGCCAACCTTCCTTCCCTTGGGCGGCCATCATGTAATTGCTCGTCAGTGTAGTCGATAGTTACAAATCAATTATTTGTTTTCGATGCATATCCATAACTACCCCCTATGCGCTTACCACATCACTTTACAGTTTGGAAGCACCATGTTCCAGTTTGATCTCGTGCCTCAAAACCACCAGTGAATAAAGAACTTTAATACGTTAGACGAAACCTGCAACTTAACGTCAAATTGCGCGATGGCTTCTTATTATGAACTGTAAAGTGTATTCTTCACGGTTCCATCCTCCCTTTACAATATGTGGCGGGGAAAGTTGAATGAATATATTTGACATTTTGGCGGTTAATTTCCGAACATTATATTTCAATAGTTCTGAGGAGGTCTGGAATACTCCACTAGTCGCATCTGTTTAAAATCCCGTTCACCGGCAGTAAATGGCGCCGCTATTTGCCCAAAATGTCCTGATATAACGCACTATAACTCTAAATAGAAGTTTTTTTTTTGAAGATGATGCCAACAAGAATATTAAGTGCTTGCATTTATATAATTTCTAAAGGGATACGATTTGATGCAAAGCGGATTTGCTTCTCAACCGCTACACTGTGCCCTGTTCACAAGCAACTTAGTGGCTCCGAAATCCGATCCTTGAACGATGTCGTCACTCAGATTTACTTGCCCCCTCCGCTGCTATCACAGTTCCTCTGAACACGTAAACAATAACGGTCCAACCATCTCCAATGAGTCAATTTCTCACTGTCATATATATATCCAAATCGGGGTGCGAAATGAGGGAATAAATACAACACACAACAATTTAAATAAATAGTTATATTTTATAAGGAAAACCATCTATGGATTTAAAAAAAATAAATTAACAAAATGAAAGTGATAATGAATAAACACAAATCCACCCCACTTGCTTTTCGAATTCACCAACAAGAGAAATTTTTATTCTAGAAAACGGTAAAACCTCATAGTCACTAGCATAATGAATAATTTTTTTTTTATGGAAACGTAACCAACAGCTAACAAAAACATAAACATTATGGCTTTATGTGTCACAACACACAAGAAGGAATGAAGGTTATGTTAGCAAAACCACAATATCAGAATTACTTTCTTCTAACTTTCAAAATCTGGCCTCCGCACGTGATACGGATGTCTGTCTAATTGTTGTAGTATTAATTATAGACTGCCAATTACGGTATGTTAAGAATGTATCCCATTCACGTATGTGTTTGAATGGCGATAGCCTTACTAACATAACGTATTATTTACACGATTAAATTAAGTAAAAACTTTAAAAGGTGTACAAGTAAAAGAAATAAAATGTTCCGAAGTTATTTTCTCTTTTAAATACTGAACCAAAATCCGCCTCTACAAGTTGTATATACCGCAAAATTAAAGCCAAACAACTGATTTTCTTAACTTCCTAAAAACATTTTCTAGACATTTTACAATAAATACAAACGCGAAGAATGCAGAAAAATTTAAATATTAGAAACATACAGGATGATTCACGAGGAGGTACCGCCACTCACAGGGCTTTTTTCTGAAGTCTATTGGAGCAAAGAGTGTCACATGTTACAAATATTTACAGAGTAATTCGAAAAATTGGAAAGGCGAAGAAAAAAGAATAACCCTTGTAAAGTAAATACTGTTATGTAATTACAGACTCTATCGTTTACAGTTGAGCATCGAAATTGAGTGTAACAAGCTTACAAGATATGTTCAAAATGTTTCCGTCTACCTCCATACCTATGAACCGCACGCGTCGTTCTACGCAGCTGCACACGACTGTCTCTGTAGCGGCATGCATGATGCACGCAAGTAGCTCCTCACGTGTTTGTGCAGTCCTTTGGTACACAATATCCTTCATCCATACCCACACGCAACAATATAGTGCAGCTGTACACTGTATTGCGTTTCCAATTTTTCGTATTAGGCTGTAAATATTGCGAACTGGACCTACAGTCATATGACAGATTTTCCTCCAAATGACTTGAGCAATAAGCCATGTGAGTGGCGGTAATTCCTCGTGAATCGTTCTGTATAATATATGTAAGTTAATGTTTTCTAATAATTTACACATGATTTCAAAATCGAATTGAAATCACATAACATTACTTCGTCTCATATTGCTAACAGCTTTAAAGCGACTTAATCAATACTACTTTTTTTAAGAACACTAAATTTTCCTAATGAGGCGAAATCAAAGACTACAATTTTGATTGGCATGCTCGCTTGCAAATTTCAATAACTGTTAAACCACGACGTAAGAGAGATTCACACTCTTCATATTTTTTCTTTTTCACATTTTCTTCACCTTTTCAAATTCAAATTATTCTCGGTAGAAATTGTATTATGTAGCACTGTTCGTAAAACATTATTTGCCGCATATATTCAATTTATAAATAATAATGAAAAATACTTGTATGTAGCTTAGCGTACGTTTTTATGTAATACATAAATAAAATCCTGTTTAATATTTCACGTCAACTGCTTAGAACGTCTCGCAGAGAGTGCCCCAGTGACCGCGGTTACCATTCCGTCATTGCGACGATCTACAAACCCTGCATGCTTAAAGCAATAATAATTTTACCATCACTGATTTCCGTCTGGAGTAGAAATAAACTCGTACACAATATATTCAGTGATATAGTTAGAGCACAATGTTTCTAAACATCAAGCTGCTAATTCACTAAAGTAAAATATTAATAAAACTAAAATTATTATATTTATTAGCTTCATAACAATCTCTGGCCACGTTTCTTGCAATGCGTTTCACGTAAGTGGAGATATAATATCGCGGTTAGGCGAATCAACGCATGTAGCGCTGAACGGGGAAAGAGTGTTTGAACTTAGGCTACTCTTCCTCGAAGCAGAAGCTGTACGGTCACTTGACGCCTCGAACACTCTGCGCGTACGACCACCTGGCGCATCAGCACATTTTGCCTCAGAAATGTAGCATTTTATGATTTAACTTTGTGCTGTTTTCGTACGAAGCTTTCGTATGCCACATATTACTATACTGTTTCATTATTGGTCAGAAAAATAGAGGGACGAACTTCCAGTAAGCTCATTGTACTCTTATTGGTTAGAAATAAGCCGTGACCAGGCATTCACGCAGTTGGTCAGTGTCAGCGGTGCGCAGTAGCCAGTAGCAGTCGTACGGTCACTTTTCGCTACGGTCACATGGTACCCCTCCCGATTACAGATCTAATGCAATGTATTCCAGTATTTGAACAATGATGATGGCTACACGGAAAGCAGCGTATATGAAGTTTTTCGGGTTCAGAAAACTTACGGGTAAAAGAATGGTTAGTTTCTTTCACTTATTGTATTTAGCGAGAGGAGAAATTTGGGGAACATTAGAATGGACAGTGGTTTCTCCTGTATTATATTGACGCATTTGTTCAGAGCCAGTCACCAGAGATACGAGCATGATGTTAGGTTGTGACCGACCGCCCAGTTGTTAAGTTCACTGATTATGCGTCTTCAGGGCCAGCACGTGGTATAGAAAGGAGTTGTTGCTGATCACTCCATTATGCCCTAAATACTCACATAGATGGAGGAGAGGAGAGTTTGAGATTTCAAGGTCTTACCTTACTCAGTTCATTGTCTTGGTATATATAGTCAATTTCCATCATACGGCAGAAACGTATTCCAAATTTATTACAAACACAAGCAATTGCTATTAAAAAAATAAGGCATAAAAAGAGATTTTGTTTTCCAACATTTGGGGTCGTCCTGTAAAAACGGTGTTCGAAAACATGTGAACTTGAATATGAGTATTCACTTACATAAAACAACATATCTTGAAATGACCAATGGATGGTGCTACACACGAAGCATTTTACCATGAACTATTAATCTCAAAATAGTGGTAGGTGATAATTAATTTTACAGTCGTGCCTGCCACGGGTTGGTAAAAGTGACGACAGAGTTATTTTCTAGGGTGGTAGCTGCAGCTGATAGCCACATTCCCCCATCCTTCAGTGCAGCTGTGCTATAAAAGCACTTCAATGCAAATAAGTTTGCAGCACAGATAAATAGAAATGTCGGTCGTAATCCTGCATGCGAACACAGAGCATACAGCGAACTGAAGTTCCTAGAGCATGTCGAGGTGCCGCTCAAGACAATGCGAATTTCCTACCTGCTATACGTAATACATAACATGCTAGTTCTGGCTCAAATTTTCCCCAAATTACGAATTTCTTAAAATTCACAATTGTCGATGTAAAACGGGAAATAAAGCAACACTCAATAACATAAATTTTATCTTTATTCACTGCTCAAATTTCTATCTACAAGCCTGGTTTTCGTATTCTTCAATAATTTATTTTTTCTAAATTTTGTGAGATTTTAGGACTGACATATTTTAATAATGCACTTTTTATTTATTTCTTTAACTTTGTATACAACCAATAAATTTTGAATAAAAAATCATACTTTTTTAGAAGTTAAATATAAAAAATATTAATATCAATAAACACAATACAACTTGAGTTATACAATAATGTTTATAAACAATTAATTAATAAAAGAATTGGTTCGAAGTATTTTTAAAATTTATTTTATGTTTATTAAGTAAATTGCATTTTTATTTAAAAAATTTCTATCCTTTTTATAAAGAAACAATCAAATGTTTTTTTCAATAGTTTTAATGCTGATTTTTAAAAGTATTTTATATCTGTTAAGCAATGTATTAATAAAATGGTTAATGTACGATATTTTAAACAGAACCCGTTTCAACAATTTGAAAATTTTATATTCTTTGCTTATTACCCTATCGTGCACCTTTTTTTTTCTTTTTTTTTTAACTCTAAAGAGATGTTCAGCTTTGGAAGCAATTAATTCATAAATTGAATTTTTCATTCAAATAAAAATTGTATTCACTAAATTTCTAAAAATATTTTAAAAACATTTAGTGTTATATAATATATATATATATATATATATATATATCACTAAATTATACCCTATTTATAAAGATATGGATTATGATTGATTTATCATTAGATTGTAGCTAAAGAGCGTTATAAATTTAAGTTCGTCGGAG
This sequence comes from Clitarchus hookeri, assembly GCA_002778355.1. Lineage (NCBI taxonomy): Eukaryota > Metazoa > Arthropoda > Insecta > Phasmatodea > Phasmatidae > Clitarchus > Clitarchus hookeri. Next base: position 278,000 of record NQII01002460.1, on the reverse strand, counting down.
TGAACTTCATAATATCAGTTGATAAAAAAACTCTAGACTTTTCAAGTGCAACAAAAATCTTTTAACCTTGGTTGTACACACCAATTCTATGTTGTAAATAAATAGTGCACTGTTTCTAACAGATTAAAAGTAATAAATTTGGTGTGTTTGTATTGTTAAGTTTTACCAAAATATGTTTTTAGTCCTTTAGCATGAAAAATAATTTGTAATTAGTCTACTACATTAAGTATTTTTNAGTTTTACCAAAATATGTTTTTAGTCCTTTAGCATGAAAAATAATTTGTAATTAGTCTACTACATTAAGTATTTTTTTTAACAAATGTTACAGTCTGTTTTAAAATTATCAATACATTTATAGAAACTGTAATGTGCTGTAAAAGCNATTTTTTTTAACAAATGTTACAGTCTGTTTTAAAATTATCAATACATTTATAGAAACTGTAATGTGCTGTAAAAGCTACAGCACTATCGATTTCATCAATGCAAATCAATTCTACAAACGTGTTGGCCGTTGTAAAATTTTTCCAAGATTTTGTGACATTTTTTATATTTGACCTTATTTACTATATTTTGATATTCTTCCCTAACTAATTGTGTTAGTATGTTAGGAAAGTTTTGGTCAACATTGATTTGTTCCAATTTTAGGGCTATTGCGTTATTTAAGAATTTTTTTTTCAGTCATGTATATATACAATGGCGTTAGTAGTTAGTAAAGAGTTAACTTCGCTGCCAAGCCTGGCAGGAAGCCGGTCGTTTGCTGCAGACAGCTCAGCTTGCAACCGAATGTTAGCTGATATGCTTGCATTTCAGAAGCGTGGGACGCATCGCACTGTACCTTGTCCTTGCTAATTACCAGAGGTGCAACACATGTAATTTCTTGCTGCAGAACAGTTGTGTGTAGTTGTCGACCATTTTCGGTACCCCCAGCGCTCTCTAGGAACGGCTTCAAAACTAAATTTTGTCACCTTTGTGCCCGTGTGCAACGCGCAATTTTGTATCCTTCCGCCGCCGCCAACCATTTTTTACACCTGACTCTCTGTACAGACGCGGTCGCGACATGACGTGTTCGCCGTGTGCTCTCATATTCGGGGAGGTCGCTGTAAGCAGATGATTCCCCTGTGTCATTTTATTTAGTTTAAGAGCATCATGTAGAAAAGTGTGCAGAGATAGTAGTTAGAAATGTAGGATATTTAATTTTGTGTTTTATCTTCATTCATTCTACACAGTTTCATCTCTTCACTCCATGATGGGTGAGTATAGGATCAGTCTTTCTCCGGTAGTACGTGCCATGTTTTATTGACTTTAGAACAAGTAATTAATTTTCGGATTATTTTTTTGTGTGTTCCAGAGGGTCGAAGTTCTAATCTAGCTTCCACATGAAGTATTATTCAATGTTTTAATTGAAGTTTTCAACTATTCAAGTTTTCAAGTATTTATTTCGTTTGAGATATACTTGCTTGACTTCTCTATATTTGCCGTCTGGAGCAAGGTTTAATCTCCGGCAGCACGACTTCACCTGGAGAAGTATCAGCTAAGTGCTAGGTTAATGGAACATTTTTGCTAATCTTGATATCATCTGGATCACATTACCACATCACTACGTAACTACATCATAATTGCTTGAACTCATTCGTTACAATGTTTGTGATGTAAAATATGGCTGAAATATTTATTTGTTCTTCATGTATTTTTTTAATGTGAATCATTGGCCAAGTAAAAGAAAATACGCATTTGTATTGCAAATTAAAGTTAAATAGATTTTATGGGGCGCACTCCAGGGTATTCAAGGCTTCCAAGGCCATAAGCATTTCACGAGTTTATTTATTTTTATACCAAAATTATTCATTGTGTATTTAATCAGTTAACCAATTGTTTTTTTTATCTACACACCCAATTTGTTTAGTTAAAAGATTTTTTTTTGAAACTGCAATTTTATACTTTTTTCATATATTATATTTATGTCTACCTCTGGGCAATCTATAATATAATTAGTAAAATATTACAAGAATCAGTATCTAGGTAAAATGTATGTGGTCTTCCCGTTTGCCTAGTAAAATTTCCAACAATTAATCAATTATTTATTGTACCATAGTGGCTTTATAGTGTCTGGAATTATGGTAGCAGAAGAATTTGATAATTTTTACGTAAATGTCCACAGTATAATATTTTGTTGTTCCAGTAATTATTGATTTATAATACATTGAATTGAGCACCGCATTCGATTGTTTATGTACCAGACGCTGAGATAATTTCAATAACTTGAGCATGTTTTATGTTTATTGATTTTCACTGAAAATAATATGCTGAATAGTTCTCAAGCATTTATTAAGTATCGCATATTTTTGATAGCAAACATTTTATTAACAACCATGCAACGCACCATGGTACAATGGTACAATTTCTAAATCGGTCTTAGGCCTTTCTTTTAAATAGTGTTTTCCTGTGAAAATAAATTGTTTTGAAAATCTGTGAAAATATGTTATAATGTTTTACATAACGATAAAACAAAAATGAAAATTAAACATTTACCAATAGGATGTTATATGCTTTAAATACATTTTTTAACATTCATAAATATATTATACACTATTTATTGTGTCTAAATTTTTGGATGTTTTAAAAAGTCAATTAAAAAAGACTATGGCATGCCTGAGTGTGATGCGAATTGTGGAGTTTACAGTAATAGTCAAATCACTAAAATAAACAATATTTTTAAAGAGTAATCAAATTAAATTTATTTGTTTTTACATTTAAATAAAAGTAAAGTAAAATATAAAAGGAAGGATAAGAACATTGTTATTATTGTAGAAGATTTTCTACGGAGTGAATATGGTTTTGACAAATAAATAATTATTTAACCGAGGCAGAGAGAAGTAAACATTTAATAAATAATTTGATTTTAAATGGTAACGAAACTGAAATTCAATGAATGACGATGTACACATTGTAATAATTTTAAGATACAAGGAATCTTGTAATATATGAATGATAATTGCAGATTGTCTTGTATGTTGCAAATTATTTCTAAATTATTAAATAATCTACTTTCAGAAAATATGAAAAAAAAATTATTTTATAATTTAAGAATGTTATTGATAATCAAAATTAATAATCATATTGACAGCTGTAAAACCAAATATTGAGTTAAATATTACTGAATATTTAGAGAGTTGTAAACATGAATCTTATATGATTACGAATAAAATAACTGGTGTTAATCAAATAATCAAAGATGTAATTGAAACATAACATGATGAAATTAGAAAACTTGACAGCCGTAATTCTTAAAAGTACCAAATTTATTCCTCATAAAGTAATTCGAGTATATAGTTATATCTAATGATCACATTGATTATAAAATAAAGTTTTATAATAAATGTACACATTTTTTAAGCAAAGAAAAAAATATGTTTTGAGTGTTTATTAGAAAGTATTTAAAACTCATTTAAAATTCAGAAAGCATCTCACAATATAGTATAACCAAGTGTTAACTTTTTTAAGTGAACTATCCAAATTAAATAACACCTGAAATATTAAATGTAAACATTTAAAAAGATTTAAAAGAAAGAATTGTACACAAATTTAAAGACATTAAAGTTTAATTATTATATACGAGTGAAAAATATTAATAGTAAGGTAAATATAAATTTGCTATCATACAAAGAACGTATTGTAGAAATAAAAACAATTCCAGTTAGTAAGTGATAAAATTAACAAACTATATAAATAGATATATTAATATAATATGTCATCATTCTTTTAAACAGAATATAATTTACAGATTCATACTGAATATTCTATGGATAAAAACAATGACAGAAATGTCATTTAACGCTGACAGATTATATATTTTAAATTGTGCCGAACAATTTCATCATTTTGACATTATATTAGATTTTGAATATATNACGCTGACAGATTATATATTTTAAATTGTGCCGAACAATTTCATCATTTTGACATTATATTAGATTTTGAATATATACAAAAACAAGAGGTAACGGAAAATTAACACAGGACACCAATCTAAATAGTTTCAGTTTTCAACCCATTAATGGGATTCATAGAAAAAATTGAAATAGGTTATTTGAAACAATTGAACAAATCAATGGCTGAATATGGGAATAACTAAATGAAATGTAATGGAGCAATTATTGAGGAAATAAAGTTAACCTTGATGTCAAAATTAGTTTTTACTCTGGTATAGATGGTAACAAAAATTGTAAAANTATTGAGGAAATAAAGTTAACCTTGATGTCAAAATTAGTTTTTACTCTGGTATAGATGGTAACAAAAATTGTAAAATTAATAGAGACAACGACTACTTAACAGGAAAATTTAGAACTCTCGTTTGTATTTTACTTGTCTACATGCAAGAAACACCAAAGTGACACTTTAGTGAAAAAGGTGGAATAAATCCCATACAAATACAATACATGCTGTATGAAATATATAATGTAGGTTCTTAGACAAATTTTGAATAGAGAAGAAAGATGTTATAGTGAGATCTAGGATCCACTCGAGTCTCGGGTGAGTTTTACCGAAGTTTGTACATAAATAACATTATTTGTTTTTCGGATTAGAAAAATCTGGTAATTTTTCCCAATGTGGAGAGTTGTTGCGAGAGGAAAAGCAAATATTTTGTATATTTTGATTTACTTTTCATGCATTTGCGTTTAACATATCTTGCATGAGATCTGTGTTCTCCATTCAATCCTCTCATGCCGGCGTCCAGCAATGGTCTTGCAGCACTATTGCAGCAAAGTCTCGCAGCAATATTGACACTGTGGGTGAGATGTTGACGAAGGCACTGGTCCCGTCGCCATATTCCTCAAAGTCAGTTGTAAGCCTTCTTTACTTGCACTATTCAGTCTAGTGTTTCATATTTACATCGAAAAAAAAANTTCCTCAAAGTCAGTTGTAAGCCTTCTTTACTTGCACTATTCAGTCTAGTGTTTCATATTTACATCGAAAAAAAAACAAATGCTACGTAGCCATAACGCAAAGTATTTAAACCCTCTCCAAACATGATTGGCTTGTCATCGGAGCAACACAGAGCTAATTTATTTACAGTATCTGTATAGAGTAAATGCTGATGCGATCAGGTTGTATTCATTGCCACATGCATTGTTCGCAGCTCGTTTAATGCAACTACATAATCGAAAAAAAAATATTGAAATCGGTAATTAATTCACTAGAGCATCGCCTAGGTGTTGAAAATGCAAACAAATAGCAAACGAAAAAAAGGAATATGTTGAGTGAACTGCATTCCATGTAATCAGCAATGGCGAGGTGGATATGGTAGGGGTGAGGAGGTCGAACGAATGTGACTAATTAGTCAATGAGAAACAATGGTGGGGATTAGTCGTCCAATGGCCATGTTACTGGGGGACTTCCGGAAATGTAAGATTTTGAAAAAAAAATTTTATTAATTTTTAAAGAAATTTTTGATAAATTGTTTTAAACATTTGAAAATTGTTTTGATATATATTTTAAAAATTTTCCAAGTTAAACATTTTTTTAAATAGGTTTTAAATCAATTATTAATAGATTTTGTATAAAGTATTAAATATTTGTTGGAAATTTTTTCGGGTTTTCAATGTTCAAGGTTACATGGCCAAGGTCAAATGTCAAGGTCACCAACATTTAACAATACGGACAAGATGGCTGACAGAACCACGATGGCGGGTGGTCTGCTCTGACTCCGCACCCTGGACCTTCTGTATCGATTTAGAGGGGAAATGGTGGTTTTGTGAGTGTAAAAAAGCAAGTCTCCCAAATCCTTTCAATGGATCGAAAAGTGCCATTCGGAAGCTCTTTTGGAAATAGGAGGCTCGGTGTTTTTTGAGGGAAAAAGGTAAAATTTTGAAGGATAAACTGAAAATTTTAACTGAAAAAGGGAAGTATTGAGGAAAATAAGTAATTACAATTAATTTCCGAAGTGATTTTTTGGGCAAAACAAGAGATTTTGTCAAGAAGATGGCCGACCAGGATGACAACATGAACCGCTCTACCTCCTCACGCCCTTGTGCTCAACTCACCCAGATCATTCTACTGTGGGTCATTTTCTTTGCTGTATTTATTGTGTTATTTCAGGCATTGATGTCCTGAGAGTCTTGTAAGTATTCGAAGATCATCATAAAATTTGAAGCACCACTTGCATATGTTAATTTCAGCATGATGAGGCGTCAGATACGATCTCACAAGGGAGTGAGTGTAGTGAGGTAGTGAGCATTTTCCTCTGTGGTTAGCAGCAGAAGGTAAAAGTGTTCATACTGTTCTTCTTCTGCCACACGTATGGGAACAATCTTCTCCTCGGCACTGAGAAAGTACACAATGACCGATACAGCAGGGTTGTTCTTCTCAAAGATTTTGATTTGATGTAGACTCGTCTAAAATTTCTGTCAAAAAAAATGAAATTACAACTTTGTAGCGGTGGTCGATTGGCTCAGTTTCTCCCTTCTAAAAAAACATGATTTTGTATCTGTTCAAGTGCTTATACGTGCCTAATGTATACATAAATGCCATATTCATCGGTCAGGCATGTCGTGGGACACTTAGTTCGTAACCCGAAACTATAAAAAAAAATTATTTCTATCGGACTTAGAAACAAAAATTTGCTGTTTTCACTCTGTGATGGGAGAATGTTTCAGAAATGTATAATGTAGGTGAAAAGTGAGGTTTAGAAGCATAATTCTGGAGTCGGGATGAAATATGGGAATCATTATTATATTAATGACCTAAGTTTTGGAAGCCATTTTAGCTATGTTCTTACATTAATTTTTCACTGTTTACTATTTATGTGCAGTTTATACAGAGTTTTAAGCAATATACCTCGGTTGGGTATGGCGTAGGGCAACCAGTTCGAAGCTCACAGCTATAACATATATTAATATTCTCTCAGTCTTAGAAAATATCGGACCGTGTTTTCCGAGTGATGGGAGAACGTTTATATAGAGCTGTGATAAATGCTGATACCTTAGTTGTTGTTCAGACGTTGGGAATATAACATCGATTTGGAAGCATTCTCTCGCTATACAGTAAAGATGAATTGCGACTATGAAGGCCTGCCATTGACCTCAAAGATCATGAAGCCACGACCTTCATCATCGCTACCTGATTGTCATCAGTGCCGGTTATGAGACAGAGTTTTCACTTTCTGTCAAAATGCTCGGTGACATGATAAAACCACCTGTACGAAGAGTCCTTTTTGCATGAGGAAACAATATGACAGTGACCACATGCAGTTTATGCAAGACGACACATTGAAGAACCACATCAAACACTGCAAGGATTCATTTTTTTGAGAGCCAGTAAGTGATGTCGTCAATATCCCCTGCTGCACCGATGGGTACTGATTCTACAGACGGGATGAATGCAGTAGAGTCGTGTAATGACGCAGTATTATTAATTTTCGGGACACGTGTTTAAATTTCTTTCGTTTCTCTTAAGCTTTGCCAAGCTTCGTAATATTTTTATCGGGTTTCAAATTAAAAGCAGTGGTGTTTCGTTTCCCGTGATAGTTAGTTTATCGAGCATACGCTTGCTGTTTTACGGTTATCGGGTGAACTGTTGTCGTTTCGTTTCAAACATCGTGGTTTTCAGTTTTTGTGAAGCGTCAGCATTATTGAGAAACTTTCACGCTGCGTCGTACAAATTTCATACGAGACGTTTGTTTATCTGTATGTTGACGGCGTCAACAGTTTTAGTTCCTCCGACGCAGTTTTAGTGTGTACAACGAAGTTTGTTAACGTGTCAGTTACGATAACGTGTTGAGAGCGGGAGACAGCGCAGTTTTGGATGACGTGGCTGGCAAATGCCGGATGCCCTGCACTTATCTTAGGAGAAGGGGGCGATAGGCCTCCATAATAAATACTCGGGGTGTCTTTCGTCTAAAAAATAAAAAGTAACCAACCGTCGGAGAAGACGCATCGGGCGTGAAGAACTTTACCCACACCGGCAAGCACCCGCGACCGTTAAATCTTTTATCACTACATTTCTTTTCGGCTTAACCTAAATAATTCTATCAAATTATTTCCGCCGGTGTGGGAGGTCGCTAGGGTACCAGGAGGGAACGAACATCCCTCCTGCCTTCGTAACTTCGTCTTGCGATGCAAGTTTTGAGACATGAATAATCTGTAAACGACGGTGGCGGTTAAATGTTTCCGTAAGTCACTTCATTAGAGGTTAGAACAGGTATTAGGACCTGAAGTATTAGAATTTGCAGCTGTGTATGTAGATGATATACTGATTTGTTCGGCACTTGTATATTTATCGGTGAACGTTTCGTATTCTGCATACTGGAAATTCGTATGTGAACTGTGACACGTAAATGATAAATAAAAGTATGGAACAAAATACTCTGGAATTTTACTTTATTTAATAATTAATTGGCGTCCATTGTACAGAGTCTCGTGTTCTACTTCTGAGCTAGCAGTGACAACTTAACGTATAGCCGCTGTAACAGGCGCGCTCAACATTACAAAATGGCGCCCGACATGGGGCGCCATTTTGTAATGTTGGGCGCTACAGTTACCAAGCGGTCTATCAAGTGCTGACTTGCACTCAACTAACTCATAGGTAGTACACGAGCCTCAGTAAAATTGGACTCTAATTAATTGAGCTATAAGTTCAAGTTCCAGTGTATTTGTTATATATGTTTATTTAATCTTGAAGTGACACATTTCACAGCCGAAGTTCATAATATGCAGAGTACGAAACGTGCATAGATAACTAGATATGGGCAGAACAGAGCCACAGTCGTTCACGGATTATTTCTTGTTATAAAAACTGGCCCGAAGAAATAATAAATGCGTACTACTTCCCACACCGGCGGAGAATTAAAATAACAAAGTCTAGTGGCCGATGTGGGGGTTTAGCGTCACGCCCGACGCTACCTAGGCGAGCATTCTATTACGGAACTGAAGGGCGACTGCCCTCGCCGCCGACTGACTTGAAGCACTGCTTGACCTGAAGTGACTGCTTCCGACGACTGACTTGAAGTGACTGCTCAAGGGCGACAGACAAACGCGTATTTGTGCTGCCTATCACCCCCCTCTCCTGAGATAAGGGCCTGACGAGCCACACACGCTCTCAGCACGTTATCGACACAGCTACACACGTTATCGAAACTGCGTTGTAGGAAACTAAATCTGTCGACGCCGTCTACATACAGATAAACACACTTCTAGTATAGAATTTGTACGACGCAGCCTGAAAGTTTCTAAATAATGCTGACGCTTAACAAAAACAGAAAACTACGATGTTTGAAACGGAACGACAACAGTCTGCCCGATAACCGTAAAACGGCAAACGTATGCTCGATAAACAATTACGGAAAAATGAACCACCACGGCTTTTAACTTCAAACCCGATAAAATATTACGAAGATTGGCAAAGCTTAAGAAAAACGAATGAAATTGAAATACGTGTCCCGGTAATTAAGAATACTGCATCATTGCAGTCGGTTTGCGCAGAATGTACACTTGCAAGACTTTCGCGTGAAATAGAAGAACTTGACAATAAACGGTCGTCGGCTCTAAGTACTGATGACCATACAACTCCCGCTACAAAAGAAAAGTAAACTTGATATTGAGGATGAAACTGGAGGTGAATACTATCATGAAGACTCCACTGATGATGACAATGATGACAGTGATGGAGGTGAAGACGATCATGAAGACCAATGATGATGACCATGACGACAGTGATGGAGCTGAAGATGATGACGAATTTTTCGATGCACTGACACACGCCTCTACCACATTTGTTTCAAAAAGTGACATGAAGAAGGCGGAAGAAGCTGAAAATACTGACTGCATGTTCCCCGAAGACTCAAACGAACTCGTTGATAGACTCAGCCATTTGATTGCTGTGCAACAAGGGGGAGATTTGTTGCACATTTTTTTAGGTATCTTTAATAATTATTGAATTATTATAATTAGTGAACTGAAGGTCAGGGATTATATCGCATGATGTGATGAACTGTTTTCTTNAATAATTATTGAATTATTATAATTAGTGAACTGAAGGTCAGGGATTATATCGCATGATGTGATGAACTGTTTTCTTATGAAATAGTAATGTGTAAAGCAATAATAAAATTATTGCTTCAATCATTAGTGAACTGAAAGTAAGGGATTATATCGCATGATGTGATGAACTGCTTTCTTATGAAATTGTTGTGTGTGAAATAAGAATAAAGTTTTTCATAAAATTATTTGTGTTTTAATTTTTTGTGTTGCATTCTTTTTAATCCGTCATATCTTTATAAAGTGGTGATATTAGCACTAGAATTACATGAAATATTTCAATTCATAATTTTTAAGAAATAATGCCATTAAATTTGGCTAATTATTATATACCATGAAATGAGTACAATAATTAAATGAATTTAATATGTAAAATTATTATTAGAGAAAAAATATTAAACAAATCGAAATATAATTAATTTTTTTTATTCACAATGGATTAATTCTGGGGTAAGTGATTCCTACAGTATTTATAGTTTTTTTTTGTAAACAACAAAGGAAAATATAATTATGTATGTGGACTATGTGAACAAAATGGAAATAAAGATATATATTATTCCAAAGGGAAAAATAATGTAATATACGCTATTAAAAACAAAGAATATTTAATTAACTAATGTATGTATTGATTTCATATAACGGATTAAAAATAATTTATTACCCAAAAGAACAAAAAAAAAAAACGATTGTGATGAAAACATTTTTCGGCCATTCTTATCCTAAAATATACATTTTTAAAACATTAGAATGCTTCAATTTTAAAGACGAAGTATGATATAACGATTAAGGTAAAATAACACATAGATAATTTAAAAATAGACGAAATAGTTGCAAATGTAAAAATTAAAGTTTGTAAAATATTCGAATGATTGCAAGAAGGATTATAATTAAGTATTTTTAACATAGCTATAAACAATTATCTGGTAGTCAAATATAAATACAAATTATTTAAATTTGAGATGATTTCCATTTTTCATTTCTTCAATTTTTGGTTGGAGTATTAAATAGAACAAAGTAAAACATATTAAAATTTTAAGGTAAAAATTAAATTATATAAGATAAAAACAGCACCGAATAAGCATGAAGAAAAATAGGATTTTATTGCTTAAAATTGTACTTCCTGGTTAAAAATATTTTATTCTCTTCAAAATAGATTACCAAATTCTTGGATATTTGCTTCAATTAAATCATTTAAATTTTTACATAATTAAGAACATAATAATCTCAATAGATATACCAAGGAAGCAAAACATTATCTTCTTTGTTATAAATAATATAAAAATTGTAATATAAATAACAGAAATATAAATACAATTTTTTTATTTAATCAAATTTTTGTAAAGTAAACTTTGACATAGTTTTCCCATGGAGTAATATATTTAAGAACAGTTAGTTTATGCATAATAAATTCTCTTCTGTTTATATGTAAAACTTATTAATATATAACACAAGTATAGGCTGTTCACGGTAAAGTGAGAACTTTTGAAGCCCTAGTTACTTTTTCTGCTAGCCATTGTTTATCCTTTAACCAACTTTTAAAACTAAGTATTGCCACGTAAGTAATAAATACATTGTGTATATTCCACCGCACTCGGAAGTTAACTTGTAAGGCTAAAATATAATACATTTATTGGCAATTATTCAAAATGACAGGGACTTTAAAGTGCTCATTTTACCGCGAATAACATATCAAATAATGTGAAGCAACTGCTATTTTTTAAAATTATTATAAACGGATTCTACAAATTTTAATTCCAAAATTTTATAATTATATTATAACGATAAAAACTTTAACAACAAAAAAGAAAAGAATTGAATAGCTTATGTTAAAGTTATCAAACATAATGTTTGGATGTAATAATTCTAAGTAATGGATGTGCTAAAATTTGCAGAGTTAATGGAATTGGATTAAAAAAATCGAAATAGATATATAACGCTAGCTGTGCCCGCGAGTCCGCTCGCGTGGAGTACACAATTATTATTTATATTTTTTAAAAATAAAGTTGAATATTTCATAGTGTTAATTATAAAATAAACAATCATTACACACATATTTTAAATTTAAAAATACTTTTATTTTTTGTATTTTAATATTTTGCATGAAGTCATTTGTTGATTTTTTCTTTTTTTTATTCTAAAGACATATATTTTACATATCAGGTAAAAGTTATGAAAAGATCGGGCATGCCGTAATTACGGACATAAACCAACGCTGTTCGGTTCTGTTGTTGGTAAAACCGCTCATTAGTATTTCTCGGTTATAGATAGATATGTGCTACCGTGGAGTTTATTGTCTTTTTATTCTACACAAATATTTACTACATGATATTGTTCCATCTTCAACGGTTTAGACAGCGTATTGCAAGAGAGCGTGCTGGCAGCAAACTTTTTTCCCACTTGATTCACTATTATCGTCACTGCTTATTCCTTAAGTGACTTTACATAACAAAATATATACTAAAACCTGACCAGAAAACATAGCTATGAATAAAAAAAAACACGTACATCGGATACGTGGTTCTCGAGTGATAAGCGCACTAACAGACAGACAGACAGAGACGTTGAGTTTTATAATATGTATAAAAATATATAAATTCAGAGATTATAACGGGCAGTGGTNGACAGACAGACAGAGACGTTGAGTTTTATAATATGTATAAAAATATATAAATTCAGAGATTATAACGGGCAGTGGTTATCCATATTGTTGGATAATACATATGTATTTTTATTTTTCTTGTATATATTCTTTAAGTAACATTAAAGTTTTGTGGTTTGATTCTTTGTTATATTTTTTATAAAATTTGTTATTTCTTTTTTATAGGTAATTATTCTTTACGAAACATTACTTCTCAATAATTTTATATGAAATTTTTAATATCGAAAACACCCAATAAGAAGTAAATATGGTGTTAAAATATATTGGTGCAAATTTTTGTGTTTAAATGAAGAATTTCAGATATTGCAATAAATGTGTTGACGCTATTCGCCTCTCTGTGATATGGTATACAGAGAGGGTCGTAGGGTACGAGTAACCTTTTCCAGGCACAGACAATAGGTGCCTTGGGTGTTGGCTAGGGGTAGCACAATAACAGTCTCTCAGTAAATGTTTTTTAAATGTTTATATTTTGCGGGGAAAACAAACAAACAAACAGATACTTAACTCCGAGATGGTGTCCCCACGAGTTGGGGGCCTTAAGGGCGAATTAAAGTACTTTTGCTAACTGCTGCCGACGTTGTGGGGAACACTAGGCATAGGGGTTTCCCTTGAGCAATGGCACTGATACTTAGATGTACTTGTAGTTCTGGGTGTTCCGGCGGTAGGTTGAGGTCTGGTATGTTGGGCGGCATTTCACAGGCCCTCGCTTCAGTGAATGCTCTCCACGACTGCTGTTCCAGGTTCTCTTCTCGGCGAATCCACAACACGTCTCACTTCCGCGACTTCTCGNGAATGCTCTCCACGACTGCTGTTCCAGGTTCTCTTCTCGGCGAATCCACAACACGTCTCACTTCCGCGACTTCTCGATCCGACTGATCCTCTCTCCTCTTGGCATGACAACTGATCCGGCTGATACAGATCCCCTCCTTGTCTCGCAAGTTGGCTTTTAACCTCTCTCACCCCCCTAACCTCCAGATCCTCACACATGCTTCACTTGTTGGCGGAAGGGGGAGAAGGGTGATCTGCGCCTGTATGGCCAAACATTGTCAGCTCTTCTTACTCGTCCAACTAGAGGTGTGTTGGTGCCACTCTAGCTTACCTCGGTATTTCCTTTGCACATGTGTCCATGTTCTCTCACATTTTGCTAGGGAAGGGGGGACTTGCGGCACAACTGCCAAGCTTTGTCAGCCCTTTTCCTGTGTATCTCACCTTCAGGGTGGGTCGGCGATATTCTAGCCTCTGCCCTCCTTGGCACGCGTCTTAATTCCCTTGTGGGCGAAAAGGGTTAGCTTACCTCGGCACGCATTAATGGCTTGTCCGCCCTCTCGGCCGACCTGGCCTGGCAGCATGTGTCCCGCAGCACGTGTCTACTGAAGGCGCTCGCAGGGGATAAGATCGTGGGGGAGGGGGTGTCAGCGGCGTTTCTAATACTAACCATGTGGCACGCATCAATTACCCCCCAGCTGGTGCAATGCTGACATTCGCGCCAAGGTGCTGGTTTGGTTGCGCCTCTGTCGTGCTTCCCTTCTGCAGCTTTTCTCTAAGTGCGACCTTTGCTTGCTAGCACGGCGCGTCTCTCATGCCAGCCACGTAGCCAGCTGTGAACTACTTTTGCCTGTCTCTTTTCCTTCCTTCTTCGCCCTAGTCTGGCTGGCCAGCTGTCGGTGCTCAAGGTCGCATGTCTTTGCTAGTTGACAGGCGTACCAGCTTGACTAAGGGAATTTTTAATGGGGTCTTTATCCTAGGCTCTGCGGTAACACACTTCGCTGAAGGCATGGTTATTACAAGGTACATTTTTACTCTCACAACTTCGCAGGCCGTACACACTGGGGAATAGAACTTCTAAGTCTATTGGGGGTGGTTAAACAAAAACACTTAATTCCCTTAGTCCACAGCATTTGGGGGATGGCACAAAAGCTGACGGACTATCATAGGGCCTACTTCTGCAGTGGACAGCACATTTTGCTACATATTTGAACTCGCGAAAACTAACCATAAACAGGGTTCCACACGTTTCGGACTACCTTACATTAATTACAAACATTTCATAGTTACACTACATTCCATAAGTGATCCATCCAGATCACCGTAATTTTTAAATTTTTAACTTAATTTGTCTTCTGTGCTTCTGCTGTCCTGGCAATTCGGGGACTTTCTTGACAGTGGCATACAATTTGAGTGGCAGATGGCCGGTAATTGGCAAGGCTGCCTGGCAGCTGTTGCGTGTAGTGACATGGTTGCTTTTTACTGTTATGGGGAGCTCGCAGGCCATCAAAGAAAAAGAAACAAACACCCTCATCTTATCCTGCCTTTCTGCTGTTCCTACGAGCGGTCTTACGGCGGACGGAAGTAAACAATTACACTGACCCTGGAAAAATAAACACACTTTAACTCGGCTGAGGGCCTATATTCCTAACTTATAACCACAGGCAAATAAAAAAAACACTTAGTAGCACTTAAGTTCCGACACCAGGTCGGGCATCCCACCCTAGGTCTCCCCTCTCAGCGGGTGACATGAGGTTAATAAACTTACCTCATGCCACGCAGAGTCTGTCACTGGGTTGGTCGGCTCGGCTCATGTGACGTTCCCGGTAGAAGTCGGGTTCCTCCAGGCCTCGGCAGGTATGCCAAGACTGAATTCTTCTGACCTCGTTCCACACTGGCACCTTGACAGCATGTGGGGGGAGGGCTGCATCATCATCCCCTCGTTCTGGTGTCCTGGGGCCATCTCCAGACTGCGGTGTGTAGTCGTCTTCGGGTCGGCTGCAATCCCCCGGGTACATCCTCGCCTCCTCAATGTTTGTTCGGTTTCGGTTCTCCGTCGGTGCTAAATCGTAAGGGGCGTCTTGGGGTTGCCCCATGCTTGTTTCATTCCATGCCCTCTATTCCCTGCTACCTCGCTCGCGGTTTCTATTTCTTCTTCGCTTTCACTTACTTTCTCTTCCTTGTTCGCTTCCTGCCTCCATTCGCTTCCTTCTTCGCTCCTGCTCGCCTGTTCCCATTCGCTTGCTACTTCTCCTTAGCTCGCTTCCTCCCGCTCGCTCGTACTTTCTCCTTTGCTCGCCCGTCTGCTTCTTCTCGCTTCTTCTCCTTCGCTCGCTTCTTCCCACTCGCGCGTATTTCCAGCCCGGTAAGCGGGTATCACTGGCACTCCGGGCTCCGTTATCGGCTGGCTCGGTGGCCCGGGCGTCCTTGGGACACTGAGATAGCGCATTGGGGTAACTGCCGGCTTATCGCTTTTACCCTCCATTTCCACAATCCAGTGGGCTAGTGACCTACTGCGGGTTTCCTCTGGGTCGTCCCTCGGTGACAGTGCTGGGATCCCAGGGGTACTACTGGAATATCCCGCGACATCATTACCCCTAGCCGATGGACTTCGTGCTTACCTAAGTTGTCTTGTTGCTGCTTTCTTAGTCCCCCCCGCGGGGGAAAACTCCCTACTTCTCCTTCATCTGGTGGTGTGAGAGGGTGTAATTCATCGGGCTGTTCCCTCTCTGGTTCGGCTTCTGGGTATTCGGCATCGAATCCTCGGTCCGGCAGAAGGCCTGTTCTGGACCGCCCTTGTAATTNGGGGGGGGGGTGTCAGCAGCGCTTCTAATACTAACCATGCAACACGCGTCAGTATGTCTGTAAAAAATTAGATTTTTTTCCATGGCAAGGGGAGATATTGTATAAATTGCAACAATGCGGTAGCTTCCAAATATATAAACATAATGATTACAGCAACATAAAATGTGTATGTGAAAAAGAAATATTTAATGTTTATCTTAATAAATATTTAAAACAAATTGATTTTTTGAAGAGTGGGTTTATTTTAAAATTTTATTTTAACAAATTATTTTTGCAGGATTACTTTTTGTTTTGTAATATAAAGTAAAACGTATAATAAATTACATTTGTTAAAATATTTTTAATTTTTTAATATTAAAATTGGATTTTTATATATTAACTATGACCGAGAAAATTTTTGTTGAATATTAAAGAAGAAATGAAATTTACACACAGAATTTGAGTTTTCGAATTTTATCACCTTTATATTGAAATAAATTTTAAAATATGAATTTTATTAAAATACATCTTAAATATTTAATTTAAAATATTTTAATTTAAATTACTAAAAAAAAAAAAAATGTTTGATCGAAGGAAACTTTGTCCAAGATGTGACCTATTCATTACTTCTTATTTGTAAAATGACTTCAAACATCTGAATAAATCACAACAGCAGAAGTCTTCGAAAGTTATTAGTCAAAATAGCCTCAAGGCATTTAATACATAACTATATATTTTTTAAATGTTAATTAGAACGGGTAGGAATATTTTATAGTATAATTAGGGTAAAGCTTTGGTTTGCATCGCCGACACTCAGTTGACTACGAAGGATTTAGACAAAGGTCTGTATCTGGTATTTTCATCCGCAGTCGGACTTCGGTCAGGGAAGTTTACATAAGACCCAGTGTTCGGTGTTCGACCACTTCATTTTCTCTTCTCTTCTGGCAATTCCATCCAAGCAGTCTCTATTTATCTTTATTTTAATATCTCCATTATATCTCTGGTAGTAAGCACGAATAAATGTACCTGTGACGAAATCGTCTTTGAATAGTTTTGTGTTAAACACAATATCTGATAAATTTAAAGTGCATCATTTAAGATAACGTATCGTACGTCAGTACTGCACGACAACAATTCGTACGAAGAATATAACGATATTTTAAACTTAAATCGAATAGCTCTGACCACTTGAAGAATTGTTATCTGTGGGCACTCAAAGATATCACAAGAACTCGTTTATCTCATATTTCAAATAAAGGCTAGCGAATTTTATGAATTACTATAAAAATGAATAGCTAATAACAAATCACTGTACACCTTCAAGCATCATCATGGGCTACCAACTCGTCATCCTGCTGTTGGCAGCTGCTGCCTTCAGTATTACCGCAGGAAACGCTATCGGTGAGTCGTTAACAAAACTCAAACTTTATTTCACTGTCATCACAGCCAGGCAATATACTTCAGTGTATATGGTGNCGGTGAGTCGTTAACAAAACTCAAACTTTATTTCACTGTCATCACAGCCAGGCAATATACTTCAGTGTATATGGTGGCTGAACTCGTACATATGAGGGAAACGAATTAGTGAAAAACTTTTGTGGAATCATTAAAATTTAACTACTGTGGGTGACACAGAGATACTGAAGTTTGGGATTTATGTCACATGGCTCAATGCAGAAAGTATGAAGGCATGAGAATTCCCGATCGCAGTAGNATACTGAAGTTTGGGATTTATGTCACATGGCTCAATGCAGAAAGTATGAAGGCATGAGAATTCCCGATCGCAGTAGAGCCTGAACCACTGGAGCACCCTAAGTAGCACAGAAGCATGAGTCAGACTACCTATTCACCAGGTAGACTCAATTGCCACACAAGAATTATGCGCTACTCACTGTGGGGATCAAGGAATCTAAGGTTTTAGTAGTACCGCTGCTGTAGATTATACTTTTCCTTTCTGATAAAACCAATATTAGTACAAACTTCTGAAAACATTTATCAAGATTGGGTTTGGGACTGTGTTATACAAATTCGAGTACCATCCATTTCTTTAAGTCCAAAACTTTAAGTCCATTTTTTAAAGTCGTATCTTTCAGTCTTTTCAGAACGAACAGGATAAAAAATGTGCAGTACCAACCCTACTTGAGCTCGTGTTGTTGATGAGCGATGCTTCTAACTGCTGAGTGTTTATTATAAACCGATCCTGGCATCATTCATTACCACTCACACTGCAACCACTCAGTTTATTGTAGCGGGGTCTTCCTCAGGGTGCTGCATGGCCGGCGCATGTGCACGAACTCATCTCCCCCTATCGCCAATGGTAGAAAGTGTAACAGGCCTTGTTTTCTTAACACATGTATACATTGTTGGCTATTGTCACAGGACCAAATATTTAATTTCAAGGCATCTTTAAATGAACTAATGGTTTCTAGACTTCTGTATGTCAGTGCAGACAGGCATACATATGCCTGATACATCAGCGGGATACATATGTCCCAGGAGAAGTTTATAAATTCCTACTGGGACGGTTTTGGTGCACAGTACAAGGACTTTGAGCGCATGTATTTAAAATGGGGCAAATATGGAGACGCGAGTGGAGCGGAGAGATTTGGGTGGCTCATAACATCGTTGTCTTGAAAACCGATGAGGGTGAAGTGAGGTGAGTGTGGAGCGGTGCCAGAATGCAATTACGGGGAAACGGGAGATCACCGAGAGAACCCGCCGACCAGTGGCATCGTCTGGCAAGATTCCCACGAGCGAAAATCCGGGAGCGACTCCACCGGGAATCGAACCCGTTTCGCCCTGGTGGGAGGCGAGTAGTCTGACTGACCACTAGACCACCGCGACCCTCATGGAAACTAGAGCATGAACCAGGTCAACGACCATGGGTGTCGATCACGTACCTACACGCACTAGAAATAGTACTTGAACCTACAAGAACTAGAATATCATGACCTTGGATGTTCTTGATCTTGACTTGGGTTGACTTTAGGATAACTATGAAACTAAAAAAGCGTAGGGAAACGCTCGAAAAATAAATACAGAATGTATACATGTATAACAATTATTTGAAGAGTTAAAAAATGTAAAATTTTATTGATGTGTATTGTTATTGAAATATTCCAAAATTTCAGAAATACGTTAAAAGTTTTTTAAAAATACAATATTTTAAAGCAGCATTATAAAATTAAAGAAAAATGGTATTTATAAAAAACACAAATGAAATTAATTTAAAATATTTAATAAATTTAATGAAAAAATATATATTATTAATGTAGATATCATTTCCGACCCTGAGAATGTAGGCGTGACATATTAGGACTTAGGAGATTTTATAGGCACAGTTGGTTTCAATTTAGGAACCAATATTGTTAGTCCCTTGAAGTTCAGTATGCAGGCAACATTCCCGACT
This sequence comes from Clitarchus hookeri, assembly GCA_002778355.1. Classification (NCBI taxonomy): domain Eukaryota; kingdom Metazoa; phylum Arthropoda; class Insecta; order Phasmatodea; family Phasmatidae; genus Clitarchus; species Clitarchus hookeri. The sequence goes on along the minus strand of NQII01002460.1, from coordinate 258,352 downwards.
AGAACCAGGAATATATGACATGTTAGGCCGAAGTTACTTTCGGGGGAATACTTGGTTATAATTTACGAACCATTTGTGTTGGACCCTTGAAACATGGGTTGTATGAGGCCNCCTTGGATGTTCTTGATCTTGACCTGGGTTGACTTTAGGATAACTATGAAACTAAAAAAGCGTAGGGAAACGCTCGAAAAATAAATACAGAATGTATACATGTATAACAATTATTTGAAGAGTTAAAAAATGTAAAATTTTATATATGTGTATTGTTATTGAAATATTCCAAAATTTCAGAAATACGTTAAAAGTTTTTTAAAAATACAATATTTTATAGCAGCACTATGAAATTAAAGAAAAATTNTTAAAGCAGCATTATAAAATTAAAGAAAAATGGTATTTATAAAAAACACAAATGAAATTAATTTAAAATATTTAATAAATTTAATGAAAAAATATATATTATTAATGTAGATATCATTTCCGACCCTGAGAATGTAGGCGTGACATATTATGACTTAGGAGATTTTATAGGCACAGTTGGTTTCAATTTAGGAACCAATATTGTTAGTCCCTTGAAGTTCAGTATGCAGGCAACATTCCCGACTAGAACCAGGAATATATGACATGTTAGGCCGAAGTAACTTTCGGGGGAATACTTGGTTATAATTTACGAACCATTTGTGTTGGACCCTTGAAACATGGGTTGTATGAGGCCAGAGAAAGCCCAATAAGGTCGATCTAGACCTAATACTTTACACCTGAGGCACTTTAATATCATAATTGACCACCTTTTTCTAACCACTGGCGATACAGCTGCCAAGCTCAGATCGTAGGCAACACTTTAGACACTGATATGTTGCATTAGGCGATAAGTGCTTTTATAAGCGTATTTAGCTTAGCACACTGCCAATATATCTGTCACTTATTATTCAACCTAACTTGATATAACCGATTCATTTGAATGAAAATGGTTCAAACATTCGTATTACAAACACACAGACAGGGTATCAACCCACCAAAAAGATCGCCCACCCACACAGACTGACATCAAAACCAATTAAAACAACTGGCAGACCATATCAACCTACAATGACAACCAGACTAACTGGCTAGACCAACTGATCATATCAACCAATAATATCAACCAGACAAACCAACAAGACGATCCAAATCAACTGACCAACAAGACCGACTGTGCAGGCAAACTGGCCATCATGANAAGATCGCCCACCCACACAGACTGACATCAAAACCAATTAAAACAACTGGCAGACCATATCAACCTACAATGACAACCAGACTAACTGGCTAGACCAACTGATCATATCAACCAATAATATCAACCAGACAAACCAACAAGACGATCCAAATCAACTGACCAACAAGACCGACTGTGCAGGCAAACTGGCCATCATGAGCAAACAACCATCAAGACCAACCAGAGCAGACCAACTGACCAATAAGACTAACCAGATAAACCAACCTCAAACAGACCTCAGATGTCAAACAGGCTTTGAACAGATCACAAAAAAACCTCAAAAACATCTGAGTCAAATTTAAATGGGTCGAGGAATACATAATACCTCAAACAAAATAATAACTTCATTGTGCAATTTTGCCATGAATGTAAAATTGTGTTTATGGCGAGATACATGTTGAACTGAATTTAAAGTGTTTTCAAGATGGCAATACATGTTCAAGAAATAAAACACACAATTATTTAAAAATAAGTTTCTTTTCAATTTATATTTTACTAGCTCTGCTCGCGTGGACTACTGAATTATGGTTTAGTTTTTTTTTTTAAATAAAGTCCCCCCCCCCCCC